>CM029637.1:18508780-19043780 GCA_017311315.1 Dendrocalamus latiflorus | reverse complement strand
TTTCACAGACTACTCATCTCCACATGCATTGGCTCATCACATGCAGTGCCCATCCGGTGCCCTTGGGAGTCAAGGGCATTGTCATAGATTACATATTGCAACATCAATTCAATAGGTCCATTTGCAAATTTCGAAATCTGTGATTCGATTCCCTAGCCGTTCTTCTGCATCTACAATTATTTAGGAGTTCGATTTTTGTCTGCTTCTTACAAGGAATCAAGGACTTCTTGTCCTGCTCCATGACAATTCTCAAGATTTTTTTTAAAAAAAATAAATGCATGCAATGTTACAAACTCATGAGCTAGCACCTTTAAAAAAGTGATAATTGATTATATGCCACTGCAATCATCTCAGCTCTAAAAAATGCCACTGCAATTGTGTTCCTTTGAAAAATACCACTCCAATCATGAAATACTCCTAGAAATGCTATTATGCTCAATACTATTTGATTTTTATTGATATAAAATGGGTTTTTATTGATTATAATGGTATTATACGAGTATGAGATGATTGGAGTGGTATTTATCTACACAAAAATACAAATCGGAATACGGAAGGTGTATTAATGTAAAATCGGCTTGTATTGATCATAATGGCATCAATAAAAGCCTATTTTATATGAATACACCTCTCTTATGTTGATATGTATTTTTTCCACACAAAAATAATTGAAATATGGAAGATGTATTCATTAAAATTCAGCTAGTATTGAGAATAATGGTATTTTTAGGAGTATTTCATGATTGGAGTGGTATTTTTCAAAGGAACACGATTGTAGTGCCATTTTTCAGAGCTGAAACGATTGTAGTAGCATATAATCAATTATCCCTTAAAAAACTCATGGACTAGCAGAGGTGCAGTTGCAAAATTTCTCTCCCTTAGGATTATTATGCAAACTTGTGTCCACATGTGTGGTGGCTCGTGTCATTATTATAGGGTAATAACACTAGTTAATGGATTATTATTCAATAAAATGTTATTTCATCCAATAATAAGCCCATCGGAGTGTTTCTGCAGAACAATAATTAAAGACAAATCCATAATATTACAACATTATTGCCACGTAGGGCTAAAGGTTTTAACAAGGCTAAACAGTAGCCTGAATATTACAACATTAATAGAAATAATATTAGTCCAACTAATAATTATACATATACTAAGAATAATAGATAACATCGTAATCTTATACCCAAAGTGTTGTGCACGAGCTGCTAGCAACTCTCTACTCACCCCATGTCTCATATACGACATGCACTTCATACGGATTGTACTTAGATCAACTCACTCTCACTCGGTATAACATTCCTTTGGATAGACATCCTCCACACCAAGTGGAATCCCGGGTTGGCTAACCTCTAAACAAGGGAGAATAATAGTAAGAGTGAATACAAGATACTCAGCAAGCATTAATAGCAAAGATACACTTTTATGATCATGAATCATCATTCCAATGAATCCAATCTAACCTCATATCATCTCGAAAATAAATATTTTTATGTTGATAAAGAATTTCTTATTGTTATTTTAGAAATTTACTGATTACTCGCATAACAAAATAGAACCACCATTTGGTTCCTGTAGCCTCCAGTCCAGGGGATAGGTATGAATTCACGGTTTATATAGTACTACACATGCTTGTACCACTTTATCTATAGCTACTCTAATTCTTATTGCGAATGGATCTTCGTATTTCCTTATATATGATTCCCAAATCAATGTACAAAATGTTTCCTTCTATTTCAGTATATTATACCTCCACCTAGTTATTCATAGTCATTGGTTTGGGACTGTCTCTTACCCTCACCCACACTTACCCGATTGTGAACTAGTCGTTGGTTGAGCCAAGGCACCCTTTACCCATCGATTACTTATATTGCAAGTCAACTACTCCATTAGTTGAGTCTACAATTCCCCTTTCATTTCTCACATATCATTCATCTGAGTTAAACATAATTTCATTTTATACAGGGGTAATAGTATTTTAGTAGGTAAATAATTTGTTTTAACTGAAGATAATTTGTTTGGGATTTGGTAGTAGGTCCCAGTCTTAGGTGCGCTCTGGTGAAATTCTTCCTTCGAATTCGGTTTGTTGACTGCATTTATTGTGTAGGCCAAGGTTTAATTCACAGACATAGAAACATTGTGACGAGGTGTTCCTATGGCTATTCTTTGGTCAATTAAATCGATTGCGGTATTTATAATTAAATCTTCTCTTATACCCGATGTTTGTTGTTATTTACTAACGTTAGATTATTCTGATTTAGTATTTCAGAATAGTCAATACCCAGTTTTTGCAAGTTAGATACTAACTAATTAATTATATATGTTGTTATACAGGTATATATGTACCTATATATATATATATATTCTTGTACCCTTGGTACCCATACATATACGTGTATCCTTCTACCCTTTACCCCCTGGCTGACCAAATAGGCCTCAGCCCATATATACCGTCGCTCCTCTCTCTCTCTCTCTCTCTCTCTTGCACTCAGCTCGCTCCACTCCCTCTCCCTCCCTCTCTCTCTCTCTCTCGCACACACTCGGTTTGCTCCACTCCCTACTACCGACTCCTCCCCTTCGCTAGTTCTCGGTCGGCAAGTGGTCAGCTTCTTGGTGAGATGTCATCGTCCTCTCCCCGTGTAGGCCCCTCTCTCTTCCTCTCGTGTTTCCACCATGTCCCTACCCCCACCTCTATCCCATCGCCGCCTACTCCGGTTCCAGTCAAGATTGGCTGTCGTCGGTCTCTGGGCCACCGCATCGGCTCTCCACCGGGTAGATCTAGCTATGCCACTGTTGACCTAGCCCTGGTTGCCAGGATTCGGCACTCCTCCCCCTCTCTCCCGTTTCCCTCTTTGATTTACTTTTAATATCTTCTTTTAGTTTTGATATAATATCCAATTTGGGGTTTGATTTCTTTGTTTGTTGAGGTTTATGTGGTGGATTTGTGTGCTTCGATTTGGTATGCCATGACAGGGCTCGAGATCCCCTCATGTGTCGGGAATATGGGGGTGTCGCCAGGTGCACGAGGTGGCTAAAGGTGAACCCACCAATGCCATGGCTAGCTATCCCTCTAGTATATTCTACTCTCCCCTGGCTCCCCCCTCTTCTACTACTCTATTCTATATGTGTGGATGCCACTGCTCTAGTGTTGTGCATGTGTATGTGAGATTGCATTTGCATGTGTCCTATGATGGTGATGGCAATGATTGGAATGGAATGTGAAGATACATTGTGTTAACGCTGTCAGCTCGATTAGAGTGGGATGGGGGTTCTGGACTTCCCTCCTGGCATGCGGGTGGTTCTACTTCTCTCCTCCTCCTAGCTTCATTGCCTCTCCTCCCTCTTTTGGATCGGCCGCCTTCCTCTAGTCTGGCTACTGTGGCTCACTCCATTCCATCTTCTCCTTCGTGGCAATGGGTTGGGGATTTGGGGAAGATGTGGATGGATTTGGTGGGAGGTTGCTTGCTGCTAACCTCCACCAACTCTTGATCTCCAGCAATAACCGTGTGGAAGCCCTTCATGAGCAGCTCATCAAGTGCGAGAAGGCGCTCACCAAGGTGGAGAAGGAGAGGGCTGCGACACTCGTCAAGCTTCAACAGATAGTAGTGGTAGCTACGATACACGCCCCAGCACCCGCTAGACTTGCCATCGTCTCCACTAATCCTTCTCCGCCCTGACCCCGGGCTAGTGAACCTCACTTGAGGGTCACTGCCTGCAAGAGCGTGTGGCTCCCTAGCCCACCAGTGACTGTCACTCTTGTATGGACTTGATGTGGCTATAGCCGTAGCTACTCTCACTCCCGTTCTGGCTCATCTAACTTCAGTGGCAACCATTCCTGCTCCTACTCTCTAGATTACAATCCTGCCTATCCAAGAGCTAGCTTTGTGGAGGAGTAGGTAGAGTAGGCTAGTAAAGTGCTTACCAGGAGCAGTATTTTAGGTAGTAAGCACTCATCCCTACAGTGGCAATGGGCTTGTAACAAATATGGTATTGTACTATAGCCATGGTAGACGTTGTGGACATTTGGTATTGTATTGTACCCTCATAACTTAGCATGGCCTAGGTGCTATGACCTTGAGCCATATAACCCCTTATTATGAATGGCTTATGGCCATAATAAGCCTTGTATTATACTCTACTTTATCATTTATCTTATTTGGATGAATTTTTGCATGCTTACAAGGGCCAATTAGCCCACTGTCTAGAGTTTAGTGCCAAGAGGGAATATTCTCCATAGATGGCCACCAGAGAGTCAATAAGGCCCAACCTAAAACCAATCCTGAGGTGCAAGCCAACGTCAATGCCAACCAGGGAGCGCCACTTGCAGGTCGCGGGACAGACCATGGACAACCTTCCTTCCCCACCCATCGACCCCACCATGGCACAAGTCATGGCACAACAAATGCACATCTTACAAGCCATCTACATAGGCCAACAAGTGAATACTGGCATCTGTAGGTCCAAATTGGCCGATTTCATGAGAACTCGGCCCTTAACCTTTCACTACTACATTAAAAGGCTATACTGGATGCCTCATCACAGATGGTTCCAAAGAACCGTCAGTGTTGCAATTATCATAGATGGTTTTAAAAAACATCACCGTCAACGTTACTGGCGATGGCTAGAACTGTCTATGATATATAATTATCACAGATGGTTAGGATTAAAAACCATCTGTGATGTCAGCACATATCACATACGGTTTTTAATCTGAACCATCTATGATAATGCCACATCACCGATCCGCGGCATCTCTCACAGGATTTTGATCTCACCCGTCCATTTTCTCCGCATCGAACGGCAGGCACCAGTCTCCTCCCACGTCTTACCTTTTATTACTCGCCATCTCCCTTTCCCCCAATGTCACTCTAAGAACCAACACTAATGATGACATTTCCTGCTACTCCTAGTTCATTCACTCCTTATTCCTGCTTCCTTCCCCAAAATTGAAGCGCCCCATCCCCTCGACAACACTGATTACCATCGTGAGCTCCTCCGCCTTCGGTTGCACGCTACAATTCAATGCACAAGGCACTCTTGTCATAAGTGTCATAAGAGTGTCTTGTGCAGTGTCACCGTCTATCCCCTTTTACCTATGCTCCGAGTGAGTTGTGCAGTAGGAGTTTTTACCGCAGCCGTGTGTGCTCTGGTACTCTAGTAAACCTTGGGCCTCTTTGATATGGCTGCGGCTTATGGCTTTTAGCTAAATTTTTTGAATTTTAGCTATTTGCGATAGAGATTACGGAGAGAGATACTCGCTTGTGATTTTGGTTGATATAGATGTTGGGCTTTTAACGTGTACTACAATTAACTTATAGACCCCGTCTTGAGAAAATACTCCGTTTGAAAGTTAAGTACTGTAGCAAAAGCCAAAAGCCACTTTTAGAAGTAGTTAAAGAACAGGCCCCATTTTTGCTGGGTTGGCTGGTAGTGTAAAAAGGAATTCATGAATGATTTAGGTTTATTTCTAATGCCAATAATGAAACCCTACAGCTGCGAGAGGTGCCGACTAGCTCAGGACAGTCCAGTATCTCGATGAGTGAATTGCCCATTATATTATTCTAAAGACAGTTTTGATGGTCATTTTGGCTTTATTCAATTGGTTTATTCGGTCTTTTTATGTATCTGATCACCGGTTCTTCCTACAGGTATTAAATATCAATTACTCCGACTCATGCCCTAAACTAAGGTCTCAAAGAATCTGGTCAATTGTAATTGTATACATTGTATTCATTTGTATGTATGCACATGTATGTATAATTTGTGAACTCAATGGTATGTTTGCGGATGTATGAGATTTGTAATTTATGAGCTCAGTGGCGTATTTCAAAAAAAATGATGTTTGTGGTTATATCTTCTTACTTAATTGCTCTTAGTGCGATTTGGACTATTGCACATTTTAAGAGATTGAATTGTCTTGTAATTTCTTTGTTAGTTATACAGTTAGTTTTGTATTTAATTCTCGAAGTTAGCAGCTAAGGCTAACCGGGGGGGGGGGCATTTCAACATGTCAATTATTTGCAAGTACAGTGGAAGTCTACATCGGTAGATCCACATTGATGTAGGTTTTGATAGCACATTTTTATAGCAAACAACTTGAAATTATGCATTATTTGGTTGCCTCTCTTTTGACTACCGAAATATTTTGGTAGATTTGAAAGCGATGTTTGGACTAAAGGTAATTTTAGAGAACATCTCAGTAAACTATCAACAAGTAGCATTGCATTCAAGTTGTGACATTGGCTCTATGCGTAACGTAAATGGTAACAACAACCAGACGAATGTCTCATGAACCCCAAGTTTACGTCTCATTCAGGATCATGAAGGCACGTCCTCTCTGCTCATGAGAGAACACTGTAACTTTCACATGTTTACTTCTGAATTCTAAATTTCTAACTGTACTTTTAAAATCACAAGTTGACATTTTGTTAATTACCATTTCTTCAGAGATGACATTTTGTAACGGTATTTCCTTTCCGCGTATGACTTTGAAAGTACAGCCTCGCTTCCAATCTTAAAATGGAGCGAAACAATAAAAGCATGTATGATAAGTTATCAACTTGGGCTTGTTTGGAACGTAGAATTTTTGAAGGAATTTCATTGGATTGTATTCCTACGGAAAATTTTCCTATTCACCCTGTCGTAGGGGTGGCCCCCACCTAAACCCAGCAGGCCTGGTAGGAAGTTATAAGGCCCAGAATAGGCTTCATGTAATGACACAAATACCCCTGAAGGGGATAATCAGCTGTAAGGGCATAATTGTAAAAGCACTCCCCATGTATATATATAGAACACCGACCATGGGGAGGAGGCAGGCCATTACATTCATCTTCATCACTCTCCACTACCATCTCTCTCTCTGTTTGGTCTGTAGCCACAACAGTTGGCGCCGTCCGTGGGGAGGACAAGGACAAGCCTGAAGACCGAAGAAGAAGGATGGCACCGAAAAAAGCTTCGTCAGCGGCGGCGAAGGGAAAGAAGGCGGCCGGGCCGGAGCGTCGTATGAGTACCAGGGCTTCGGCATCGGCAGCGACGGGCGCGGGTAGCGACGCAGGCGCGGTGGCCGAAGACGTCGACGTCCGCGCGATGGCGACCAACCCCGTCATCGGCACCGCGACGACCAACCTCGTCACCGGCACCGCGACGACCAACCCCGTCACCGGCACCGCGTCGACCCACCCCGGCACCGGCGCCGCGGGGACGGACCCCGCGGTCGAAGACGTCGACGCTGGTGCGGCGACAACCGACCCCGCCGACGCAACGACAGCCGACCTCGCCGCCCCCGCCGCAATCCTCGCCGGCAGCGCGGACCGGGCGGTTCAAGGTAGCCGCGACGGAGCGACCGGCAGCTCGGGACCTCGCGACGCGGTCGTGCCCGCGCCGATCCGCCCGTTGGGAGTACCGGCGACCCCGCCGGCACAGGCGGCAGAAAGCGCTCTGCTGGCGGCCCTCAACGCGTTCCAGTGGGAGCTAGGGGACCTTCGCGGGGCCGTCCGAGATATGCAAGAGGCTCGGAGCCAGCAGGCCGCGCCAGTAGTCGCACCCGAGCCCACGCCGGAGAGGGCGGACAGTCGCGAAGCCCCCACGTCTAGCCGCGTGCCGCTGCGGCGCGTAGATCTGGAGTCCCCGCTTTCGCCGGGGCTGCAGCAAGTGGCATGGCCCGAAGACTTCAAGTTTCCTAGCGCTATCGACTCGTACAAAGGCGACACGGACCCCTGCGAGTTCGTGCGCGTGTACGAAACCGCGATCGAAGCCGCGGGCGGAGACGACACCACGAAGGCGAAGGGACTCCCCCTCGCGCTGCAAGGCGTGGCGCTCTCTTGGTTCTTTACCATAGAGCCGGGCTCCATCTACGCGTGGGAGCAGCTTCGCGTCCGCCTCCACAACAACTTCCAAGGAAACTACGTCGACCGAGTCGACGCGGACCAACTCTTTGCTGTCAAGCAAAAACCCTCGGAGAAGCTCCGGGACTACTTCAAATGCTTCGCCAAGATTCGATGCCAAGTGAAAGACGTTAACGAAACCACCATCATTAATGCAGCCATACAGGGCCTTCGTCCGGGCCCAATGGCCGAGTACAACGCGCGAAAGCCAATCAAGACGGTGGCGAAGCTCTTCGACAAAATGGAGGAATATGCCAGGGCAGAAGAAGACGCACGGCAAAGGCAAGGGGACGACTCCGACACCAACCAGGCCGGAGCCTCGGCAAAAGCCGAAGATCCCCCGAAGAATGGCTCTTCGAAGGGAAAACGTAAGCAGGAGTCGTCCAGGGACGCGCCTGACCGCAGGGACGCCTCGCATAAGGAGTCGTCCGATCAGCCCAAGCGCGGCCAGCAGAGGTCGAGGCGAAACCGGTACGTCCTCGACATTGAGGGCGGTTCCGACGAGGGCGCTTCTGCGGGTCGAGGCGGTCGGGGGCGCCGTGGCCGCGGGCGTGGCCGTGGCCGGGGCCGCAACGATAAAGGTCGCGGAGATTACGACGACCAGCACCAGGGACTGTGGTGTGTAGTCCACGGCCGCGGCAACCATGATACCCGCACCTGCACCTCCATCGCGGCGCTCCGCGATAGCGTCGCTAGGGACAGGAACCTAGAGACGCGTCCGCCTGCGGTGGCCCACGTCCAATTCCCGTACGAGGCCCCCGTGCAGGTACAGCCGCAAGGGATGCAACCCCAGGAAGGCACCTTACGGATCCAGGCTCACGTACAGCAACCTCGGGAGGGCCTCCTGTCGCTCCAGGCTCCGGAGGCAACCCACCGCAGGATCATTAACGTCATATCCGGAGGCTCTGCGCTAGAATTCACCTCAGCACGGCAGCAGAAGGCCTATGCACGAAGACTACATCATGTGGCGGCATACCCAGCGCAAGCACACCCGGACTGGGCGCGGCACGAAGTCACATTCACACTCGGCGACGCCCAAGGCGTGGACTTCCCTCATCAGGACCCCTTGGTCATCCGGGTCACTATCGCGGGATGCGACGTGAGGCGTGCCCTGGTGGACGGCGGTAGCTCCGCAAACGTATTGTTTGCGGCGGCCTTCGACCAGATGGGGATCCCTCGAAGCCGCCTAGGGCCCTCGGGAGTCCCACTGCAGGGCTTTGGGGGACAACCCATGCGGGCACTGGGACAAGTAAGTCTTCAAGTCTCCTTCGGCCGAGATGACAATGTGCGGGCCGAAGATGCCACCTTCGACGTGGTCGACCTTCCGTACCCCTACAATGACATATTAGGACGCCCAATCCTCAACTCCTTCGGCGCGGTACCACATCACGGCTATCTATGCATGAAGATCCTGGGTCCCCGGGCCATCATCACCGTCTGAGGCGACCAGGACATGGCCCGGCGCATCGAGCCAGGTACCAGGTGCCCGCGTCGCGAAGCCCAACGGCGCTCCTAGAGCCGGCGCCAGCGTCACAACGCGGTGGTCCGCGGGGCCAGTCGGAGGCGCCTTGGCGGGCCCTGCAGAGGTCTAGCGACTAGAGGCTTCGGCCGCACCAAGGAAAAACGGTTAGTACATCCGCCCCTTCTAATTGCTTGCCCGCGCAAACGGGGATGTAATGAAGATCGCCGTTTGTCGCTAATATTTCTTCATCGTGCGCAAGCACGTGGCGGAGGCGCGCGCAGGCTTCGCTAGCGCGCGCGCTCCCGCAGCATAAATCGAAGTCGCACGTTCGCGTGTGCACTCGCCGTAGCCAGGGGTACGGGACTGAGTATAAATCGAAGTCGCACGTTCACGTGTGCACTCGCCGTAGCCAAAGGTGACGGGCCTGAGTATAAACAAAGACGCACGTTCGCATGTGCACTCGCCGTAGCCAGGGGTACAGGACTGAGTATAAATCGAAGTCGCACGTTCGCGTGTGCACTCGCCGTAGCCAAAGGTGACGGGCCTGAGTATAAACAAAGACGCACGTTCGCGTGTGCACTCGCCGTAGCCAGGGGTACGGGACTGAGTATAAATCGAAGTCGCACGTTCGCGTGTGCACTCGCCGTAGCCAGGGGTACGGGACTGAGTATAAATCGAAGTCGCACGTTTGCGTGTGCACTCGCCGTAGCCAAAGGTGACGGGCCTGAGTATAAACAAAGACGCACGTTCGCGTGTGCACTCGCCGTAGCCAGGGGTACGGGACTGAGTATAAATCGAAGTCGCACGTTCGCATGTGCACTCGCCGTAGCCAAAGGTGATGGGCCTGAGTATAAACAAAAGACGCAGCGGGGGGACGCCTCCGCGCGCACTCTACGGAGTATAAATAAGACGTAGCGTTGAGCTCAGCTCCGCACGCAACAGTCTACGGACTATAAATAAGACGTAGCGTCGAGCCTAGCTCCGCACGCACCAGTCTACGGACTTTAAATAAGACGTAGCGTCGAGGTCCGCCTCCGCACGCGCGAGTCTCCAGACTATAAAGGAAGTCGTAGCGTCGAGGTCCGCCTCCGCACGCACCAGTCTACGGACTTTAAATAAGACGTAGCGTTGAGGTCCGCCTCCGCACGCGCGAGTCTCCGGACTATAAAGGAAGACGTAGCGTTGAGGTCCGCCTCCGCACACACTAGTCCACGGGCTTTGAATAAGGCGCAGCGTCGAGGTCCGCCTCCGCACAGCCAGCCTACGGACTACAAAGGCTAAGCGTCGAGGTCCGCCTCCGCCCACGCCAGCCTACGGGCCGTAAAAAGTTGAGGTGCCAAGGACTGCCCCCGCAAGCGCCGTTATAAGGAACCCTTGCGCAGTTACTTCACCAACGGTGGCATCAACACATCCTAAAATGCCAGAAAATCTGCATACCGGAGAAATCACATCACAAGTACAAAGGTTCGGCTGCATCCTTGCAGCTCTAAGCCGCTATCCCGCGGGTTCGTCCTTAACACGCGCCAAAACTGGGGCCTCGCTCGAGGAAGGCCGGCCCGCCCAAAAGTCCAGCGACTCTTCGGCCCTTCGCCAGCGTCGAAGGCGTCGCCGAGTTGAAAGGTCGGCCGCACGAAGCTGGTCCCAGTAAGAAAGCTGCCCGGGATATAGGCGAAAGTCAGAATGCATACAGCAAGTGTGTACATTCGCAAAAAGAGGGAGCAGTACAACACACGCCTACACCTAGGCACCACGGCGTCAGACCTGCGGGTTCCCGGCGCCCTCGGAGGGCCCAGCGCCGCCCTCGTCGCGTCGAGGGATCCCGTCAAGAAATTGGCCGAGGCTCCCCGTCCCGTAGAGCGACTTCCGGAGCTCGATCCGTGCAGCATCCGGCCCGGCGTAAGCCCAGATCCGGTCGAAGAAGGGCCCGAGGGCACGGCGAGCGGAGCGGACGGCACCAGACATTACTCCGGCCCCGCCGGGCATCTCCAGCTGGGGGTCATCCAGCCCGGCGACGTGCGTGCAACCGCGGTGCTGCAGGAGCGCGCACACCAAGCAGGCCGACGTGTACGCGCAGTGGGTGCCAAAGGACGTCGCCGCGTCGCGCGCGACGTTGGCGGCATCTCCGATCCAGCGGAGCGTCCAGGACAACTCCTCTAGGCCGAAGGCGCGCTCCGGCACCTCAGTCACCAGCCCTTGAAGATGGCTCTCCAGCGCTTGCATGGCATCCAACGCAACCACCGAGGCGTCGCCAAGCGTCTGGTTACGCCCCGCTAGAGTCAAGGCAAGCTTGCATTTTTCCTTCTCTAGCGAGGCGACCTGTTCCAGGAACCCGGCCCGCTCCGCCGCAAACTCCTGTTCAACAGCTGCCGCGGCCGACTCCCGCGCTGACGCGACAAGTACCTCGGCGTGTGCCCTCGCCTCGGCGCATTCCGCTTCCAGCTCGCGGATGCGGGCGTCCTGGGCAGAGCGGGCTCTAGAGGCTTCGCGTAGCTCCTCCTCGACGGCCCGCAGCCTATCCTCGAGCGTCGTGCGGCCACGAGCAGAGGCCGTCTGCAAGGCCTGCCCCAGCACCAGTGTCTGCAGAAGGGAAAGGCTTAGCAAGCTCAGCCAGCTCAGGCGTCGTCGTATGAAGTACTTACCCTCACCCCAGACACCTCGAAGGCGTCCTGGAGGTGCTCCGCCCCGTAGGCCTGCAGCACTTGCGGGTCGACACTGGTGGCCGCGTCACTCACAATTCCGCGCCACGCCCTCAGCGTCTCCGGGGGCGGCACGAAGTCCGCAGGGCTTACGCACGCGGAGGTCCCGTGTTCTGCCAAGCGCTCCCCCTCCGGAATGAGCAACGCTGTAAACAGGAATACAGGTGAGCACCGCAAGGCATAAAAGCGTACACCAGAGTAAGCTACGCCACCCTACCTTCGGTAGCAGAAGGAATGGTCCCGTCGCGGGCCGAAGCCTCCGCGTTCGGGGAGGATGACGACTGTCCCTGCGCGGCGGGAGGCGTGGCCAGAGGGGCAGAAGGCACGTATGCCGCAGGGCCCCCGGCGCTTGCGCTGGAGTCCCACAAGCTCCTGATGCCCGTGGCCACGACGAATCCCCGCGGCGTCCGGTGGAGCTCCGGCCGCATACACGGCCGTTTAGCCGGGGCGGCATGCAGCGAAACCACCCCCGCAGTCGCGGCTGGGGAAGCCCCCGCGGTCGCACCGCCTGGGGGCGAAGGTCCCGCGGTGACGATTGTCGAAGGGGGCACCTCGGTTCCTGCCGTTGTCGTTAAAGGCAGCATGGCTTCGTGCGCCCCCGTGGAGGGCGGCTCCGGCACCACAACAGCCACCGCCAAAGGGTCCACCTCAGCATCGCCGGTCCGCACGGGTTCCGCCTCGACGACTTCGGTGGGCGGCGAGGCTTCCCCCCTCCGGCTGCTTGTGGCAAACCCACCGTCCGGGGCGCTCGCCGAAGTACCTCGCCCTCGACGTCTGCCCCAACCAAGCCCGAATCGGCATACCTCGCCGAGTCCGACTCCGCGTCCGCCGCGCCCTCTGAAACACTAGCAGCAGTAGTAGCAGCTGCCGCGCTAAGCGCAGCAGGCGCCCCGTTGCGGCCCCTCTTTCGAGACGGGGCCTTCTCCTTCTTCTTCTTCTTCGCTGCACCGTCGTCTGGAGCGACATGGTCCGGCACGGCAAGGCCCAGGGCCTTGCACACGTGGTTTATTCGCCCCAGCCCCGCCTCGGGGATAGCAGACGCGCGCTGTTCATGCTCCCTGGTGGTGTACGGCCCCAGGAATACGCGCGCGGCCTGCTCCGCCTCCTCCAAGGAAATCCCTGAAGCAAAGGAGAAGGGCATCAGCATCTAACGCATTTCGCGTGAACAAAGGCGGGACGCGATCGAGGCTTACGAAGACTGGGCGGCGCCGGCAGCGAGCAGACCCATGGCGAAACATTGTCGTCTCGACGCCTCTCGGCGGCAAGACACCAGTCGTAGGCAAGCGGTGCCACGCCGTACATCACGTACTCTTCGGCGAGGTCGCGCGTGTTGAAGCGGGCGGCCATGCCTACGAGCCGCTTGACCCTCCGCCTGTCCTCAGCATCGAGCGTTCGGCCGGGCGAGGGCTTGAACGCGATCGGTCGGCCTGTGCACTCAAGGCCGCTCCCGCTCTCCACACGGTGGTAGAACCACCGCTTCATCCAGTAAGACTCCCACTTCCCGCGAGTTGACTTCGCAGGGAAGAGCTTCTGGCACGACGGACGAAGAATAAAAGTGACGCTACCGAAGCTCGACAGCGTCCCGTCCTTCCGACCCTTGGGCTGGCATCGTGCCTCGTGGAGATAGGCGAACAACGACGCGCTGGGCCAACACGCCCCCGAACGCAAGGCCCAGCTGTACACCGCAAGCCGGGCCACGGCGTTCGGAGTCAGTTGCGCCAGCTCCAGCCTGAAGGTCCGCAGCACGTCGCCCACCATAGCCGTCGCTGGGATCCGGAGCCCCGCGTCGAAAAAGGCAACGAACACGACCGCCTCCAACCTCTCGGGATGAGGTTCCGTCTCGTCGGCGGCGGGCAATCGTACCTCCTGGCGCCCGGACAACTTCCCCGCGCGCAGGAGCCCTTGGATCGTCTTCTCGGTCACGAGCGAGGGGCCTAGCTCGCCGGAGAACGTGCCTTCCTCCTCCGCCACCAGCCGCTCCTGGTCCGCCGCCGCTGGGTCGCGCTCTGGGAGCGCCTATTTCACCTTCAACAGCGAGGACCGCCGGCGAATGTCAAGGCCACCAACCGCCTGGCCGCGCTCGCTACTGGAGGCCATCGCTTCCCACGGAGAGACTGAAGCGGTGAAGATAGCGCGAAGGTGTAGAAGGCGGAGCAGACAGGAAAGAGGGCGTAAAGGTGCGGGGACGCTGTTACGGGGGGGCTATTTCAAGCCACCTCGCCCATACCGCCGCTACCGAAGCGTCGCAACGATTCGCGTGCCGGATGCAACCGCAGCGGTGTAAAGGCCCGCCCCGCACGATTCCCCGTAACTGAAAGCGAAGAGTCGCGAGGGTCCGTGTACAAGGCGCAACCGCAGTCGTACACGCGCCCGTCCAGCGCGATGCCTCACACCTAGCGCTGGAAGGTCGCGACCACAGGCGCCAAGGACCGCCACAGCACAGCGTTACCTAGCCGCGGTTATGGGCGCACCAATGGGCCAGGGGATCACAACAGCCCCGGTGCCGCGCCATTCACTACCCGCTCCGTGTCCCCCTCGCCTAGGGAAAAGGCGAGTGGCCGCAAGCACGCAACCGTCCACATCCCGCCACCCACCAGTCGTAGGCCGCCGCGTGCCCCGGGCACGTCGGGTCACACGGTACGGGAACCTAACCCTGGCAGACCAGGGGTCGGCGTGATTTCAGGAACCTTTACAGCGCAAGATCGCCTCGCAAGATCCCAAGTCACCGCCCACGTGGCGGTGTTCCACCCGTTCGAAGGGTAGGGGACGGAGCGCGCGCGCCTACTTCGACTAGGCGCCAGCTTCGCTGCCACCCGTTCAAAGGGTACGAAGCGGAGTGCGCGCGCGTCTACTTCAACTAGACGCCAGCTTCGTTGCCACCCGTTCGAAGGGTAGGGGACGGAGCGCGCGCGCCTACTTCAACTAGGCGCCAGCTTCGCTGCCACCCGTTCGAAGGGTAGGGGACGGAGCGCGCGCGCCTACTTCGACTAGGCGCCAGCTTCGCTGCCACCCGTTCGAAGGGTACGAAGCGGTGTGCGCGCGCGTCTACTTCAACTAGGCGCCAGCTTCGCTGCCACCCGTTCGAAGGGTACGAAGCGGAGTGCGCGCGCGTCTACTTCAACTAGGCGCCAGCTTCGCTGCCACCCGTTCGAAGGGTAGGGGACGGAGCGCGCGCGCCTACTTCAACTAGGCGCCAGCTTCGCTGCCACCCGGTCGAAGGGTAGGGGACGGAGCGCGCGCGCCTACTTCGACTAGGCGCCAGCTTCGCTGCCACCCGCTCGAAGGGCAGGGGACGGAGCGCGCGTCTACTTCAACTAGGCGCCCGCTTCGCTGCCACCCGTTCGAAGGGTAGGGGACGGAGCGCGCGCGCCTACTTCGACTAGGCGCCAGCTTCGCTGCCACCCGTTCGAAGGGTAGGGGACGGAGCGCGCGCGCCTACTTCGACTAGGCGCCAGCTTCGCTGCCACCCGCTCGAAGGGCAGGGGACAGAGCGCGCGCGTCTACTTCAACTAGGCGCCAGCTTCGCTGCCACCCGTTCGAAGGGTAGGGGACGGAGCGCGCGCGCCTACTTCGACTAGGCGCCAGCTTCACTGCCACCCGTTTGAAGGGTACGAAGCGGAGTGCGCGCGCATCTACTTCGACTAGGCGCCAGCTTCGCTGCCACCCGGTCGAAGGGTACGAAGCGGAGTGCGCGCGCGTCTACTTCAACTAGGCGCCAACTTCGCTGCCACCCGTTTGAAGGGTACGGGACGGAGCGCGCGCGCCTACTGCGACTAGGCGCCAGCTTCGCTGCCACCCGTTCGAAGGGTACGAAGCGGAGTGCGCGCGCGTCTACTTCAACTAAGCGCCAGCTTCGCTGCCACCGGACCGAAGGGTAGGGGACGGAGCGCGCGCGTCTACTAGGCGAGGGGATGGAGCGAGCTTGAAGAACGGTGAATAGCACATACGACCACCATAACTCGAACATGCAAAGGTCAATTTGTGGCAAGAGCAGACATGATCTCGTAAACAGATATGTGTCGCCACACCGGCATATGCTCGTTCGCACGATCAGAGCGGATGGATGACTTCATATCTGTCTACGAGAGCAAGTCAGGCCTTGCCATTTCCGCGTCAAGCTGTGAAGCATTTCCACAAACAGGACGTATTTTGTTCACCGGCACTCGCGGGCATTGACGCCGGTCGACGCAGTCATCAAACGCAGGTGAACAAAATTTTCCCTACATATGAGAAGCTAACCATGAACAGGTACGGGATGGGCAGTAAGGGATGTCTAGGGAGCGGCCCCCGGCGCCAACATATTTATACTCGCCCTCACCAAACGAAAAGCCGCCAGCATGGAGGGATGCCAATCGGCGGCACGCCAACCGGTGGAAGCACAAGCGGGGGGCATCGGGCGGTTCAGCTACCAGGGGTGCGTGAGTGCAACCGTCCGCATCCCACCGCGTGCACACCGGGAACCGTCGCACGCTCCACTCATGAGAAAGCGCACCACACGATGCGACAGCCTGCCCCCCGGCAAGCCAACCGTCATTAAAAAGCACACCACCGGGCGGCAAGGTCGCAACGACTGTGGGGCGCGCGCGCCTCAGAAGTCCATATGCCGGGAGTCCGCCGTCACATTGATGGTCACGACGCCTCAAGGCCCGCACCGCGCCAAGCACGCTTCTCCACGTGGACGGCCGGAAAAGCACGCATCTGCTTCGGCCACAGCGCAGCCCCGGGTCAAGTCTGGAGAAGTTCACAGGCCGCGGGGACGGAGGGGGCCAAAGGACTCGGCGACATGGCTTCGGCCCTGTGAAGCCCTTCACCATGAGAGGCTCCTGTCGTAGGGGTGGCCCCCACCTAAACCCAGCAGGCCTGGTAGGAAGTTATAAGGCCCAGAATAGGCCTCATGTAATGACACAAATACCCCTGAAGGGGATAATCAGCTGTAAGGGCATAATTGTAAAAGCACTCCCCATGTATATATATAGAACACCGACCATGGGGAGGAGGCAGTCCATTACATTCATCTTCATCACTCTCCACTACCATCTCTCTCTCTGTTTGGTCTGTAGCCACAACACACCCCTTTGGGATGCAGTGTTGGGGCTTCTTTGGAACGTAGGAATGAAAAAACATAAGAATATAATACGAATACTTGTGCAAAACAGAGAATTGAAAAAATATAGAAAAATATGAGATGAGATGTTTGGAACACACGAATGGGATAAACATATGAATCAGCCTTTTTTATTTGCTTCCTCCCCTGGATCTATTCCTGCCGCGTCCACGTCCTCTGCCTCCAGCAACTAGAGCTGCATCATCTTGTTACTGAAAGAAAGCATAAAATAGAGTAATGTTACTCAAGTTGTGCTCATATTATGATCACTTGTAGCTACATAGCTTGATTTGCCTCGGTCTTCGTATAGGAAAGAAAAAAACAGGTCTAGGTGGATGTTTGAATCCCTATGGTTCTCCTATGGAGTCAATGGCAAAGAAAAATTTTCTCCATTTATTGTATGCCCCAATCCTCCATTCCAAAGGGGTGAATAGTACCAAATTTCATAGGAATTCAAATCCTCCACTTTTCATACAAAATTCCTACAAACCAAAGAGGCCCTATAGGATTATTTCCTTTCCTCCACTTTTTGGAGGATTCAAAACATTTGCTCAAACCCGATGTGAAGAATTCCTTTGAGAAGTCCAATGCACAGTGTGTCTTTCTCTCCCTTCGAAGAGACATTTTCTGTAACACCCCAGCCCCTCCCTAGGCCTAAAGTGCTACCACCGACTCTATAATGTTACCAACTCCAACTTTTGCCACTGGTCTTGCGAAACAATTCTTTTATTTAAATATCAACCAAACGACAAAAGCCGGTACACTTAACACTAAGCGCAACAAAAGTATAAATTTGCTAATTACCAAAAAGGTACGCAGACCATCCAAGGCTAAATATGTCAACTGTAGATGGAATGTGAATTATTGTTGCAAGTGAAACAATTGTGCTATTCCCACCCATGCATGTCGCCTTCAACAGATTCCTAAAAAACAACGATAAAACAAGGGTGAGTCCGAAGACTCAGCAAGAACACGATAAAATAGTAACATCACTTTAACAATTCAATCAATTTCACAAACTGTAAGTTGTAAATCAACTCTATGACTGCAAATTGTAGATTAAGTCCGTAACTATAAATTGTAAATCAATTCTATGTCTATAAACTGTAATTCAACTCTGTAACGGTAAGCTGTAAATCAACTCTGTAACTGTAAATTGTAAATCAACTCTATAACTGTAAATTGTACATCATCTCTGTAATTGTAAACTGTAGATCAACTCTGTAACTGTAATCATCAAATCACATTTATGAATTGTAACCCAAAATCTCTGGATTTCCTCCCTGTCTCATGTTCGTTTCCTGCAAATGCAATGCGATGCAATGCACATCTGTATGCAGCTTATACCGGTATAATGGAGTTGCTTCACCCATCGATGAAACCCCTCTGTCTCCATCTCTGGAGGTGCCTACCGAAGTAGGTCTCGATTTTCCCACCGTCGTGGGAGGCCTACTGTCGTAGGTCCATGAATGCAATGCATAATGTGCCACTATATGCTGCTTATACCGGTATAGTGGAGTTGCTTAACCCGTCAGTAAAGCCCCTCTGCCTCCATCCCTGGAGGTGCCTACCGAAGTAGGTCCTGTCATTCCCACCGCATGGGATGCCTACCGTCGTAGGGCTTTCATGATGCTCATGGTGCAATGCAAATGCAACATTCTTCAAATGTTGATACTCAATCATAAGCATCACTCATTGCAATACAATCAACAGATAAGCCGGGATATCATTTCATAACACGGCATAATTCATGGCATAAAACAAGCACCAGGCATTCATCACAATCCACTATTCTACAATGCACTTGCCTGTTAACCTGGCAGACGGTGCGTGGACGGCACCAGACTCAAACCGCCACCTGAACAAACATTAACTATTTCAATTCATTGCTAATGCAATACATTCGTATACAAGCAAATGACATCGCTCTAATGTCCAACCCAACATAATCAAACCCTATCCCACCGGGCAACCTCTCCTTGTCCCGATGCTTAACCACTCTGTAAAATTAGCGATCTCATTATTTATATTCGCCAATCGATTTCTACACACTTATTCTCACTTTAATCGATCATACTATTGAATCTCAATTTATTCTCTCCTCCCTCTTCTGCCACGGATCCACCAGATCTACAGTGGCCATGCCGATTGCACCGATCAGACATTCATATTAATAAACGATATTTAAATGGTCACATGCATCAATTCTAATTATCGATATGTTAACTTATGCCCGACTCGGTATAATAAACAAGAAGAAGGGTTTTCGAGGCATTATCCTGGCCCTAAACGACTGGATCGGGGAACTATCTTACTTTCCTTGGCCGGATCTTATAGATCTGGCGGCGGGTTAGACTTTCCCTCTCTCTCTCTCTCTCTTCTTTTTCCTTTTTCCTTTTTTCTCTTTTTTTATTCTCTTTTCTTTTTTTCCGGCTGGCCAGCTCTCTCTTGGCCTTCCTCTTTTTTTTCCACGGCCGGCTCCTCCGTCCTCTTTTTCTTCACGCCGTCGCTCTTTCTCTTTCCCTTCCTTTCTTCTTTTTCCATCGGCCGGCGTCTTCCTTCTTTTCTTCTCTCCTCCTCTACTCTTATTTCCTCTCGTCGCCTCCTCATGGCCGGTGCCTCCCGCGACTCCCTCCTCCTTCTCCTCCCACATCGGTAGACTCCTCCTTGCCCTCCCCTCAGCTGGCCAGGCCCTCTCTCCTCAAGGCCAGCCCCCGGTTCTCCCCTTGCCCCCTTGCGTAGCGAGCGGCCGGGCGGAGCAGGGGAGCGGCGGTGAGTTGTGGGGCGAAGGGGGCGAGGCGCGTCCGCGGGGTGGAGCGGCGGCGATAGAGGACGAGGAAGGCGAGACGCGGCCGGGGAGCGACGGCGGCGTGCTCACGAGCGGCAGCGGGGCAGTGGCTCGCACGAGCGAGGCGGCGACGGCGCAAGGTGAAGCGGTGGCGGCTACCGGAGGGCGACGAGCGACGGCGTTGGGGCTAGCGAGTGGCGGCGCCGACAGCTACACGAGCGACAGCAGCAGGCGCGAGGGGAGAGCAGCGGCAGCACGCAGTTGAGCACAGGGAAGAGCAAAATTGGCTTTTGCTTCCTCCTCCACCTGGCTCTTTCCTCTCTTATAGGGTTGCGAGATGGGCCGGGCTGGGCCGAGCTGGCCTAGGTATTACATTTTCTTCTAAAGTTCCTGCATTTTCCCTACGGAGCATCCAAACACCTCTTTTGAAGAATTTCTGTGTTTTCAATTCCTATAGGGTTTCAAGGCACATGACATCCAATTCCTATGTTTTTCCTATTTCTACATTTGTTTCATTTCCTGCATTAGAACACAGGAATTTCGCAGCATTTTCACATGAATCATCTCAATCTCCATAGAATTCAGGGGGAAAAATCCCATGTTCCAAATAGGGTCTACATATGCATCTGTAAAAAACTAAAGAGCGAGTCAGAATTAGGCTTCCTCTTTCTTTTCCAAGCTTTCTACTGCTTTTGCGTTGGGCGCAGCTTGGACACCACTTGTTGCATTTGCATCTTGCTTGCCACCCCTCTGTAGACTTCGTGACAAATGCGCTTTAGTTGTGCCCGGAATCGTCTCTTTTATCAAAGGAGCCGCATTTTTGGGCCTGTTTTTTTTTTTTTTTGTTGCTGCTTATGGATTTTGGTTGCGGTTTATAATTTTTGGGCTGTTCATACAAGAGATTACAGAGTAACAGAAACTCACGTGCAGTTTTTACCGATATAAATGAAGTCGATATAGTATGTACTACAACTTACTTAGTAAACCCCATCTTAAAAAGATACTATATTTTAAAGCTAGTATTATAGAAAAATCAAAAGTAGAAATCAAAAACTGAAAAAGAGCGGTACCTTTGTTTCCATCAGCAGATTCTTTCAACTTTGCTTCTTTTAGCGATTGGGAGTGCTCTCATCACTAGCTACTCGAGGAAATTTCCCGGAAATTTCCTTGATGGACTCCACTCCAGAAAGCGAAGATAAAGGTAACACGAAGTGTTGCATCAATGGAAATGGTTGGTTAAATTAAGAGAGCAAGTAGACAATCGTACTTCGTTTGTTGACAGAATTAAGCTGGATCTCGAGAAAACTTTCAAAGAAAAAGTTTGTTGGACTCGAAAAACCGGCAAAAATGGTTAGCATAAGATATCCGAAGGGACACATCGCGCTCGTGTTTCCTTACCCTCTTGAGAAATTTCTATCCTAACAACTAGCAGTATTAACCTCTGATCTGTCACGCATCGTAGCTGGGATCCAAGATTTTTCCATCTAAAAAAGCAGATTAACCGACATCTAGAACGTCCAATCACGCCCATACAAATCAACGCTCCGTGCCATATCTTACAGTTTAGACAAACAAACAAAAGGGGGTTAATTTACAGGTCCTAGTTTAAACTGTTTAATCTTTATTTTTACTATTTAATAAGTTTGAGTTGGTGGTTAGTGTATTCTTCTTCCTCTTTTCTCAACCGTCCGATCTGAATACTGAAATCTTGACCATCTATCTAGTATCTCTCTCCCTCTCTCTCATATCTAATTACCCCTCCTCTCCACTTTTACCAACAGTTACCATCTTCCACCTCCTCTTCTTCCCGGCCTCTCTCGCCTCCCGCCTCTCCTGCTTGGATTGTATAATTTGTTATATGCCTTATCTTTCTTGGTGATGTAAATCTGTGAAATTTATATAGTTAGAAACTGATGAAAATTAACTTATCATCATTTGAATTATGCCCCTAATTCCTCTTGCCTTTTGACAATTGACATGCACTAGCTGAATATCCATATGTTATTATGGATTAAAAACTTTTAGAATATATTTGTATGTATATTCTAAAAATTAACTTTTAGAACATATTTATATGCATATTTTAAAAAATTTTACCATCCGTAACTTTTTTTAAAAAATCCACAGCAACACATTGATATTCAGCTGGTCACCCTAAAGCGACAAGTTGAAGCAACAAGGACAGCGTCAGTCACGGACAGCCGCAAAGCCAGAGAAGACGACGACGGCGACCTCCATTGGTACGTAGCTTTGTCTTGACGTCTGGAGGCATGCGAAGATCAATCCTCCCGTTCCATACGGCATACGCGTAGCAGTACAGATAAAGATCTGGGCCTTTCGAGACTTTTCTTCGTGTCCCTCTCGCACATTGTTTTCCGAGTAGTCTTTGAGTACTGATTTAATTTACCGGCATCGATTAGTTCACACAGGAACCATGTACTTATTATAGTACAACTTTGCTTCATGACGCGAAATCTTGGCTTGTGTGCATGCTCTGCATTTCTGCAGGTGCCGAGTTCAGACGTCTCCAGTTGGAGTGAAAGCTTCTTGCTAGCTCGTGTGTTCTTTTCCCCAAAGATCTGCTTCTGGAGAAGCTGAATAGAACGCACAGCTAATCAGGAGACAAAAAAAGTTTTCAGCAGTTTACAAACTCTTCCTGAAAATCTGAAGATGTCAGCAACGACACGAACGACGATGTCAGCTGTGTAGCATCCATGACAGTCGTATGCGCATTCACATTCTTCAGGGTCTGGGTCCTTCCAACCCGTAGAAATTAACCAAAAGTCGTTCGAAGTGCACTAAGTACTGAATTGACGGGCATGACTCGTTACTCTTCATGCACAAATGCACAATATCAGCGCAATGCATTCTTACCTTCCAATCTTCCATGACGTCCCAAACAAATTTAACTAGATCAACAAATTCAAGTAGATTGGTAAATCAAACACTCAAAATGTAACACAGAGCATGCAGCGCAGCAACAAACCACCAACACCGGACCATTCTTTTTAGCTTCTTATGGTTTTTTTTCTGCAACCAAAAGAGAGCAGTACAAAGAGATAAAGACTAGCATACGATTTTAGCTGATATAAATGAAGTCACTGCAGTATCTACTACAAGCAAAAAGCTAGTTACTGTTCAAAAACGATTTTTAGAAGCTGAAAGGAACAGACTCGTAACCGACGCAAAGTGTCGATAAAGTAGACAAAAAGATTCAAAGGGCGTCAAGGCTTGAGATCAAACATCCATACTACTTGCAGGAATGAAGTAAGCTAAGCTAATCTGACGCATCGCACAACAGAGGGTTCACCCTGTTCAAGCACAGAAAACACCAACACCACACGCAGATATATCAAGTGAAAAGACCAGGGACGCGACGGCTTGAATAGTATATAACATTATAACCCAGTTCAAACATAAGCAGTCAACATTCATATGACAGACAGGGCAACCAACATCATCAGGAATAGCGATTCATTGAAGCCAAACGTACGGTTTAAATACCGCTACACCTGATTATAAGTTCTGATCTTGCTCTCCAGACAAACTGACAAGTGTCATAAAAGAACTCCAGCAAGAGATTAAATTGCCAAACATGTTCACTTTGCGGACATTGCAAAATTTCCAGACCACATCCTGCAAAACTAACAAACTTTGATCAAGTGCCTTGCTTTTGGATAGCTTTCATCTAGTCGCCCTTGCGGCGGAAGGAGCATCCCTCGGTTAGCCTGGCCTTTCCGCCCGTGGGCTGGCAGAGCACGGTTTGGCAGCCCGGGCAGACCACAACGGTCTGGGAGTGGCTGAACACAGTAGTGCTGCAATCAAAGAGCTCAGTTCAGTGCATCCACCATGAAACTCGGTAGGGCATAAAATGAGGGAGACGTGTTAAATTACAAGCAACAAGCATCATGCAACAGGACTTCAGGCAAATTGATTCTTGTCCTAGTAATCAGTACTCCAAATAGATCCAGTAACAATGAAAATTGAGACAATGCATGATTGGAAAGTAATGTCTGGTCAAGACAGGAAAGTACAGCTTTGTAAGGACAAGAGACTGGTAATTCATTAAGGCATGATATTGAACCATGAGTCCCAATTAGGGGTGCAAACGGGTCGGGTTATTCCTGACCGACCCGGTACCAAAACTGGTTGGTATCGAATTCGGTAAGCTGGATAGGTATCTGACCGGATTCGATACGGTATCCGGATAGTTGTAGGCGGATTCGGTAGTGAATTCGGTATCACAGATATCTGACCGAATAGCTTGGTATTCAGTAAATCTGGTAAATATCCGGGTGGATATCCGCCAAGAGCCTAAGAACGGTGGAGAGCAGACGGCCAGACCTAGTCACCAACGGCGGTGAGCTCGCGAGTCGCCTCCAATTGTCTCCTCCATCGCCGCACGAAGCTTGAGGCATCTCCGACCCCTCCCCGTGAGCCCTGGTAGCTCCGGCCCAATTCCATGGCCAACAGCAACCTCCCGCGCCGGATCATCAAGGTGCGCCTCGCGATCTGATCGCTCGCTCCTCCCTCCCAGATCTATCGCCGTCTCTCACTCGATGTATACCTTTTCTCTTGATCAATTTGTTTGTGGTGCCTAATCTGTTTGGAATTTGGATCTGTGCATGAGACGCAGTGGCTGCTCAGCGAACCAGGTGCCTGCTTTTTTTAGGGATTTTTCCCATAGAATTTTGGTGGATTTCGGCATATGTTATTAGTGTTCTGGTCTCGGATGTTGTTTGATTAGTTTGTTGATAATTAATTTGTATAAATAACAAGTTGTTTTCATATTGTTGAATAGTACTATATACGGCTAATCGGAAGTGTGTTAGTTTAGGTAATATATGGCATCCCTGTTTAATATTAGACATTTTTTATTGGGTGGAACATTCTTTTGCTTATTCATCTGGCATCTGGTCTCCTGATATTGTTCCTTCTGCTATGTATTGGACAGGTGGAGATTTCAAGCTTGAACTTTTCTTACCTGAGGAATATGTAATGGCTGCTCCAAAAGTAATTTCTTGATTGAGAATCAGTTAATGTTGGTTTACCAAATTATTAGTTGGACATTTATGTTTCCATGTTGTATGTGTTTGGCCGTAATGGTAACATCCGTGCTGCTAATTATGGTTTATTTCCTAGTTGTAATGATGTTATCATGTTAAGACCGGGGAGTGGGATGAGCCGACATATCCTTTTGTTATAAGTCATAACTGTCTCTTTCATACAATTATGTTTGTAGGTAACTGAACTCAGCAATTTATTTCTGTTACTGATGAAAAACTATGCTGCACAGTTGTTTCAATAACCAAAATTACACTGTGAAGCAAAGTTGGAATGTAATTTCAAGTGAACCTTCTTGCTTTGCTTCAACTTTGCTTCATGTTTGTCTATGTTTTTATCTTTTTTTTAGGTGGTGTCAGTGTTTTTTCTTGACATACTCTGTTCTTTGATTTGCATAGTACCCTAGTGACCTGAAATAATGTCACTATACTTTTTATGGGAAAAATCAATAGTAGCATTTTGTTAATAGTTGTTGTATTCATGCTAGATTTGTTTTTTTTTTGGGTTTATTTCTCCACTTTACAGCTCAACACTTGCCTTATTTGGAAGTGTTATATGGAAGTGTCTTGACACGTGATATTTCAGACAAGTACTAATAGTCATCATGTTAAATAAGGGGTAATGCTGAATATTAGTTGTCAACTCCTAGCCGTTGATTCTTATACTCTGTGGATATCAACATGCCTGTTTTAGGATTAATGTCATCTAACCTAAGTAGTTACAGCTATTCTATTTGTAATTTTGTACTTTGCTATATGTTGTTACTGTGTTGTGTAAGGCGTGCTGACAGACATCTTTCTTTGACTGTTGCTGATGCAGGTCAGGTTTCTCACCAAAATATACCATCCCAACATTGACAAGGTAGGCAAGTGGTATTATTGGCAGAACATCCCAACATAGTTTCAGAAATGTTACTGCACTTACTGTTAGTATTAAACAATTTTGGTAGGGTGTAATGTCAATATGAATCAACATGTTTAAGTCACTTGCTTCATCCGAGTGTGCTAGCAAATGCTAATACATATGTCCTTCAAATCCCATACTTAAATTAAACAACTTCTGTATCTCTTTGTCGGCACTCATTTCTCCCTGATTTTGATGTATCCTGGCAAAATGAATTGGAATGATTTTATTGCTGTTGTATCAATCTTGTGTGGTGTTAAACTGTTAATGCAATATTGTATCGACTTGTTTGTCATTGGATACCTATGTTGTTTTCGATAAATTATTGCACAGTTTATTTTCAGTGATTGTTCATATTTATTCATTTGAAGCTTTTTTGTCTTAATTATGTTGCCCTTGCCAATTTCCATTTTTCAGCCTGTTTGTGACCACTTCAACAGCAATAGTGAAGCCAAAGTGCTGTTTAACATTTTCAAGGCACAATTTTCTATTTCACACTGCCACTACCGTGTATTCTCAGTTTCTCACAAAATGTTCCTTTTTGTACGTCCGTGTTATCCACCTATATTATCCGCTTCCGATCTGAAACCATTATATATCCGTCCCGACAGTACCGTATTCGAAACTCCAAATATTCCAATTTCATATTTGTATCCGGCCTTACCATATCCGACTCTGAATCCGGAGAAAAAAAATGTGGGTTAGGATACGGTTTAAGCAATATCCGTCCAAATCAGACCCGATTACACCCCTATTCCCAATGACAATGATGCTAGGTCAGCCATCAATAAAAACTAGGGGAAATACAATGTATGCACAATAAACTGTATTTTTAAAATCACATCTGTTTAGTCAACCTATCATCTAGGTAACACATGCAGATGCAATAACAGAACCAAATTATAAACAAAGAGTAGTAGAATAAACTATCCACGTATGTTAAATCAACCTCAAAACAGCTATAACAACAGTAGCATCATCTTTTTAGGCACAGCATGATCATATTTCGAAATAATACAACATGGAAAAGGCCAAGCAATAGCAAAATGCCTACACCCAGCAATCTACTTTACGAAAAAAGGCCATCACTTAAAAGCACAAAAGATGAAGAAATATTACATGTTGAAGCAGCCCTGGCACTTGACGTCCTGCAACAGATGACATCACCATTAGAACCCACAATATATCAACCAAACACATAGAGCAATTCCAAATTTTAGTATAACCAGTGCAATCATGAAGATATTGCTGCGCACAAGCTAGCCATTAGATGCACAGGCAATATATAACGTCCCTAAAAATGCTTGTCACTAAGCTCTATTGCAACATTCAGGAAGTGATTTGATTTCTTGGATCCACAAAAACAATTCCAATCACAGCATAGCATGTTCTTCCCAACAAAGTTATACCAGCGTTAAGGTTTGCTTACCATGCAAATTCGATTCTAATCCCTCCCGAAAACCTGAAAACGCCCACACCTATACAAGCTCACTCATCGACAGAACTAAACCCCTGACGACAAGTGCGATCTGTCACGCAATAACCATGAACCGGTTCTGATAGCACTGTCCTTGGCTAAAATCTGACCGGAATTTCAGGCATCCGCAAGCCCCGCACGTTGCAACGCACCATAGTGGCCACTACACGGAACTAAACATACGCGCATCGTTCCAACAAAGAAAGCAAGCACAGAGATGCAAAGATTTCTAGGGAATTTTACCATGAAGAATGAGTTGGGCGACTGGACGAGGCGCTTCTTCTTGTGCTTGAGCTTCTCAAGCTCCGCCGGCGGGTTCAGCAGATCAATGTCGTTCTGGAGCACCTGCACCGCCGCCGCCGCCGCCACCACCACCACCAGGCAAGACAAAAATGAATCACACAGATCAGAACCCCAAATTCAACAACAATCGGAGCAAGAAACGCGGGGGGATCGGATGAAAAGGACGGAAGATCGCCGTACCATGGTGGAAGAGGCTAGGGTTTGCTCGGGCTCCGGAACGGGCGACGAGGAGGAGGCGGCGGCGGCGTGGGCAGAAAGCGGAGGAGGTTTAGGTTTGGGGCGGGTTTTATAGCGGAGAGGCGAGAGGGTCTGCGCCGTCGGATCGATCGCGAGGAGATCCCGTGCGTGCGGGCCTTCTGCTATTGATCAAGCGCTGGTTCGATTCCGGCTCGCTACGTAGTTGCAGGCTCGTTCTTACGCTCGCTGGCTGGGCTCCATCAGTTTCATTTCAACTCGTCTTTCGTACTCCTATTTCTTTATTTCCTACCAATAGGTGTGATTGAAAATAGTAATGGCTCCATGTGTTATTGAGTCAAAGAGAAAAGCCTAATATGAGTTTACTAGCACAGAATGAGTTTCTTAAGAAGTGCGTAGAACTAGGAGAAGCACCCACCAATATGAATTTACCCTTTTCTATTATTACGAAGCCGTAAAGAGGGACCAATCGTTAGAAATTAGCCTATTTGAGTAAAGCTCATTTCCTTAATTCTAAAGTATGTATGGTTTAGTACCATATTGCTAAGACAAGATGAGGGAAACCAATTTATAAGATGGAGTTCTCACCACTTTTTGAATATAGATAGAGAGTACATGAAGAAGACTTTGGCTAATTATAAATTATTAGGTCACTTATGTATTTTGCGCTACTTAAGGGCACAATATCTTTTGGAATACATTATACTTGATACTCTTCTGTATTAGAAGGTTACAGTGACTCTAATTGGATCTCTGATGCGGATGAGATCAAAGTTACAAGTGGTTATATGTTTACTTTAGCTGATATTGTAGTTTCATTGAGATCTTGCAAACAGACCATATTGACAAGGTCAACCATGAAAGCAGAATTTATAGCACTTGACACAGCCATTGTTGAGGCTGAATGGCTGAGAGAGCTTCTACTGGACTTGCCATTGGTTGAGAAACCAATATCTGTAATCCTGATGTACTGTGATAACCAAACAATATTGGCCAAAGTCACAAATACAAAGAATAATATGAAGTCCTCTAGACGTGTGAAGCGTAGGCTTAAATTTGTCAGAAAACTGAGAAACTCTAGAGTAATTGTTGTGAACTATATATATACTAAGAAAATCTGACAGATCCTTTTACAAAGGGGTTAGCACGGAAAGCGATTTCCATTGCTTCTATAAATATGGGATTGAGGCCCATCTGAATTACATCACAATGGTAACCCCATATCTTCTTGATCGAAGATCCCGTGACTTAGGTAATAGGAAAAATAAGTTGATGTTGTAACAAGAGAGTACATATTCATTGTACCCATATCCTAATAAACAATGTACTTTCAACTATATGGAAGGTTGGCATAAAGTCTTAATGTATTCTGTTGTCCACAAGAGAAAAATATATTAGCTTGCAGGATACCTAAAAAGAATACACCTAGTTGAGCTTAACTGTGTGATCGCAGTTCACGAGAATAGGGCATTCTCCAAAAAGCTCATGAGCAGATAAGGGAGCATGACCATATAATGCTCCGTTTAGGCATGGTTCATGGCAACCTAGCACTAGTTGAGATTTCAAGTGAAATCTAATCACGAAAAGTTGTGAATTCAAGGCATAGTCCATTCATCAGCTGTGAGAAAATGAATATTTTCATTCTAGGTACAAATTCAACCCGTACGGGACTTATACTAAAAGACTGGTATATTAACAGTACTTCAACATAATATCTTTGACATCTTTTTACTTCTTACTTTAGAATTGGTAGGGGATTGTTAGAAATTGGCCCATTTGAGCAAGGCCCATTTTCTTAATTCTGTTTCTATATAGTTTTGAAGTACAATGATGTGCCTATTGTTAGCACTGTTTTACACATCATTAGTTATTTATGATATTTACCTTCTAGTAAAATATGGAATTAAAATATTGTCCACATTTCCAACATCAATACATGGAAGCATAAATACCTGAGTATGGAAAGCCTGAGTCATACCCAATGGTGCATAACGAGAGAATAAGTAGCAATCGTCAACGAATGTGATGCACATAAATATGTTGTTTGCGTTAGTGTTCGTAACAAATTCGTCGTTCCTGCTGTAAAGGGAGTTGATAGTTTGACAGAATGAGACTCAAGAAATAGGCATCAGTAGGGACTGCGAAAGAAAGACCTGAGTGATCGGACTCTATCATATATATATGAAGAAATGGAAAAAAGATTCACCATGGTAGGATTTGCATAGCCTTTCTATGACTAAAATCTAACGAACTGAAATGGAGAAGCTAAATCTTAGACAAAAGGTAGATGTTTAATCCACCATAGCCAAAACGTTGGTAATTTAGTACTTTTTTTTTTTTAGATTTCCTGTAGCTAACCGTAGATGCTAACTCGTATGCCGTTGCCTAGGTTCATCGGAGCCTGTGAAAAAAGGGAATAATGCTTTCTGAACCAGAGCAAATAGGCCGCCTTCAAAGAGGGACCTTTATCAATGGCTTTCTTTGGACCATTTATGAATTATGTATGTGAAAAGGATAATGCTGAAAGATGTGTTTTCACTGCATCCACTGAAAACACGGCTTCTTCTCTAAAACATTTGGCATCTGCCTTATCTGTCCTAAAAGGCGCTCGTGGAAAGCACACCAATGATTCTTTGAACCGGTCTTCATTTCCAACTCCTCGAGTTAGCCAAGTGTTGAAATTTCAGGGGCATTTTGGTAATTTCACAATTAAAAAAGGAAAAAAGGGGAATGCGAGGCCCACCTGTCGGTGAGCCGATTGGAAGAGATAAGGAGAGGAGACGCTGTCTCCTTTCGAGCAGCGCTTTTCGCCAGGTCTACTCTCCGTGGGAGCGGCGACTTCGACGACATGCAGTTCTCTCGCCAGATCTGATCTCCCAGGAAAGGCGGCGGCAGCGGCTTCAGCAGAAGGTGAGGGGTGCTGGCAACGTTTGTGGCCTGGGTGCCTCGGCTCCGGTTGTTAACGCCACCAAGCCGATCTCCCCTTCCTCTTTTGCTCTCGGCTATTTAAGGAGGCCGCCTTCATCCGTGAGATGAATCATAAAAAACGTGAGCACTATCTCTTCCATTCTTTCTTCTTCTTCTTCTTGATTTGGCACTGGTTTTGGTCTTTGGGACCTTCTCTTCGTTGGCAATTGCTGGCCTTGGTGGTAATTTGAGGCCCCTGGTGCTCAGCGGAGAGACACACTTGGCCAGTGCTTCTCTTGTTCTTGTACAGCATCTCCTTGACCTTGGCTTTGTCGGCTCTAGTGTGTCCCACCAGCAATGGGGCATTGTATCTCCGAACGCCTCGCCCTCTCACTGCAGCATAGGAGGGTGCTAGGTTTTCTGGGACAATGCCTTATGGCATGCCTTGCTCTGATTTCTTCTCGGTGATTTCAAGTATTACTGGCTGTGTGAGTTTTTTAGCTGCTGACTTTCTTTGCTTGATCTATATCAGATATCTGTGGTTAATCTCTAATTAGAATTTGCAAAGAAGTTTTGAGGGTTAGATTTCTCAATGATGAAATGACATATTGCTAAAATTATATATGAATGTGATTGTAGATTGATCTTGAGCTTACTACTGGCTTGCTATTATTTGCTCTGATCATTGAAGGATTGCTATATGCTACTTTTTGCTCACTGTGTTACCTTATTTCTGTGGTCTGTGATTGTTTTCGGTCTCTTTTGCTAAACTACCGAACTCTGTCTAATCAATAAAATTTATGATAGCTGAAAGTTAGATTGATTTGGGGTCTTTCACATTGCTCAGCAGGTTGTGTTCATGATCTATTAGCCTCTTTTGATAGCAAGATTTAATTTAAGCTCAAGATCTAATCTATAACTGTCATATATAATCAAGATTAATATTTGCCATGGTGGAGATGCCCAAGAATGAGTCTTGTGCAACTAGCCTTCTGAGAGTAATATATGTCATTCAAAATCTTGTTAACATGCTCAATTTGGTCATACATGTTATATTGGTATCAGCATTCAGTTGGAATAATATACATTATTTACATATGGATATACTGATTTTAGACTCTTACATGATATATATGGGCATATGTTTTCATTTCAATGACTTAAAAGGTTCATATGTTTATATGTTGGTTAAGTTATTTATATGCTTTTTATATCATGCCTGCGTCTTTATTAAATTTGCTGGAATTAAATCTAAATATATGTTTATACCACAATATTTACAACACCAAGTTCATACGGGAAGCCCAATACAAAGAATGGTTGTCCAATATTGTACCAGTGATTGAAAAGAATGGCAAGTTAGCGGTTACGTGTTGACTTCAAAAACTTGAATCTTGCCACTCCAAAGGACGAGTATCCAATGCGATAGCTAACCTACCGGTAGATTCGACAGCTTGTAACGTGTATTGAGCCTCTTGGATGCCCACTCAAGATATAACCAGGTGCCAATCGCTAAAAAAGATATTAACAAGGCTTCATTTAGATTCCTTGGTCCAGCTAGTGCCTATGAGTGGAGAGTAATACAGTCTCAAGAATGCAGGAGCCACATACTAGAGGACTCTGAAATTGCATATTCAAGGGTATGTTAGGCCGAGAATTGGAGGTGCACATTGATGATATTATTTATTATGGCTCAATATGAGGAACAACATCTCTAGAGCCTGAGGAAAGTGTTCGAGAAAGTGAGGTAGTATAAGTTTCCAATTCATCCTTTGAAATGTGCCTTTGGTGTCTCGGCTAGTAACTTTCTCGGATTCTTGGTCCATCAGAAGGGGATTGAGATCAATGAGAATAAGGCCAAAGAAAGCAATCATCCAGGTCTCACCCCGTGAGAAACAAAAAAGAATTGCAAAGGTTGATTGGGAAGATTAATTCCTAAGAAGGTTCATCTCCAACATAGCTGCCCGATTGAGGAGCTAGGGGCAACTGCTCAGAATCAAAGAGAAAGAGCAATTCGTGTGGACCGAGGCTCACGAAATAGGCATTTTCTGTGCGTGATGGTGCTGGCCCAAGGCCCATCACTCCAAGGATTCTTCCTTCCGGTAGGAGGGCCCAAGGTACTAAATAGTGAATAGCGGGGTAGTAACAGATTGATGTCCACATAGCGGAATGCGAACGATATATTCCAATAGAAGAATCTAAAAAGCGAACGATATATTCCAATAGCAGAATCTAAAAACACTAACAATCTTGAGTTTGTCATGTGTGTGTGTATCACGATTCATGATAATAACCTAAACATATATATCCTAGATTCTTGAGTAGCATGCAAGTTCCCAATTTATCATCCAAAAATGTGTAGGATGTGTCTCAAAGACAGTTGCTCCAGGTTGCATTGCATATTTGCATGCATGCCCCAGGCCCAACTGGTCAACACCAATTCCAATAGAAGAATCTAAAAAGCGAACGATATATTCCAACAGCAGAATCTAAAAACACTAACAATCTTGAGTTTCTCATGTGTGTTGTGTCATGATTCATGACAATAACCTAAACATATATATCCTAGATTCTTGAGTAGCATGCAAGTTCCCAATTTCTCATCCAAAAATGTGTAGAGATGTGTCTCAAAGACAGTTGCTCCAGGTTGCATTGCATATTTGCATGCATGCCCCAGGCCCAACTGGTCAACACCAACAATATGATAGCTACTACTCAACAGAGGAAAAAGAGTGACATTGCTGCTACCTCTACTCAGCTCTCTAGCAATATATTCTTTCATAAGATATTACCCAAGTGACTTGTAAACTCAAAGTCGATACAGGCCACCACTAGTTTGGAGAAACACATCGTGGGTTGGACCTCATCCTAAACCTATCTCAATCTAGGCCTAACACACACGTAGCGATCAAATGGTTCATGCAATCACGATATCAGGTCATCCGCTATATCGGAGTGTTGGAGAAAACAGTGGCCCGCTATATCGACCTAACAACCGCAATAGTGGACGCAAAGTTCTCCTCAGTAGCGCTGATACTCTGCTACTGCAATTGCAGCTGCTACAAACACTATTTAGTGCGTTGGGAGGGCCTTCCTGGAATTTCCAACAAACAACGTTCATGCTCTATGTTTTCTCTTAAAAAAAGAAAATCCAATTCCTATGTCATACTTGCTCAGGAAAAAGATTGACATTGGAAAAACGGCTAAACACGGCAGTACATTAATATCGCAGGTTGCTTGATATATCGTGTGTGTAGTTGCACCACTAGGAGTGCGGAGGTCGTGAATAAATCAACGACCTTGTGTGCCTATTTTTACACTGAGATGCATTCGCTTATACGTAAACATAGGTAAAATAGAAATAGATTGAATCCTGGTGGATGGGTTATGCTCCCACAACTCCGTTAACCACCAAAAGATGGTTTCTCTCCTGATCACATGTTGGTTATTTTTTTTAATTAGAGGATAAAACGAAAATTTTAAGTTACAGAGGTGCAAGGTTTGTGACAGGTGCTGCTAGAGCAGTGGCGGACCCGCCCTTCAGGCGAGGTCGGGCGGCCGCCCGAGCTCAGTCGCTGGCGGACGCCCCCACCCCCCGGTGGTGCTCCAGAGCCGGTGTGCTGCTGGTGTCAAGTGACCATGCCAAGCAGTGCGTCTTGTTGTTGTGACGTCTGCTGCTGGTGTCAAGCGACCATGCCAAGCAGTGCGTCCTGTTGTTGTGCCGTCGTGGCCTCGTGGGACGGTGGGAGTTTGGCGACAGCCCAGGAGTAGGTGGAGGCGTCTCGCCCAATGGACCAATGGATGGACTGAAGTGGTGAAGGCATGAAGCCTCCTGAGTCCTCTCGCAACGCAGCCACGACAGTGGAGCCCAAGCCTTAACTCTGAAGTTTTCCCGAATCCCATCCGTCCACGAGAGGCTAAGAGGTGACTGGCGAGAGGAGAGGAGCAGCTAAGAGCCAACCCTAACCCTAGCCTTGCAAGGCAGTGCGGTGGCCAGCGGGAGCAGTGCAGCGTCGTGGTGGCAGCCTCCAGATGCATATTCCTTGATTTCCTTCGATTCAATGCTCCCATTACGAGATTCTGCAGGATGAAAAAGGTAGATAAAAGCTTGAAATATTTTTAATGTCATTTTGAGTGAGATCTGGTGTAGTTTCGGTCCTTCCGGATAGCTACACATACATGTCATACAATACACAGACACTGATAAAATCATAAAAGCTCTATGTGATGAAAAAAGAATTGATGAGGCCAAAGAAATTCTACTTGCAATGGACTAATGGAGTCGAGTGACTGCAGTGCGACCAATAATCACTCATATTGGCCAATTGTTGGTGTACTTACTAGTTACTAAAATGGGTCGATTCAACAAGGAAGGAGAGTTGATGAATAAATGCCACAGCAGAAATGCTCGGTTGGCCACTCCTACATAATGCATTGACGCATGTTGGACAGCCGACAGTGGGAGCTGGATCACAGCCTGCAGTGCAGTGTGCTAAATTGTTTTAAAATCAGGCAGCCCCAGAGTACAAGCACATAATTTCAGTTGGTTATGGACTATGGAGCTTTACTTAGATCAGCTCTTATATGGATCAACCGAGCCCTGGGCTTTGTTTAAGATGCCTTTGCTTATATTAGATCAGTTCTTATATAGATCAACTGAGCCCATGGCTTTAATTAGATCAGTTCCTATATTAGATCAGTTGGATGCCTTAGCTTTGTTTAATATGCATGTTCATCAGTTCCTATATTAGATCAGTCGCCTAGATATGTTCATCTGTTAGACCGAGAATTGTAGTGGCCTTTGTACAATTGTAAGTGAAGAGGTTCTCTGCTATTTTTGCAGGTGCTCTTTCTAAACAGTTGGACTTGATGGTGTGCTATATCGAGCGAGAAATATTCAAAGGACTTAATCGTGAAAAAAATCAAGAAAAAATTTCGAGACATTAAATCTCGGAGAATGAAAATGCTTCGTTCTCTTTTTCGTACTTAATTATTTAGTGGTATGTCTTTTGTCTTCTCTTGTTATTACATCTTTTATTTTTTATTATCAAATTATGACACTACTGATCTATCGATCTTTCACAATTGATAGGTTGCTTATTCTACGGCTCATCTACAACTATAGAATTAAGCTTCATTAGTGAGGTATTTATCAATGTCCTACCGTTATCTATACATGTTTATATAAGAATTGTAGTTGTTGCTTTCATTTTGTGTCATATACTTTTATTAGTGTAATTGCAATGTAGTTTCATCATGGATTATTTTGCTTTTGGATAATATTGTTAGCTTCACGCTTCGAAGTTTGCCCTAGCTACATTTTATTCCTGAGTCCGCCACTGTGCTAGAGCAGGGTGTTTCACAGCGTTTGTGCGGAAGAAACAAACAAAAAGGGATTTCCAGTTGGTCACAGAAAAAAGATCATCAACAATTTTAGCCGGAAATATCATCGACATTTTCCTGCACAACCATTGACTTATCCATGACATAAAAATACAGGTAAATGCGAAAAAGAAGGATAGTGTGTTGAGAGTGGGATTTGAACCCACGCCCTTTCGGACCAGAACCTTAATCTGGCGCCTTAGACCAACTCGGCCATCTCAACTGTTGTTGGAACGATCCTTGGACAAATATACTTATTACAGAAGCGCACCAGAACAACAGCCTCGTCTTGTCTTCGCACATTCCTCGTGCCTCGTCGCACCAAGCATCCGTCCCGTGCGCGCGCGCTTCAGCAGCACGCCCAAATTTGCAGTCGCCGCCGCAGCAGACGGCGAGCCGGAGCATCGTGGACTGCTTGCATACATGATACATGCATGCGTGGATATCTATAGTACTCATGCAGGCATGAATATGATGCGCCTAAATTGAATAGAATCAAGCTTAGGAGCTAGGATATACTATTAGTCCCGTATCCCCCCCTGAATTTTGATTGCTAACTTAAATCACTTCATGCCATTCAGGTTGGAGTCTAGAAGAGCTCGTGTGGAAGCTAGGCCTACATATGTGGCCAAAAACTAATGTGAGATGTGATTGCATTTGAAACTTACTAATTCTCCAAGGATACTGATGTGAAATACTATCTTCGGTAGAAGTGGTAAAACAGATTGGTGCAGAGCACTAAAAGTTAATTAAACTCTGCTTCCTCGATACATTTTCTGGGGCAATCAGTTTTAATAATTCTCCAAAGGTAGATGTTTGCGATTAATTCAACCACATTGCGTTTGAAAAATTCGACTCGATGGATAGATCACACGGCAGACTCCGCAGTCTCTTGCATCAGTGCTGGTTGGGTTAGTTTTACGATAATGCTTCCTCGCGGTGGTCGCGCGCTAGCAAGATCGAGCGATGAGCGACCGCACGGACGTGTTATTTGTGAGGCAGCTACTTAAAGGAGAGAAGAGATGTGTATGCTGAAACAACCTGAATTTTGAAAACAATTTAAATTTCATCGAATCTTTGATTTCACGTGAATCCTTACCAAATTTCGCACCTTCTTCACTCCTTGGCACCTTCCCTCACTGTTCTTGCCCCTCAGTCCACTTGAACCAAGCCCTGGTTGTTGCCACCATTTACCGTTCGACAAATATCGGAGGACGATGCACTGCCGCGATTTTTATCACTGTATCTCTCTTGATCCTCGGCTAATCATCGTAGCAACCTGGTCAGTCGATCGTACCATCTTTCCCTGAGCCTCTAACACCTCATTAATTTCCCTTGGCTTAAGCCGAAGCTCCCAGGCTGGACTTTGCCACCGCCGCCTCACTGCTTCCTCTCACGGTCGGCCACCCCAAGACGCAATATTTGACCACCGCTCCTAACACTTTTAGCCTCCGTACGCACCTGCCATCTCTCTTGAACAAGCATCGTGGCCACCTCGCCTCCCCGCCGCTCACCATCTCACCGACCTCTCTGCTCTCACCCTCTCATAGCTAACCTGACATTCCCCTTAGCTTTTGACTGCCGCAATGTCGTGCCCGAGGAAGCACCAAACATCTGCACCACCAGCCGCGCCGCACCCTCCCATGCCTTCCTAACCCCTGCCACGTGCCGCCACCACCATGACCTGTGTCCTATGCCAAATCATCTTCCTCATGCTATTTAAACTCCCGAACCCCTCCATTTGAAAGCACCGGTACCTGAGGTGAGCCACCCACCCTCAATTGCTCCGGCGACTAGAGGTGGACAAAAAGCTCGTGGCTCGTGAGCTGGCTTGGCTTGATACAGGCTCGGCTCGTGGCATTTACAAGCTGAGCTGAGCTAGGGGTTGAGCTCGGTTTCTTAATGAGCTGAGCCCGAGCTAGCTTGCGAGCCACTCGGACGGTCGTCTAAGAGAATTGCAGTCAGACGCTCGGTCAGACGGCTGGCTCGACTGGCTCGTCTATCCATTTGTGTCTCTGAGACTCCAGCCCATCTCAAGTTCTCAATCCACTTATCCACATCCCCCTGTTGAGTGGCGACAGGCCCGACACACTCCCGTCTGCCATCTCTAATTCCCCTTCTCGTCTCAACCCTAGAAAATCCAGCGCCGCCGTCGTGGTGCCGCACTGAACAGTCACCATCTGCCAGCGCCGGCCCTTCCCTCCTCCTCGCCTCAGCCTCCACCCCCTTCCCATCGGCCATTGCCTTCCCTCAAGTCTCAACCGTAGAAAACGCTGGCACCGACCACACAACACCATCGCCGCAGTGTTGCACCTCCCCTCGCCATCGGCCTCTCATCGGCGTCTAGCACATGGAGTGGCATGCGTAGGCCAGCATGGAGTTGAAGAACCGTGGAGGGAGGAGGTCCTCCAGGTCCAGCTCTAGCTCCACCTCCGCATCAACCCCAGTGGTGAACCGCCTCCCCAACCCCTGTCCATGGCCACCTTGCAGTGCCAAAGCAGCTTCGACCCCGGCAGTCTTGGTAAAGTAGCTCCTCAACCCATGTCCTTGAGAGATTAATGGAGATTGGAGAGGGCATCTCGGATGTTGATTGTTGATTGTGTATGTTTACTTGTAAAGCACATCACAGTTGGAGAGAAACAAAACTGCATGTCCTCCAATTTTGTGATGTAGACAACATTATACCATCCATCTTTTAAATTGTACAAACTTGTTATGGTAATCTATATTATGTGATTTTTGTTTGGCCATTATCTGTGATTGGAATTTGGAGATAGGTGTGCTTTAGGTACTTGTGGGATGCTTGTCTGATGGACAACATTGTTTCGTCTGAATGCCATCACTAGATTGTTTCATTCTCTTAACAAGATGATGTTGTGACCTGCTGATTTGAACAATATGTACAAAGAAGTGAATATGGGATTAAATATCAAACAGACATTGCATAACACTTAAGTAACTTGATACTGCATTAGCAACAGAAATGAATATGTTTATGCCTAAATATTGTAGGATTAGTTGTGATGTATGCAGTGTAAGTACATTCTCTATTATTTTTAATTGAAGTTTCTAATTTTGTACAGTTGCCGGGTGAGCAGTTGTAGCAGCTTGTCTCGTCGGACACGCTTGATTTCTCAAATGACAGTGAAGGTTCACATGTTTCCCTAGATTCTGCAAGCGATGATGTGGTAGTAGTCGTGGTGGAAGATGACGGTAGCAACAGAAGAGTGAAAAGGAAGAAGGGAATTACAGTGTCTCCTACCAAGCAGAGTAGAGGAAAGCGTTTGGATTATTGGAAGCTATTCAAGGTGGTGAATGTCCCATCCAAGAAGGAGAAAGGGGTGACTGAGACGAAGGCCAAGTGTCAGTTTTGTTATTAGACTGTACCTTACAAGCTTAGGGGAGCCACTTCACATATGAAAAGGCACATTCCAAAGTATGCCCCCTATTTAAACAAAGTGGGAAGGCAAAAGGCTCAAGGTACACTCAACTATGATCCCGAGGGATCAATTTTACCTCGTATTACTCCTACTGAATATGACTATGAGGAAACCCAAAGATTAATTGCAAAGATGATAATTATCCATGAGTATCCATTTAAGATGGTAGAGCACATTTGGTTTAATGTGTTGATGAGGTTTGTTAGTTGGTGTGTTGCACAGATATTTGAATTCTCCAAAGCCATTACTGTTAGAAATTGGCCCATTTATTTATGGCCCATTTCCTTAATTCCAGAGTATGTATGTTTAGTACCATATTGCTAAGGAAAGGTGAGGAAGACCGATTTATAAGGTGGAGTCCTCACCACTCCTTGAATATGGATAGAGATGGTATGAGGAGGGTTCTTCTAGTCACACACATGCGCACGCACACGCGCGCGCGTATTCGCGTATTTTCGTGTGAAAATCGCATGACTTGTGACTTGCGACGCGCGACCGTGCCGAGATGTGGCGCGCCACTTGGCAGACTCAGTCCATCTTTATTTTTGCTGAATCCCGCACCTCACTCTCTCTGTTTGAATGAGATTCAAACGTTTGATTTTGAGGCTTAAATGGGTTTTTGATGACAGGCAGTTATCAGTGGGTAAACCACTGGTTAAATGTTTTCTGTTACTAGTGAATAATTGAACAGTTACCAGTGAATTATTTCAGTTCAATGGGGCAGTTACTAAAGAGTAATTTGCATATCTTTATATACCTGGAGACGTCCAAGGTATAGAGAAGAGAGAATCCCTCACTGCCTGCATCTCTTACTTCTGTCTTCTCGTGCTATTGTACTTCACCATCTAAACCTCGTCGACCTTTCTTCCCAGCGTGCACCTGGAAGGAGGGAGAGCGGCTATCTCCGAACCGTTGCCGCAGAGAGTACCTGCACGGGGCGGCAATAAGGTTTCTGGGCAGCGCATCTGTGCGATTGCTCACTGCACTGCATCATCTACGTTCTGCACTGCGTCAAGCCTGCGCTGCTTCCTATTCTTCATTAGGCGAAAAAGTAAGTCATTCGCGCGCGCGTTCAACTTTGTTACTTTATTCTTTCTTGTGTATATTCTGAAGTATGATGAGTAGTCTGCTGTTAGTTGTGAGTTTTGCATCATTAGTTTATTGTTTTTGTCTCCTAATAAAACTTGGAATTAAAATATTGCCCATATTTCCCACAATTACTAAGGAGACTAAAATCCTTGCCGAGTTGTTTGATCTGTATGCCACATATGAGATGCAGCATCGGCACACCAAAGTTGCCAATAGTAGGGCCGAGTCCTCTTCAACCATGGAAACTAGTAGCTCATTAGCCTCAATTTCAAGTGAGTTCTAGACATTTCTGTGATCTAGTTCTATGGAACCATGTAAATCAGAATTACTCATCTATCTGGATGAACCGAATCATCCTTTAGCAAACACAAGTTTCAAATTGCTAGATTGGTAGAGGTTGAATGCTCATAGGTTCCTGGTGGTGTCCAACATGGCAAAGAAATTCTTAACTGTACCTGCTAGAACCATATCTTCAGAGTCAACCTTTAGTGCTGGTGGTAGTCCTTGATGATTATCATAGTGCTTTACGCCCAACTATGGTTGAGACACTAATATGTGCTTCTAGTTGGATACGAGGTTCTCAAAATGACATGACATCTCCAATGTTTGTAGTATGTTGTCCCACACTAACTCATTTAACTATAATCTTCATTACTATTGAGTCTAACTCTATTTTCTATTGCAGGAAGAAGATGATGAGGATGATATCGAATCCGTACCATTTCTTGAGGGTGTGGTCATTGGCGGATCTAATGTTGGTCATGGGTGTTCAGCTGAACACCCAAATTTTTGACAAAAAACCTAGTATATATAAGGTACAATACATATACATATATTTAATTGGGCCAAAATAACTATTTGTAGCCTCCAGTCCATCACTATTCAACGAGCCGACCGGCCCGACCGGAAACGCACTGTGGCCTGTGACCCACCCATTAATTCGCACGATAGAAACGGCATTACTGTCTCCCTGATCACTGGCGGATCTAATGTTGGTCATGGGTGTTCAGCTGAACACCCAAATTTTTTGACAAAAAACCTAGTATATATAAGGTACAATACATATACATATATTTAATTGGGCCAAAATAAATATTTGTAGCCTCCAGTCCATCACTATTCAACCAGCCGACCAGCCCGATCGGAAACGCACTGTGGCCTGCCCATCCCATTAATTCGCGCGATAGAAACGGCGTCCCTATCTCCCTGATGACCCGGTCCATCTGATCCCCATCCTGCCCAATCCTTAACCCTAGCCGAACTGTCTGAGCAGGCGAACAGCAGCCCGCGACCCCGCGTCGAGTGCGCGGTCCGCGCCTCCAGCCTCCGGCGCCGCACGACCGCCATCTGGGCTCCGGCTCTCCGCTCCAGCCTTCCGCTCCGCCCTCCGGCCGCTCCGGCACTCCACCGGCACCGTAAGTCCGCAACACCGCCTGGAGGGTGGATCTAGGCTCTGGCAGTCCGGCTCCGCGCTGGCGCGCCGCATGATCAGCGACCATGCCTCCAGCCTCTAGCCCTCCACTCCGCCGCCACCGCAGACCGCATCACCTCCGTCTCCGGCTCCACGCCGCACAACCGGCGTCCGCGCCTTCAACCATCCGCTCCGCCGGCTCCGCGCCACACGATCGGCCGACCGGACCGCGCCTTCGCCCTTCAACGTCTCCACTCCACCGGCGGCCGCATGATTTTCTAAAAAGAAATATTGGAGGTATGCATCGCTTCTTAGCTAGTTGGTTTGACCAATATAATTGGCTTGAGTATAGTGTGGAATGAGATGCTGCTTTCTGCTTCGTTTGTTATCTGTTCAAGGATAAAACTATTTGTGCTGGTAGAGATAGTTTTGTGAATGGGGGATTTATAAATTGGAACCATAAAAATAGGTTTGACAAACAAGTTGGGCAATTACTAGTGCCCACAATGAAGCTCAAGAGAAATACAATTTATTCAGTAAACCTAAAGCATCAATTGAGGAATCTTTTGCTTCAAACTCAAAACAACAAAAGGCATGAAGCATCGCCGAGTTAATTTGTGAACTTTTGCATTTGTTTTGCAATTGTTGTGGCTACAGGCCAAAGAGAGAGAGAGAGGGGACTAGTAGAAGGAGTGGAGGAGAGCTAGAGCTGTGGGAGTGTTGGTGAGAATGAGAGGACCCCCCCCCCCCGCTTTGCCCCTCCTGGGGGTTTATATATATGAGTGGGGTAGAATGGGAAATCCCCATTGGTATATTACATGTTGGACTAGTTGCACGGCCCCGTCCCGGGGGGTTGGGCCACCCCTACAACAGTACTCCCTTGACAGCAAGCGCTGAGGTCCCGATGGGCGAGCTGACGCGATCAACCACCCCAGCCCCCCGTTCCCTGACAGCAAGCGCGAGGGTGCCGATGCAACTGGTAGCTCGCAGACCCTAGAGGCAATGCCTATGAAGAAATCAGTGAAGCGCCGAAGACGTCGTCGAGCACCGAAGCCGTGCCGTCCTGCCGAGGCGATGCCTACGAGGCGGACGGCGAAGTCGAGCGTGAAGACGTGTTGTCGAGCGCCGAAGACGTGCCGTCCCGCCGAGGCGATGCCTACGAGGCGGACGGCGGAGTCGAGCGCGAAGACGTGTCGTCGAGCGCCGAAGACGTGTCGTTGAGCCCCGAAGACGTGCCGTCCCGCCGAGGCGATGCCTACGAGACGGACGGCGGAGTAGGGCGCCGAGGATGTGCCATCCCGCCGAGGCGATGCCTACGAGGTGGACGGCGTAGTCGAAGCGCCGAAGACGTGTCGTCGAGTGCCGAAGACGTGCCGTCCCGCCGAGGCGATGCCTACGAGGCGCACGACGGAGTCGAGCGCGAAGACGTGTCGTCGAGCGCTGAAGGCGTGCCGTCCCGCCGAGGCGATGCCTACGAGGCGGACGGCGGAGTCGAGGGCGAAGACGTGCCGTCCCGCCGAGGTGATGCCTACGAGGCGGACGGCGGAGTCGAGCGCGAGGACGTGTCGTCGAGCGCCGAAGGCGTGCCGTCCCGCCGAGGCGATGCCTACGAGGCGGACGGCGGAGTCGAGCGCGAAGACGTGCCGTCCCGCCGAGGCGATGCCTACGAGGCGGACGGCGGAGTCGAGCGCGACGACGTGTCGTCGAGCGCCGAAGGCGTGCCGTCCCGCCGAGGCGATGCCTACGAGGCGGACGGCGGAGTCGAGCGCGAAGACGTGCCGTCCCGCCGAGGCGATGCCTACGAGGCGGACGGCGGAGTCGAGCGCGAAGATGTGTCGTCGAGCGCCGGAGGCGTGCCATCGAGCGTCGAAGACGTGCCGTCCCGCCGAGGCAATGCCTATGAGGCGGACAGCGGAGTCAAGCGTCAAAGACGTGCCGTCCCGCCGAGGCGATACCTACGAGGCGGACGGCGGAGTCGGCGAGACCGCCGTTCCCCTTCCTTCAAAAGGAGTGCCCGCGGAGAGCGGGCGCTTGCGGCGTAGGCCGAGGGCACTACGCACGCGGAGGCAAGGAGGCGAGACCGCCGTTCCCCTACCTTCAAAAAAAGTGCCCGCGGAGAGCGGGCGCTTGCGGCGTAGGCCGAGGGCACTACGCACGCGGAGGCAAGGAGGCGAGACCGCCGTTCCCCTACCTTCAAAAAGAGTGCCCGCGAAGAGCGGGCGCTTGCGGCGTAGGCCGAGGGCACTACGCACGCGGAGGCAAGGAGGCGAGACCGCCGTTCCCCTACCTTCAAAAAGAGTGCCCGCGGTGCACTCCCTGGTGCAACGCGCGCGAGGGCGCGATATGCGAGTGGTGCGTCGCCTAAAGCGAGGCGCTCCATAGTGTCTCGGCCGTGTCGCAATTTACGACTTAATTTATAGTCCGTAGACTCGCGCGTGCGGAGGCGGACCTCTACGCTACGTCTTAATTTATGGTCCTTAGACTCACGCGTGCGGAGGTAAACCTCGACGGTCACGTCTTTTTTAGAGTCCGTAGACTGGTGCGTGCGGAAGCTGAACTCAACGCTACGTCTTATTTATAGTCCGTAGACTCTCGCGTGCGGAAGCTGAACTCAACGCTACGTCTTATTTAGAGTCCGTAGACTGGTGCGTGCGGAAGCTGAGCTCAACGCTACGTCTTATTTATAGTCTGTAGACTCTCGCGTGCGGAAGCTGAGCTCAACGCTACGTCTTATTTATAGTCCGTAGACTCTCGCGTGCGGAAGCTGAGCTCGACGCTACGTCTTATTTAGAGTCCGTAGACTGGTGCGTGCGGAGCTAGGCTCAACGCTACGTCTTATTTATAGTCCGTAGACTCTCGCGTGCGGAAGCTGAGCTCAACGCTACGTCTTATTTAGAGTCCGTAGACTGGTGCGTGCGGAGCTAGGCTCAACGCTACGTCTTATTTAGAGTCCGTAGACTGGTGCGTGCGGAAGCTGAGCTCAACACTACGTCTTATTTATAGTCCGTAGACTCTCGCGTGCGGAAGCTGAGCTCAACGCTACGTCTTATTTAGAGTCCGTAGACTGGTGCGTGCGGAGCTAGGCTCAACGCTACGTCTTATTTATAGTCCGTACACTCTCGCGTGCGGAAGCTGAGCTCAACGCTACGTCTTATTTAGAGTCCGTAGACTGGTGCGTGCGGAGCTAGGCTCAACGCTACGTCTTATTTATAGTCCGTAGACTCTCGCGTGCGGAAGCTGAGCTCAACGCTACGTCTTATTTAGAGTCCGTAGACTGGTGCGTGCGGAGCTAGGCTCAACGCTACGTCTTATTTAGAGTCCGTAGACTGGTGCGTGTGGAGCTAGGCTCAACGCTACGTCTTATTTAGAGTCCGTAGACTGGTGCGTGCGGAGCTAGGCTCAATGCTACGTCTTATTTATAGTCCGTAGACTCTCTCGTGCGGAAGCTGAGCTCAACGCTACGTCTTATTTAGAGTCCGTAGACTAGTGCGTGCGGAGCTAGGCTCAACGCTACGTCTTATTTAGAGTCCGTAGACTGGTGCGTGCGGAGCTAGGCTCAACGCTACGTCTTATTTAGAGTCCGTAGATTGGTGCGTGCGGAAGCTGAGCTCAACGCTACGTCTTATTTATAGTCTGTAGACTCTCGCGTGCGGAAGATGAGCTCAACGCTACGTCTTATTTAGAGTCCGTAGACTGGTGCGTGCGGAGCTAGGCTCAACGCTACGTCTTATTTAGAGTCCGTAGACTGGTGCGTGCGGAGCTAGGCTCAACGCTACGTCTTATTTAGAGTCCGTAGACTGGTGCGTGCGGAGGCGTCCCCCCCGCACGTTTTTGTTTATACTCAGCCCCGTTACCTTTGGCTACGGCGAGTGCACACGCGAACGTGCGTCTTCGATTTATACTCAAACCCGCACCCCTGGCTACGGCGAGTGCACACGCGAACGTGCGTCTTTGGTTTATACTCAGCCCCGTCACCTTTGGCTACGGCGAGTGCACACGCGAACGTGCGTCTTCGATTTATACTCAGACCCGCACCCTTGGCTACGGCGAGTGCACACGCGAACGTGCGTCTTTGGTTTATACTCCGTAGAGTACGCCGAGGCACGAAGCCGTCGTGCGGTTTAAACCAGAAGCCGACCAAACACCGCTGCACGAAAGAGGACGCAACAGCAACTAAAGCGTTCGAGGCCAGGCCAGTAAACACGCAACGATGGCAATGAAAGCAAGGGACAAGCTAGTCAAGTAAAAATTGCAAAAGCGAATCTTGACAGGGCCTGCACCAATATGAAATGATTTTACGGCACAATACCTCTTCTTCTCACCTAGACGGACTTGGTCTGCGTCGTCGTGCCTGCCATCGGCCAGCTGCGATGTACCCCTTTCGGCGCTGTAGCTATGCAGAGAACGCGGCCAGAAGTGGAGGCAGAGGCCGGACCTCGGCGAGGCGAGGGCGGAGTCCAGAGGCGGCTTTGACGCAGGAGGCTGTGACGTAAAGATCGGCCCGGGCCTACACGTCCTCCCGCGGCTCGGTCCTCGCCATCCTGCGTGCGGCGGTGGTACGTACGCAAGGACTTCCATGTAGAATCGTAGCTTCATACACGCCCCCACTTTGTAAAGTGCTCCTGGGCTGAGGCGCACGCGTGAAGACCGAGAGCTGCATGCGCCTGCGCGTAGTGCTCAAATCCCGCCGAACCCTCCGGAATCTAGGCAGTTGCACGCGACGACGAAGGCCAGGCAAAATCTCGCACGGAGGTGCACGTGTGGATATCTCCTGCCTCGAGCCGGAGACCTCGTGCGGGAGACTTCGCAAACGCACGCCGAAGACATCGCGTACACGCGCCGGAGTCTTCGAGTAGGAGACTTCGGGCAGGGGCTTCGCGCATGCATGGAGCTGCGGGAGACTTCGCAAACACGCGTCGGAGACTTCGAGTCGGAGACTTCGGGCAGGGGCTTCGCGCATGCATGGAGTCCCGCGCGTAGGCGCCGAGGGCGCGGAGGCCGAAGCTGCAACGCAGACTCTGATGGCGCGGCGGCCTTCGCCTGGACGGACTCCACTGGCACGAGACTTCGTCTACACAGGCCCGTGGCCGAGGCCCTCGATGGAGCGGAGCCGACGCGTACGCCGTCCGAATGCTAAGGATGCACGCCAGTCGAGAGGTGAGGCGACGCCGCACGACTGCATGCGGAGACGGGCGCAGAGCCAGCGGAACCCAGAGGCGTCGTCGTCAAACGTCGTTGCCGCCGAGGATGGTCATGAGCGCCTGCCCGGAGTCATCGCCGCCCAGCCCGCCCGCCGAGGCGAACTCCGTCCTGCCGCCTAGCCGCGCGACCGCGATGGTGACGCTGGCCGGTGCGCGGACTCTGTCAGCGTGGAGTAGGACGGAGGCGTGCGTGGAGTAAGCCTTGCCGCGAAGACGTCGCCGCCGAGCCACCGTGGCGGGGTAGGCGCAGTTGGCTGGGGCTTCGGCGCGACGAAGGCCGAGGTCGACGCGGAGGCGAGCGAGCACCGGGATAAGGCGGACGCGACGCCCATTGCTTGCCCATGCAGCAAGCGTGGCAGGATGATGGCACGGCGAAGCGCCGAGGCCGAGGGCCAGGGGCGACTCTCTGGAGTCACAGTGAAGGCGCGGGGTCGGAGCCGACCCGGACTTGCGCAGCCTCGCGGAGGCCGAGGGCCGGTATTGGCGTGCATGCAGATTGTCGCCATGGCGAAGTCCCAGCGGACGAGGTTCTTGGGCACCACCTCCGTGCCAACGTCACCATTGGCTGCGAGAGTGTTAGCTCCTCTGGCGGCTCCAAAGTGGGCGCAGTCGTGCCGACTGCTAGCGCATCATGGCATTGGATGCCATCTCCCGCATGGCATCTGATACAGAGTTAGACGCACGGAGAGATGATGTGCTCTTCTGGGCCCGCCGAGGTCGCAGCTCGCAAGGGCGCACGGCCGTGGCGACGGAGAAGCCTTGGCAGCGACGGGACCCCACCAGGTGATGGAGCTTCGGAGTCTGGACGGCGAGGCTAGCGCCGCTCGGGCGCGGTCGGGGTCTGGGACGCCTAGGAAGGACGCCGCGTGGCCGCGGGAGCTACCTTCGGCGAGCGCGGAGAGCCGGTGGAGTCCGACGCAGCGCGGAGAGCCAGTGGAGACCGACGCAGCGCGGAGAGCCGGTGGAGACCGACGCCCATCTCCGCTAATGACGCCTGAATGCACTACCCGAGTATGTGCGTATGCTGAGAATCTGCGAAGACTCCGGAGTTGCCCGCGTGCGGAGACTCGGTCTGCGGGGGCGAGGTCGACGGAGCAGCGCGGAGACGAGGTCGATGGAGCCGCGCGGAGACCGGCGCGGGTCGAAGGCCAACTTCGGCAGGGCGGAGACTGGGGCGAGGGCACTGAATCGGAGCAGTGTTCGCTCACGCCGTCGCCTCGCTGCTGGGTCTTCACGTGATGACTTCCGGGCCGCGGAGACGGAGAAGCCTCAGCGGTGACGTCGGCGCGAAGGGCCGAGTATGCGGGAGTCGGGCAGCTGCACACGACGACAGGGGCCGTGGCGGAGCCTCGTGCAATGACGCGCGCGGAGACTGGAGAGCGTCGTGCCTGCAGACTTCGGGTATGCATGGAGTATACGGGGACCTCGGGCAGTTCATGCATGCATGGCTATCGCGGACATGCAACGCGGAGAGAGAATGAAATTTATGCGTGCATGGGTGGACGGGTGGAAGTTTATGCCATGCATGGCTCCCGTATGAATGCATGGTTGGGCACGTGATTGCATGCGGGACATGACAAATACGGTACTTTGTTGCATGGATGGATGGATGGGTTAGCACTTACGCATTCTCATGCCGAGAGTACATGCGGAGTGCCAAGCGGAGATCGATGCTTCGCACGCGGAGTCCAGCGTTGCGCCTGTGGCCTGGCTTGCTCGGGGGAGACTTCGCTAGGGCCTCGAGTCAGGACCTCGGCGCTGCCCACGCGACGTCGGCGAAGACCGAGGGGGCTTGGCGGAGACTCCGGAGAGCTCGACGGAGCGGAGGGCATGGGGCTAGCGGCGCGCAGCCGAGCGTGGCGCCGAGGCATGGCTTGCTCAGGAGAATCCCGTCTCCAGGCCATCCAAGAACGCCTCCCGACCAGATCTGCCAAATCTAGATCTAGACAAAAAATGAGAGCTCACAATACTCCAAAACGAACAGGCTAGCGACAAGATGAACTTATCTGTGATCCTTGCGCAGCTTCTCGCCCAGTCCCCACGGACGGCGCCATCTGTTGTGGCTACAGGCCAAACAGAGAGAGAGAGAGGACTAGTAGAAGGAGTGGAGGAGAGCTAGAGCTGTGGGAGTGTTGGTGAGAATGAGAGGACCCCCCCCCCCGCTTTGCCCCTCCTGGGGGTATATATATATATGAGTGGGGTAGAATGGGAAATCCCCATTCTACCCCTTAGTATTTACAAAGGATGAGGGTACATTGGTATATTTACACTGTTATATTCCTCTACACTATTGGGCCTATTACATGTTGGACTAGTTGCACGGCCCCGTCCCGGGGGGTTGGGCCACCCCTACAACAGCAATTTTTTATATTATTTGATATATTATTCCTAGTACGAACAATTGTATGTTAATTATTACTACTGTAGATTTTTATATCTTGTACTGAAATTTTTTTGTATAACTTCGAATACCCATTCTAAAATTCCTGCGTCCTCCACTAGGTGTGGTGGCTAGCAACTAGGAAAATGATGAAGTTCACGACTGGATTGGAAGTCTCTCTACCAAAACATTATAATTCTGTTCTTGCTACATTTACTGCATCATAGTTTTGTAAATCTTACAGAAATGCTCAATCTAAGCAACAAATTTTCATATACCAATTAGTCCTCAAAATAACAATTTTTACCTCCAGCTAGGCATCCTCAAATACTCAATGAATCATCTATCCTCCGCATAATGAGCAATCTAATCAAGCTGTTGGTACAGTGAGAACTGGTAAAGCATTTGAATAAAGTCTACAATATCTAGCAGCTATTCTGGTCCTTTTGGTATTATGTAACTATGATGCAGCTATTCCGGCACTATTATGTAACTATGATGCTTCGCCAACTGTTGATATAGTCAATCCTACTTCTGATTATTTTTTTCAAGGTTCATATATAGTGGTAAACATTTTTTTTTGTGATGTTTTGATGTGAGCTTTTTTTATCCTAATTTGCTTCCAAATGTGGGGGTGTACTGAACAGTGACACTATGGGAGCTTACGAGGTTTTATGCTAAACAGCCAGTTAGGCTAAATCCGTTCAGGGTCCAGGTTAATGCTGGTTTCTGATTCTCTCAACGGTGTTTGAGACTTCTTTTAGTTGGTCATAAGGTCGCGTAAATTCACGTCAAGAGACATGTAAGCGAGCCCCTTTCGTTCTCCTAAATAGATTTTTCAGCTACAATTAGAGCTTACTTTGTCACAAAATCGAAAGAACCCTTCGATAAGAGCCCCAAACGTGGGTTTGTTGAAGGGCATATTTGAAATGTAGGAATTTTAATTCCCGTATGAACAGAGAGAAGTTTCCAGCGTCAAGTTGTTAGTCGGAGCCAATTTTTCTCCTCGGCGGTTAAAATTATTGAAGTTAAACTTAAAATTTTAAATTTGACTTGGTTCCGAACCGGCAACCACCCGAAGCTATTGTTCATCGATTCAAGCTCAAAATTATGTATTTAAATCTAGAAACTCGTCCTGTTACTGTTGGTTTTTTAGAACCTGCTCCACACATATTATCTATGGGTGTGTTTGGATGCTAGGATAACCTAGGGATGGAATGGTCTCGTTCCAATTTTAAGGTCATCCAGCTGTTTGGATTGTAGTATGGAGGAGAATGGAATGGAAGCAAATGGTCCCTCCCAAAGGAATATTCCTCAAAAATTCGGAATCATGCCATTCCACAAAAAAATCCCGGACGACTCCATCCCATTCTCCCGTGCTCTCACCCCTCTCTCTCCCCCTCCCTACTCCAGATCCAGATCCGGGCGGGGACCCGCGCGAGCGGCGGCGCGGGAGGTCGGGCGGCGGGCGGCATCACGGGAGGTCGGGCGGCGGGCGGCGTTGCGGGAGGTCTGGCGCGGGCGGCGGCGCTGGAGATCGGACGGCGGGCGGCGTCGCGGGAGGTCGGGCGGCGGGCGGCGTCGCGGGAGGTCGGGCGGCGGGCGGCGTCGCGAGAGGTCGGGCGCGGGAGGCCGGCGCGGGAGGTCGGGCGCGGGCGGCGGCCAGGGAGGCCTGCGTGGGCGCGACTGAGGCCGGCGGGAGCTCCAGGAACGGTTCCATTCTTTTCCATCCCACTAACCAAACAAAAAATAGAACCATCTCATACTATGAACCAAACACATGGACGGAACCATCTCGTTCCATCCCAACCCAAAAAACTAGAATCATCCCATCCTATTCCTCCCCATTCCACCAACCAAACACATCCTATAATGATGAACAAGCGGCAAGGCCCCCGGTCCATTGAGCTTCAAGCTTCTTAAGTTTGTTTTTTCTGGTTTTTGGTTTTTAGACTTTTTTATTTTCCTTTTTCTTTTATTACTTTGTATTATCTATAATGATATAACTTTTTTAAATTAATTACGCTGAAAAAGCTAATCGTAGCTAGGTGGAAAAAGATGTAGCTCGCAGCCAGTGTAGCTGCCTTAAGCTCTTTGCTATGGAGCTATCCATGTTTTTTTTCTCGAAACATCACATGGTTAATTTTGCGAAATGTTTTCCTTAGAAAAGTTAGTTGACCCCCCCCCCCCCCCCCCCCCCTCTGGATGACACACCTCAACGGCACAATCCAACTCTTCAAGTTTCTCACCTCTGTTTACGTTGCTCGTCGCCAAGAAGTCGATCAAATCCAACTGCCTACTCTACAGCCAAGCAATTGCAGCTGCACAAACCAACGGTAGCTTCAAATGCTTCCTACTTCCATGGTCAGCCATGCAAATCCTCCAGGCTCCCAGGTTATTTAAGGACAGCACAAATCGAACGCCATACCAGGCCATCTCACTACCCTCCCTCATCCTTCACCTTCCAAGCATCAGCCTCGCTGAGGCAACAACATTCACCAGAGGAAGGGGAAAACACACACACACGCACAGCCATGGCCTCGCTCCGAATCCTTCCGGTGATCGTAGCCATCCTCTTCTACGTCCTCGCCGGCACCGCCGTCGCCACCGATGCTCCCGACTACCTCATCCAGGGCCGCGTCTACTGCGACACGTGCCGCGCCGGGTTCGAGACCAATGTCACCGAGTACATCAAGGGTATGTATGCATTTCTCAATGTTGCACTGAAGATATACATCTCTCTGAATGCATGAACAGCTGAAGCAGAGATAGTGCCGGACCTCTGAAGCTTCATAGAAGTTTGCACATCAAGGCTCTGAAAACCAAACAGTGACATAGGGCTTGTTTGGTTGGTGCTGGGCTCCGTGCCTGGCAAAAAGTAGTGGCTAGAGGTAGCATTGCATTTTGATGATTTTTGTCTAACCAGGCAAGCCTAAGAATACAGTGTTTAGTTGGAAGCAGTGTTACAAATTTCGTCCGAAATTTCACGAATTGACCGAAATTTCGTCCCTTTCGTTTCCCAACGAAATAGATTTCATTCGGCTAAAATTTGGCCCTATTTGAATTTGTTCAAATTTTATTTAAATTTTGGTTAAATTTCATCAAAATTTTGTTTTTTTCATCCGAAATTTGAATGAAATGAATGAAATTTCGTTATTTCGTTTCTCTCGCCGGCAACCGAATTTTTTTTGCTTCCTAAAGATTAAACCCTCGTTGGAAGCATGTGCCTGAGACTGATAGATAAAAACTAAGACGATAGATCGAAGACAGGAACGGTGGCGCACGGCCCAGGAGCGAACCAAACACGCCCATTGTGCGTTAAGAAGTCCAGCATTGGGTAAACTTGGCTTCTTGATTGCAGGTGCCAAGGTCAGGCTGGAGTGCAAGCACTTCGGCACCGGCAATATCGAGCGTGCAGTTGATAGCGTTACCGACGAGACCGGCACTTACAAGATCGAGCTCAAGGACAGCCACGAGGAGGACATCTGCGAGGTCGTCCTCGTCGAGAGCCCCCTTGCGAACTGCGCTGAGGTCCAGGCCCTCAGGGACCGCGCCCGCGTCGTGCTCACCAAGAACATTGGCATCTGCGACAACCTGCGCTTCGCCAACCCGCTCGGCTACTTCAAGGACGTACCGCTGCCCGTCTGCGGCGAGCTGCTCAAACAGTTTGACTTGGCTGATGATGAAGAGTGAGGTGACGGTCGCTGTGGCATCACCGGAGAGGCTGCGCAAGCCATAAATCAGTTACCTGGCTTGCAAATAGCATGGATGTATATGCAAAGTGCAGAATTAATGCATAACTATGTCTGAAAACATGAAAACTGTAATTTTGCCTTCTATTTAATGTTATTTACAGCCTTGTGACTTACCAGATTTGCAGTTCTGCATGCTTGCCACCCATTCCAAGTCCGTAAGTAGAAAGGCATGCTGTAACAAAAACTTGCCAACCAGAATCAGCACTGATCTAACTTGATCGGAACAACACCATTTCATTTCTTTCAAAATTACTAATTACAAAGCGTTTATGAAGTTAGATAAGGCCAAGGTGTATATTGCACCTGCAGCACTGCATTCTGATTACATCGCATATAAGGAAGTATGTGCTAATCCTATGGGGCTTCTGTGGCAAAGATTGTCCAGGAAGGCACCTCTTCGCTACCAAGGTTTCAGGTCTCCAACAGGTCCGGCAGTCCAATTGAGATGCTTCTCGCCAGGTTGTAAGAATACACCCTCTGGATGTGGGAGCTTGCGAGCAAGGCCATTCAAGATCTGGTGGAATGCGTCTCTTGGTTGGGCTGGCTGTGGGAACAACATGGCCTGCTTCATTGATGGATTTGCAAGCAATCTTTGCTTTCTTAAAATATCGTCGATAGGCATTGATGTGAGGATGGTGTCTAACTTTGGGACATCCTTCTCCTTGACAAACACACCAATTTCCTCCCATGGGATCGCATCAGCAAATGGTAGCACAATATCATCGGCTATGATGACTGGAATGCAGCCAAAGACCACAGCCTCAACCAACCTAGGGCTCCATGGTGCCCAGCCCAATGGGCACAGGCAGAAGACGGCACGCTGCATGTCTTCGTAGTAAGTGGCAGGGTGATCTGTGGAAATGTCAAATTGAGGATTGTTCTTGAAATTCTCCCATAGTGAAGCTCGCGCACCTCTGTATAACAACGTCACTGAAGTGAGTAAATGGGACCAAACCATTAGGACAAAATTCATATCTGTCAAAACTTTAAAATCATTGCTACCTTGCATAATATCCGCCCTCAGGATCATTCCCAGTGTCATAGAATAGTCCCCTAAAGTATACGAAGATAGAACGTGGAGTATCAGGGGGAATCAAGTGAGCCTGCATTTTCTGCGGAGGGGCATAGGGTGGTATAATGATAGAACCCTCCTTCAGGCAAACATGATTATCCTGTCCGAAAGTTTGGACCAATGTAGCACGTCGCAGCAATGGGAGAATTCCACGCTCAATAGCTTTTTCTTCCTGCAAATATTAATACAACCGTTACACATACAGCTTTGGATTAAATAAGGTAAATAAGGCAAGATCAAGCCCTAACTACGGCCTCTATTAAAAGGTATATCAAAGTCAGAGCGAAGCCAGACAAAATCATGCACAAACAAGTTCATGGAGAACACTCACCTGATAGTGAAAGCACGCCCCAAAATCATGTGGGACAACAAAGAAGTGATCTGCTCCATCGGTTCTATTCCAGAAAGGCCACTTGTTGGAAATATACTGGATTGCACTCCTCATCACCCGTGGTGACTTGAATGGCAAGGGTAGTCCAGCTGGAGTTAGGTGACAAGTAGTATAAACTGGTGTGTAGAACCAATCGGCCTCCTTGGGATTGAGAGTCCGCACAGCACTTGAGAGCAAGAAACGATGCATGAATATTTCTGCAGCAAACATGTGATTGAGGCACCGGGGATCCTTGGTGACCATCTTCTTGTTGTACTTTCTTGGTAAGTCATAGATGAAGACCTTTAACCTTCCCACAGGATTGTCTTCTAACACATCACCAGCACTCCCTACAGTTCGATAATTGTAGTTCCAGTACCAACGAAAGAGCAACTCATATGAACCCTGTCAGCAGCGCCCCGGCGAACTCACTCGCAAAAACACGCAATCACTCACAAAAACAAACTCACGGAATGGAATCAAACACAAGTGTATGGTGCTGCTCAAACTGCACAGCATTTTCTGTTTTAACTTGCTCCTTAAATAGTGAACTTACATGCAGAATTAAAGGAAAATTAGTGAAGGCTATTAAGACCTCCACCATGCAATCTGTAACTCCAATGGAAAACGTATAACTCCAATGGAATAACTCCAATGGAAAACGCTTGCACATGGCCAGAGTTAGCAATCTAATGCAGAAAATAAATGGCCCTAATGCAGAAAATAAAGACTTAGGCACAGGATTAAATAATCATGCTAACAATTCTCCCCCTAATCCTGCTGCCGTGTGATGACCTCGACGATGCCCGCCTTCTTGCGAAGTTCATGAAACCTGATACGCCCGAGTGGCGATTAAATGAAGCTCGTCGGAGTCGAGCTCCACCGGCTTCGAAGTGGCGAAGATGTTGGCCATGCTTCTGTAGCGCCGTGGAGCACCAAAATCGTCATCGAGGTTCGGGTCCGCCGTGGGGGGCGACACGAATTCCACCTGTGGACTCGGCGGCTCGGAGAGAGATGCCGCTGATTCCAACGGCAACACACCGGAAGGCGGTGGGCTTGGTGAAGCAGTGTTGGCATCGACGGGCTGCACCTCATAATGGACCGTGAATGAATCAATCGATGCGCCCGTACCTGACTCATGCTCCCCAGTTCCACTTCCTCATTTCGTGGAACACCACGTCGCGTGTGACCCACACGCGCTTGGCGGCGGGGTCGTAGACGCGGTAGGCCTTGCTGCCGGGCTCGTAGCCGAGGAACACCATGGTCTTGCTACGATCCTCCAACTTCTTCATGTGCGGCTTCACCACCTTCACGTGCGCCACGCACCCGAAGGTGCGGAGATGATGCACGACAGGTGTTCCACCATGCCACGCCTCGTATGGAGTCTTGTCGGGGATGCTCTTCGTGGGCGATCGGTTGAGGATGTAGACCGCCGTCGTCACTGCTTCCCCCCAGAACTCGCCGGGCATGTCCTTCGCCTTCATCATGCACCGCGCCATGGCCACCACCGTCTGGTTGCGGCGTTCCATGACGCCGTTCTGTTGCGGTGAGTAGGGCGCAGTGAGGTGGCGCCCAATCCCTTGTTCGGCGTAGTAGAGGCCGAACTCCACGGAGGTGAATTCACCGCCGCGGTCAGTCCTTAGCACGCGCAGTTTGCAGCCGGTCTCCACCTCTACGCTGGACTTGAAGCGCTTGATGGTTGCAGGAGCATCACTTTTCGCCGCCAACAGAAAGAGCCACATGTAGCGGGTTAGATCATCGATCAACAATAGGAAGTACCTCTTGCCGCCATGGGTTGCCGGCGTGATGGGCCCGCATATATCGCCGTGGACGAGATCAAGGCGCACCGACGCGCGGTACGCCGCCGCGGCGGGGAACGGCGTTCGCTTCTGCTTGCCGATCAGGCAGCTGTCGCAAACCTGATTTATGCGCTCAAGCTCTGGCAGGCCTCGCACCATCCCGCGCTGAGCGAGCATGCGAAGCGACTAGAAGTTGAGGTGGCCGAAACGCGCATGCCATGTCCAGACCTCCTCCTTGCCCTTCGCCGCGAGGCAAATGGGTCGTGCTATGTTGACGTTGAGCACATAGAGACGTCCGGCGGTCCGCCGAACCTGGCACAACAGTCGGCATTGGGGGTCGCGCAGTGTGAGGACGCCATTCTCGATCTCCGTCTTGCAGCGAGATTCGTCCAACTGGCCGAGGCTGACGATGTTGCTGCGGAGACGCGGGATGTAGTAGACGTCGGTGAACGCGCAGTGATCACCGTTCTTGCAGGCGAAGAGCACAGTGCCGCACCCCTCGATGCGGACACGCGAGGCGTCGCCGAACTTGACGGAACCTCGAACGCTGGTGTCGAGTTTGGAGAATGCGTTCCGTGCGCCCGTCATATGATTCGATGCGCCGGTGTCCAGGATCCATTCTGGATCGACTGGTTCTCCCACGTCGCGGAGAGTGACAAGGGCGCGCTCCTCGTTTATAACGAGTTCGGCGCCTGCTGGTTCGATGTTGATGGTGGGAGAGAGGTCACAGACCTGAGCCATTAACAACGTGGGCTCATCTTCGCCCTCAGCCTGCTCTGGTTCGGCTTGGAGAAGATTCGCCTGAGCCAATCTCTCATAATCCCGCTTCGCCTTTCGGCAGTCCTTGGCCCAGTGGCTGAGTTTGCCGCAATAGCGGCATTTGTCCTTGGAGATGTCGTGGCACGCGGTCTGGGATGGCCCAGACTTTGGTTCCTCGTCTCCCCCGTCACGCCGCGGCTGCGCCGGCCGTGCTGGCGTGAGCGTGACGTGTTCCCGCTGTTCGCCTTGGTGTTATTCGACGACCATTCCTTCTCCGTGAGTAGAACCTGGTCTCCTTCCTCATCGTCCGACTCTCCACGGTCCTCGACAGCGTGGAGCCGGCCGGTGAGGTCCTCGATGGACAGAGTGCTGAGGTCAACCAAGGTTTCAATTGACAAGGCGATTTGGCAATACCTACGGGGAACAATACGCAATAGCTTGCGGACCACCTTCTCCTTCGACAACTCCTCCCCAAGGAGGCGAAGGTCGCTAACGACACCCTGAAGCCGGAGACTGAAGTCCTCCACGTGCTCGCCATTTTTGAATCGCATGGACTCAAAAGTTTGGCGTAGCTTCTGCGCCTTGGATTCACGCACTCAATCCGCCCCAACCCTCATCGCCTTGAGGGCGTCCCAGGCTTCTTTGGCGTTATCCTTCTCGGCGAGCGGCCGAAGCATTTCCGGAGGCACCGCGCGCAGGATCGCCGAAAGGGCCTGGCGATCTTCTTGGTATGGCACATCACCGGTGTCGACGGCGTCCCACAGGCCTTGAGCCTGCAGGTTGACTCGCATCAACACCGCCCAATCGGAGTAATTTGAGCGTGTGAGCATGGGGTAGGAGATGGAGCCACTGCTCTCCTTCACGACCCGCTGGACAACGAGTTCACGCTGGCCGCCATTGCGTCGTTGCGGGCGGCGCGTCGGTGGGGACGGCGAGCGACCACGGCCGTGTCGTTGCGGTGTACGGGAGTGGCCTACGGCAAAGGCGGGGGCCGACATTTTGCTCTGATACCAATTGTCAGCAGCGCCCCGGCAAACTCACTCGCAAAAACACGCAATCACTCACAAAAACAAACTCACGGAATGGAATCAAACACAAGTGTATGGTGCTGCTCAAACTGCACAGCATTTTCTGTTTTAACTTGCTCCTTAAATAGTGAACTTACATGCAGAATTAAAGGAAAATTAGTGAAGGCTATTAAGACCTCCACCATGCAATCTGTAACTCCAATGGAAAACGTATAACTCCAATGGAATAACTCCAATGGAAAACGCTTGCACATGGCCAGAGTTAGCAATCTAATGCAGAAAATAAATGGTCCTAATGCAGAAAATAAAGACTTAGGCACAGGATTAAATAATCATGCTAACAAACCAAATATGAAGTAACTAAGATGTACAGCAACTGAAAGCATGCAGTCATCACGTTAAATATAAACCACTTTGAGTACTTGACCATGATAAATTGAAACATGGGGTGACATAGCCCGTGTTCACCAAGGCGGTAGATTAGCACCTAATCACCGATTAGGCGGGCCTAGGCAGGGCTAGGCAGTCACCTAGGCGGGATAAATTGGCTAGGCGTGAGGGTATTGCCTAGCGCCTAATACCGTCTAGGCGGGCTAGGCAGCCGCCTTTTAGAACACTGGACATAGCCCTTCTTAGATTCAAATCAATTATTGGCACTGAGTTGTGTTTCTTGTTGTTGTTAGATTCAAATCAATTATTGTCATTGAGTTGTGTTTCTTGTTGATTCCATGACATTATTACAGCCAATTGAACCGAAATCACGCTAATACATGTACACAACCGCATAGACATAAGCAGCAATGAAATAAGAAAAGCAAGAAATTCTGGAAAAGGAAACAAGGAATAACATCCCAACACAACCCTACAAATTCAGTTGGAAACTTGCAGGGGATGGTGATGATGACATCCACAATTCTGGCAAGAGTAGAATCAAACTTGAAATTCTAATCCTAACAGCAATACCACAACAATATCCAACAGGAAAGGCACAAAAAAAAAAGAAGAAATTTAACTGAACCAATCTGGATTCAGTAGGCCTCAGAGATGACCTAGTACTCCACAACTCGAATCAGCACCAAATTGACAACCATACTACCACACAGTTTAAGAGCATCAACAGCGAGATTTAAGGAAGGGAGGAACAAGAGCATAGAAATCCTAGGTTCCTAACAACTAGAAAGAATCTAGCTTTGAGAGAAGTTTGGAGATAGGAGGGGGACCGTACCTGAGATGCGCTCGCTGTGCTGCTGAACCGCGTGGTCGGCCTCGCCGGACTCGGCGGCGGCCGCGGGCGGCGGCGAGAGGACGGAGGAGAGGGAGACGGTCACCAGGAGGAGGGCCACGGCGCGCCGGCGCCATCCCGTTCTTGATCCCATCGTGAACGCCGCCACCACCACCTTCTCCAGTCTCGCCTCCCAGAGCGAGCGAGCTATGTTAACGAGGAGAATGGATTTGGGAGTTCGATAAAGGGAAAAGATAGAGAGATTGTAAAGCAAAGCGAAGATGGAAGCCGACAAGATTTTGTTAGAACAAATGGAGAGAGAGGGTCCAGTCTCCAACCACAAGCAAGTCCACAGTAATCAAAGGGAAGCACTTCCTTTGACTAGTTAAGAAGTTAGGGTTAGAAGTGCTAATCATAGTTGCTACCATGTTGGCTTTGTCTAATGTAATTACTCTGCATTAATAATGTCACTTATTAAATTACATGGGATGGTTGCCTCGTTAAAAACTTTACAAAGTAAAAAACTCAACTTGAGAAAACCTTGGTAGAGAAAAAAGAGTACAGCCTATAAAGCTCATTAGTGACTACATGTGAAGAAAAATATTGAAAATCCTATTCATTGCTATCTAGATATAAATTCTCAAAAGATTCATCTAAATATCTATTCTCTGTAGTATGTCAGGGTCTTGATTCAGTTTGTTCCTAGTCTTTGACGGTCAAAAGTATTTCGACCATCTCGTTCGAGAGACTTGTTCGTCGCTCCTTGAGTATTCTTCTAGATAGACTGAAGGCTGACTCCGAGGAGACTGTAGAGATAGGAACAATCAACACATCCTACGCTAATATGGATAGCACTGGATATGTTACTTTCTGGGTTTGCCACCATGAGAGGATGTTCAACTCTTACTCGAAGCTGATGCTATCACTGTTGAGATAGCTTGATAGGACTCTAGTGCTTTGTCGCCTTCATCATCCTAACTGATGTGTATCTGCACCTGCACGAGAATCTCTAGAGAAAGAACCAAAAATCTTGCCCCATTGCATACTCTCCCTAGAGGTGCTAGGGGCTACCGGTGGTCTTTCCAAACGTACGGACCCAAACTTATTTTCATATTTCTCATATACCTCATATAATTTATCCTTAACTACTCTATAGTATGTACAATAATCTAAACTAGTAGCCACCTCAAACTGTTTGAGGTGTGGAAAATGGAGGCCCAGTGGCCACCTCAAACCGTTTGAGGTGTGTAAAATGGGTGTCGGATGCCCCCTATTTATAGAAAAATTTTCATATTTTTTGAATTTTTTGCTATTTTTTGTATTTTTTACACCCCAACGGTGGGCCATGCCGTGCCAGCACGACCCGTTTACGACCGTTGGCAACAGGCCGTGCCATGATAGCATGGCCCATGACTGCAAACGGGCCATGCCATGCCGGCCCGGCATGCCGCGCTCTCGGCTCAGGCATGGCCCGGTCCACCAGGTTGTGCTGACACGGCCCATTAGGAAAACAGGTCATGCTGTGCTTAGGCCGGGCCAATAGTACTGGGCCGTGGGCTGGCATGGTTAAGCTCAGCCTAATGGCCACCTCTAACCATCCTCTTCCTGTCTTTCGTCAAGCGCGTTTCGTCCCTTCGCATCATCACCTTTCCTTTTTCCGGCCTCTCGCATTACTTTCATCGCTTTTGTTGGACTTATGTTCATTGTGCTAAATTGCTAATATCTATCAATTTTTTTATAAATAATCCATATTTTATTTAAAATATCAAAAATATACCCGCGCGAACTTTTTTTTACAGAAATAAGCTCCAGTCGTCGAACCATTGGGCGACTGAAACGTATCACCCAACGGCCGCACGATAAGCAAGCAATCCACTGGCCGTTGGGCGACAGGCTACAGTCGTCAAACGATTCGGTGACTGTAGCCTGTTGCCTAGCGGCTGGACGACTACAATTACAGTCGCTCGGCTGTGCAGTGACTGCAAACAAGCCATATTATGGGTTAATCTATTTATGATTTTCATAGATTATGAATGGTAGATAATTTGTTGGATTCGCAATAAGAGTTTGCAATCATTGTATATTGTTGTAGTGCAAGAAATTTTATGAAATTTTTTAAAGAATGATTGAAATAACAACGATCAGTAAATACGAAGGTAAGTGATATTGTGATGTAACTGGAAATTCGTACACGAAGGAGAACTTGTTTGTTATTGGATGGCTTGCTACGCAAATAATTGAATGCAAAAAGATGAGGAAATATGCTCATCCGAATTAAAATAGACTTCATAGTACAGTTGGGCATAACACGGTGCGTAGAGTTTGATTACATGCATAACAAAGAGCATCATGTACGATGCAACAAACCAAACTGCTCATACGATTCATATGCCTCTTTTTAGAATGGAAGGAAATTCGATCTTCGGAGGAGTATTTAGTGTGGGACGGGCCAACCTACTGTGTGGATTGGGGTCATTTTTTCTTCCTTGCGAGCTCGGCATTGAACTTCTCAGTAGCCTCTTTTGTCTTGGCCACCATTTTACTCTTTTTCTTGCGTTCTCTTACGAGCCTCGCGCTCACTGCACGTGCACGCCTCGAGATGAGCTTTCATTTCCCGATGTATATGCTCGGTTTGCTCGTCCTTGCTGTGCTCCTCCTCCCAGATCTCGCAGGACCTTTTGACATTCCACTCCTTGAAGTCAAGGACCCACTGGTCATTTGGGTGGATCACAAGATCAATCCATTTGCGATAGCCATATTGGATTTCTGGGGACTGTGGGTAGACGAGAGAGGTTGTTAGTGCGTACTTTAAAGAAGAAAAAGTAGGGAGAACACAGTGTAACTGGTCCTTACTAGCTGTCGATAGCTGGTGGTGTCCCAACGGCGGTTGGGATAGTCACTAGAGTAGTTTGCACAACTCTAGTAACGCATACCCAGACTGAAGCGGTGCTTAGATTTGAAGAATTTACACGAGTCCCGGCACCAACATAGGGGCGACGTCTCCCCCTCGGGTGGGTGTTACAGCAAATGCTCGGTAGGAATGTTCGGGATGAGGTTGTTGCTACGGGTAATGTCATTGCGGAAAGCTGACCACATAGCACGCTCGACTTGTTCAGCCTGGGCCACAGCAGCCCTTACTTTTTCATCGCGAGTGGCAGCAGCTCTTGCTAGTTCGTGGGTCTCCTCCCATTGCTTCATCATCTTATTCCATTGCTTCTTCTGCTTCTTGTCCATCCCGGTGTGGTGAAGCAAGCTCCGGTATAGTGTTGGGTTTGCTTGTATAGTGATGTCTCCTAAATCTCTTTCACCTCTTTTTATAGGGCACCATGTGGTCTTCTCACTGCATGAAGCTGCCCCCGTGTGGTCTTCTCGCTACATAAAGCTGCCCCGCCTAGTGTAGATACTACGCAAAGCTAGCCCGTGTGGTCTTGTCGCTGCGTAAATCTACCCAGTGTGGTCTTGTAGGTATGCAAAGCTAGCCAGTTAGGACTTCTCACTGCGCAAAGCTGACCCGTGTGGTCTTGTCACTACGCAAATTTACCCAATGTGGTCTTGTCGGTATGCAAAGCTGGCCAGTTAGGTCTTCTCACTGCACAAAGCTATCATGTTTGGTGTAGTCGCTACGCAAAGCTGGACCGTCTGGTCTTCTCACTGTGTAAAGTTAGCATGTGTGGTCTTGTTACGGTGCAAAGCTTCTCCGTGTGGTCTTCTCATTGTGTAAAGCTGACCCTGTGGTCTTGTCGCTGCAAAAAGCTACCTCGTGGGGTCATGTCACTGTGCAAAGCTGCCCTGTGTGGTATTGTCGCTTCACAAAGCTACCCCGTCCAGTGTAGCACTGCATGAAGGTTGTGCACGATGTGGTTTGTCATAAAGCACTCCGTGACACCCCATGGGCTATAAAATATATGCCCGAGCCACTGATAGTAGGAACAACTATCTTCTCCGTTTTATAGTTGTCGAGACCCGAATATGCAAATCCGGACTCTCCTGTGTATTCTGCACTAGTCCAGGATCACGCTAGTGCACACAGTAAAAACAAAGATGAAATATCGAACATATCACGATTCACTAAGAAAAGACTCAAATATTATTAATAATCATCAGAGTACAACCTTATGGCCAAGCTTACATTAGACTAGCCCGAAGGGCTTAACAAAAACTAGCAGCGGAAATCCAAAAGAAAGCGCAGCAGCCAATCGACACGCCCACAGGCTATCGAGTGGAGAACGAAGCCTAATCCGCGAAGACGTCGAAGTACTCTCCTTCTGGAACCTCCTGCTGGTGATTCTCCTCCTCCTCAACTGAGCAACAGGGGCATAAAGCCGTGAGTACATAGAGTACTCAGCAAGTCGTTTGTAACAAATGAATGCAATATAATATGCAAAGCTTAACAATGGATGGCTGAAGGGTTACTTTTGCATAAAGCAACAATTTGAAGTAAATACAATAAATAGATTGAAAAGCAACTTTAACAAAGGACGTTAAATAAATAATCAAAGGAATTGAATATAACCACAAGTGAACTGACCATTCACTTCCCAGCTCAACCCAACCAGGTTTCATAAAAACTCTACCCCTCGTGTGAAATCACCGAGCATTGTCCATGACCGAGGACACGGCTATTCGAATAGTTTTACACTCTGCAGAGGTTGCACAACTGTACCCACACGATGTGATAATCCTCACGTTAAAGAAAATCACAACAAGGCTTTTACAATGATCCATCCCCACCTGATCCCACTCGCTAAGGTTTCGCCGTCGAGTAGGGCAACCCCCTAGTCGATAATTGCCCCCTCTTGCGCCACAACAACATCAGTAGTAAAACCAAAGTGGAGACTTCACAAATTATTATGCCAGGTCTATCCCATACTAGACATGTGGTTTGCACGATAAAGCTCAGATCAATGGCGCACAAAGTTAAGTCCTTAAGAATTACCCAGGCGAAACATCCACATCCCATGTGCCTCTCGCACCCCCTTTACTGCACGATCAATCGCCCAAGTGAAAACCAATTTTTGTATAACCACCGCCAATGACGCACCAACGTCACGGCACAAATTTTATAACAGTGGTATCAACCACGATTCAATATCTCATTAAGTCAAATTAATTAATCACATGTGATGATGAACCCTTTCGCAAAATAAGCAAGGCTAAGCATTCTATTCGTACCAACCCAATGTGACAAATACATAGCATCACTAATTAAATTCCCAACCTAAGGTGACAATGGCATCAAGGTATTCCAAAATATCAAGGAGGGAAGTAACCAATTGGGACGATAACTACCAATACAAGGGTTTGAATAAAAATAGCGATGCAAGATAATTTAAAACAAAATAATTAAATAATAGATTGCAAACTGGGATCAACATGATCAAAGGACACGACTTGCCTTGGCCTTGCTCAGTTGACGGGTCTTGATCTTCAAATCCAACGGCGGCTCCCTCGAACGCATGATCTAACGAGAGAAAACGCAAATCGAAACACAAAATAAAATCAAATAAAATTCAAATGAACTCCAAAAATTCTCAAACTTGAACCAAAAGATAGAGCTCAGTTTTATATGAATTTAGGAAAAAGAATCGGGTCAATCGGAGCTAGGACGAGGGGGAACGGGCTCTGGGAAGTTTTAAATCAGAGAAAACAAGTCATATTCGGGAATCAACGTGGTCGGAAAGGGGAATATGACCACGACAAACGCGATCGGAGGGTTACGACCACGGCAAACGCGATCGGAGGGTTACGACCACGGCAAACGCGATCGGAGGGTTACGACCACGTAGTCGATTTACGACCACAGCCGAACCGACGACTACTCGGTTAGACTTACGACTACTCGGATGGAGTCTACGATTACTCGAATGGATCTTACGACCACACGGCCGGCTACGACTGCACAGCGTCTATGACTACTCAGGCAGACCTACGACCATGAAGTCGTTTACGACCACATGATCGAACTTATCGGTGGCTTTACGACTTACGACTAAGGCTCTACAACGTAGTCGTAGAACCTTACGACCACACGGATCTACCACACACGGATCTACGACCACGGATGGCGGCGGGACTCACCGGCGACGGCGGAACGACGGCGAGGACGACACGATCTCGGGCTCCGGCACGACCACGGCAGCAGCTACGCGTATGACCACGGCTTTGGCGAGGCGCACGACCACAGCGGCTCAACTCGGAGGCGAGGCTTGACTTGGGACGAGGGAGACACCAGGGGTTCGGCCCTTTTATACCCGGTCGTAGAGGTGTCCTGGTCGGCCACGAGTACGAGTCCGGGTGGGATACGACCTGAGAGTCCCACTCGCATACGAGTACGACTTGCTAAAAGCGGGCGGCTGCGATGCGGGGCGGGGTTCTGGATGGCTGACACGCGGCGGGGGCAGAAGCGGTTGCGGCTCGACCGACTGGTTTTTCTTTTTCTTTTTCTTTTTCCAGAAATTCAATTAAATCATTTTGAGCTCTAGAAAATAGCAAATAAATCCAGAAAAATCACATAAAATGCCAGAAAAACTCTTGAGGCTCAGGGAACTCAAATAAAATACTTTTGGCACAATTTAATGTTTAACTTAATCATATTAAATCCTTTTAATTCATAAAAATTCCATTTAAGCTTTAATTAATTCCAGAAAAATTCAAATGGTGAATTTTATTTCGAAAGCTTCAAAAAGGCTCTGAAATTCAGGATGTTACAAACCTTCCCCCCTTAAACGGAATCTCGACCCCGAGATTCTGGCTCTCTAAGGAATAGGTTTGGAAACTCCGCTCTAAGATCCTTCTCGCTCTCCCAGGTTGCTTCCTCCTCGGAATGGTTGCTCCATTGAATCTTGCAAAAGCGAACTGTCCTTCTTCTGGTTACACGCTCTGCCACTTCCAAAAATTTTATAGGATGTTCTTTATAAGATAGATCCTCCTGAAGATCCACCGCCTCTACGGGCACTGCTTCCTCTGGCACTCTCAAGCACTTCTTTAGTTGAGATACATGGAAAACATCATGGATCCCGCTCAAGGTGTTTGATAATTCCAGCTGGTATGCAACCTCTCCTTTGCGCTTTAAAATTTTAAATGTCCCCACATACCTTGGCGCTAGCTTTCCCTTCATTTGAAATCTCTTAACACCTTTGAAGGGTGTGATCCTGAGATACACATAGTCATTTGGCTCAAAACTTAAATCTCTTCGACGAGTATCAGCATAACTCTTCTGTCTGGCTTGGGCTGCCTTTAGCCTTTCTTGAATCAAACGCACTTTCTCTTCTGCTTCCTGAAGACATTCTGGCCCGAAGATTTGACTCTCCCCCGTCTCTTTCCAATTGAGAGGGGTTCTACATTTTCTGCCATACAGGGCTTCAAACGGTGACATTTGTAGACTAGTCTGGTAACTGTTATTGTAGGAGAACTCCGCAAAAGGTAAACAACTATCCCATTTAGCTCCGTGATCCAATACACAAGCTCTTAACATATCCTCCAGGATTTGATTAACACGCTCTGTCTGACCATCAGTTTGCGGATGATATGCTGTACTGAAGTTCAAGTGAGTACCCATTGCCTCGTGAAAGCTATTCCAAAATCGTGAAGTAAACTGCGACCCACGATCCGATACTATCCTCTTGGGCACCCCATGAAGACTCACAATCCTGGACATGTATAACTCGGCCAATTTATCACCAGAATAAGTTGTTTTGACCGGAAGAAAGTGAGCGACCTTCGTTAGTCGATCCACAATTACCCATATTGAGTCGTAGCCCTCTTTAGTCTTGGGTAAGCCTGTAATAAAGTCCATTCCCACATCTTCCCACTTCCATTCAGGAATCTTCAAGGGTTGCAGCAAACCTGCTGGTCTTTGATGTTCAGCCTTCACTCTTTGGCACACATCGCAAAGTGCTACATACTCGGCTATCTCGCGCTTCATACCTGGCCACCAATATTTGTCTTTAATATCCTGGTACATCTTGGTACTGCCGGGATGGATTGAATATAAGGACTCATGCGCTTCCTTAAGTAATAACTTCTTCAGTTCCCTCTTGTTTGGTACGCACAAACGCGTCTTATACTACATGATTCCCTGATCGTCCTCCACAAAGCCGGGTGCTTTGCCTTCCTTTAAACCTTCTTTGATTCTCTGGATATTTTCATCCCCTGGTTGCTCGTGATGAATCTGACTATCCAGGGTCGGCTGCAAGTCCAAGGTAGTTAACATCCCTTCCTCAACCAACTCCAAACTAAGCTTCTGAAATTCCTCGTGTAGAGCTGGTTGGTTTTCCTTGACCATCACTGTATTACAATACACCTTTCTACTCAACGCGTCTGCCACTACATTGGCTTTTCCTGGATGATAATGGATTCCGATGTCATAATCCTTTATTAATTCCAACCATCTTCTTTGTCTTAGATTGAGCTCCGATTGTGTGAAAATATATTTCAGGCTCTTATGATCCGTGTAGATCTCACTTCGGTTACCCATTAAATAGTGACACCAGATTTTCAGGGCATGCACCACTGCTGCCAACTCCAAGTCATGCGTGGGGTAGTTCTCTTCGTGTGGTCTCAGCTGGCGTGATGCATAAGCCACCACTCTCTTGTCCTGCATCAACACACACCCCAAACCTTTGCGGGATGCATCACAGTAGATCTCAAAGTCCTTCTTGATGTCGGGTAGAATTAGTACTGGCGCTGTCGTTAGGCTCTCCTTTAATTTCTGAAAACTCCTCTCGCACTCCAGCGTCCATTCAAATTTCTTTTCCTTCTTCAACAGCTGAGTGAGCGGGCGCGCTACACTGGAGAATCTTTCAATGAAACGGCGGTAATAACCCGCCATTCCCAAGAAGCTTCTGACCTGAGTTACTGACGTTGGTGCCCTCCAAGTGAGTACATCGTTCACTTTCCCGGGGTCAACTGCTACTCCTTCTGCGGTCATCACATGGCCCAAAAACGCAACTTCCTTCATCCAAAATTCACATTTGCTAAACTTGGCATACAACTTATGCTCTCGCAACCTCTGCAATACCATCCTCAAATGCTCTTCATGTTCTTCCTCATTCTTGAAGTAGATCAGAATGTCATCGATAAACACGACAACGAACTTATCCAGGTAATCCATGAACACCTTGTCCATCAGGTACATGAAGTATGCTGGGGCATTGGTTAGGCCAAAAGACATTACGGAGAATTCGTATAAACCATAACGAGTTGAGAATGCTGTCTTAGGTATATCCTCCGGTCGAATCTTCATTTGATGATAACCTGACCTCAAATCAATCTTGGAAAACACTCCGGCTCCTTTTAGTTGATCGAACAAGTCATCAATTCTGGGCAAGGGATACTTGTTCTTGATGGTAACTTCATTGAGAGCTCGGTAATCCACGCACATGCGCTGGCTACCATCCTTCTTTTTGACAAACAATACTGGTGCTCCCCACGGAGAGGTACTAGGCCTGACATAGCCTTTATCCAACAACTCTTGTATTTGTTTCTTCAATTCTGCCAATTCATTGGCGGGCATTCGGTAGGGTCTCTTGGAAATAGGCGATGTACCCGGTACTAACTCAATTGCGAACTCTACTTCTCTGTCGGGTGGCATCCCAGGAAGATCATCGGGGAATACATTGGGATATTCTCGTACAATTGGTACTTCCTCTATCATGATCCCTTTGCTTTGGCATACCATCACTTTTTCTGGCTGCTTCATGTTGGCTTCAAATCTAACTTTACTTCCATCTGAACCGACCAAGGTGACGGCTCGACTTCCACATTCCAACACTGCTTGATGCTTTTTGAGCCAATCCATACCCAAAATCACATCCAAAGACTGGATATTTAGCACTACCAAATCAGCGGAGAACTCTATTCCTTGGATGACTATTTTAACTCTAGGGCATCCTAGATTGGTACTCATCTCAGAGCCCGGGGATTGAACCAGCAAAATAGAACCAAGAGCAACAACTTCCAATTTATGCTTTAGAGCAAAACTCCGGGAAACGAACGAATGTGAAGCTCCAGAATCAAACAAAACTGTGGCTGGAACTGAGTTTACTTGAAACTTACCGATCACAACATCTGGTGCTGCTTGAGCCTCCTCCATGGTGACATGGTTCACCTGGCCGCGTAGCACGGTCTGCGATCCTCTGTTGGGTTGACTTGATGTTTGCGGTGCTCCGCGTCCTGACCCTGCTGCGGGAGTCCGATCTGGTGTAGAGCCCAAGTTGAAACGAACAGGTGTCAAGGCTTGATTCTGCGGGCATTTGTTGGCATAATGTCCCGTTTCATGGCATTTGAAACAGGTAACTGCTGTCATGGGCTTGGTGATCCTCTGCTGTTGGCTTCCAACTGGAATTGGCCTTGGTCCTGATGAGAACTGGCGAGGAGCTGGTGCAGGTGTTTTGAATCCTAACTGCTGTGGAACACGAGCGGGCTGAAACGTACTGAAGCGGGTCCTCTGAGCCTGGTGCATCTGTGATCCTTGCTGCATCATCCTCCGCTTGCGGGATTCCTCTAACTCACGACGACTCTCCTCAATGAGCATCGCTTTGTCCACCAGGTTTTGAAAGCTGGCGTAGTCATTTCCCACCACTTGAACTTTCAGACCGGGGTTTAGTCCTTTCTTGAACCTCTTTTGACGGGCATCATCTGTAGCGACATCCTCCGGGGCATAACGGGCTAGCTGGGTGAATTTATTGAGATACTCACTCACTGACATGTTCTTCTGCTGTAACTCCCGGAATTCCTCCTTCTTCATCTCAATCACTCCGTCCAAAACATGGGTATGACGAAAAGCTGCGGAGAACTCCGCCCAAGTGATGCTATCTTGATCTTCATGAGCAGCACAGTAGTTTTCCCACCATTCAGCTGCAGCGCCTTCTAGCTGGTGGGCGGCATACAAAACCTTCTCGCGGTCCATACACTGGGCAAGATTAAGCTTTTTTTCTGTTGAGCGCATCCAGTCATCGGCTTCCAAAGGCTCCGAAGATCGTGAATAAGTGGATGGCCTTGTCCTCATGAATTCTGCAAATTTAGACTGTTGACGAACTGGTTGGGGCATTGCCATTTCTTGATTCTGCCGATTCATCATTGCGTTCATATTCTGCATCATGGTATTCATTAATTGGGTCTGGGCAGCCATGAACTGACTCAAGGTCGGATCTAAACCAGCCGGATTCGCATGCTGCTCTGGAGTTGCTTGGTTTCCATTACTGCCTTCCGGATCTTGGTTCATTTGACCGCGTCCTGCGGAGCTCCGGGTGTCAATCATTTCTGCTCTGTTCTGAAGGAAAAGACCATTTGTTGAGAACTGACCCTTCAAGGCTCAATAGGTAAGAGGGAAAAGCAAAGGTAAGTGGTAAACTCGTCTAAGGGGGTAACTAATGGCAATCCTAAAACTAAGCAAACACTTAGCCGAAAAGGCTAACAAAAGAAGCAATAAACTCCACAAAAAGACTTTTGACATGACTGCATCATAATGCTAGAAGCAAAACTGCAGCTCACATCACACCCAACGGCAAATAAGAAGCAAGACGATCTACACGATACTAAAACTATAACAAGGTTCAAAGCTAATGGCTCCTAATCTTCCCGGAAATCTCCAATCTTGTCTTGACATATTGGGTGCTTCCTTGATCCAAACTTCACAGCACAGCTTGAAGAATTCCATACCAACTTTCACTTTGATGGAGGGACACTCGAGACATCTATGGACGTTATAGGGATAAGAAGTCAAATTTAGTTTCGAAAACAATTTCTCAGAGGAGACAAGGAGCAAGAATCTTAAGAATGAGGTAAGAATCAAGAATTACTAGACAATCATTTGGTTGATTTGATTTAGAAAATAAATTTTGAAAACTTGACTAATTCGGCCATTCTAACTAGGGCTCCGTCCTACAGTCGATATAGCTCTGATACCATCTCTGTCGAGACCCGAATATGCAAATCCGGACTCTCCTGTGTATTCTGCACTAGTCCAGGATCACGCTAGTGCACACAGTAAAAACAAAGATGAAATATCGAACATATCACGATTCACTAAGAAAAGACTCAAATATTATTAATAATCATCAGAGTACGACCTTATGGCCAAGCTTACATTAGACTAGCCCGAAGGGCTTAACAAAAACTAGCAGCGGAAATCCAAAAGAAAGCGCAGCAGCCAATCGACACGCCCACAGGCTATCGAGTGGAGAACGAAGCCTAATCCGCGAAGACGTCGAAGTACTCTCCTTCTAGAACCTCCTGCTGGTGATTCTCCTCCTCCTCAACTGAGCAACAGGGGCATAAAGCCGTGAGTACATAGAGTACTCAGCAAGTCGTTTGTAACAAATGAATGCAATATAATATGCAAAGCTTAACAATGGATGGCTGAAGGGTTACTTTTGCATAAAGCAACAATTTGAAGTAAATACAATAAATAGATTGAAAAGCAACTTTAACAAAGGACGTTAAATAAATAATCAAAGGAATTGAATATAACCACAAGTGAACTGACCATTCACTTCCCAGCTCAACCCAACCAGGTTTCATAAAAACTCTACCCCTCGTGTGAAATCACCAAGCATTGTCCATGACCGAGGACACGGCTATTCGAATAGTTTTACACTCTGCAGAGGTTGCACAACTGTACCCACACGATGTGATAATCCTCACGTTAAAGAAAATCACAACAAGGCTTTTACAATGATCCATCCCCACCTGATCCCACTCGCTAAGGTTTCGCCGTCGAGTAGGGCAACCCCCTAGTCGATAATTGCCCCCTCTTGCGCCACAACAACATCAGTAGTAAAACCAAAGTGGAGACTTCACAAATTATTATGCCAGGTCTATCCCATACTAGACATGTGGTTTGCACGATAAAGCTCAGATCAATGGCGCACAAAGTTAAGTCCTTAAGAATTACCCAGGCGAAACATCCACATCCCATGTGCCTCTCGCACCCCCTTTACTGCACGATCAATCGCCCAAGTGAAAACCAATTTTTGTATAACCACCGCCAATGACGCACCAACGTCACGGCACAAATTTTATAATAGTGGTACCAACCACGATTCAATATCTCATTAAGTCAAATTAATTAATCACATGTGATGATGAACCCTTTCGCAAAATAAGCAAGGCTAAGCATTCTATTCGTACCAACCCAATGTGACAAATACATAGCATCACTAATTAAATTCCCAACCTAAGGTGACAATGGCATCAAGGTATTCCAAAATATCAAGGAGGGAAGTAACCAATTGGGACGATAACTACCAATACAAGGGTTTGAATAAAAATAGCGATGCAAGATAATTTAAAACAAAATAATTAAATAATAGATTGCAAACTGGGATCAACATGATCAAAGGACACGACTTGCCTTGGCCTTGCTCAGTTGACGGGTCTTGATCTTCAAATCCAACGGCGGCTCCCTCGAACGCGTGATCTAACGAGAGAAAACGCAAATCGAAACACAAAATAAAATCAAATAAAATTCAAATGAACTCCAAAAATTCTCAAACTTGAACCAAAAGATAGAGCTCAGTTTTATATGAATTTAGGAAAAAGAATCGGGTCAATCGGAGCTAGGACGAGGGGGAACGGGCTCTGGGAAGTTTTAAATCAGAGAAAACAAGTCATATTCGGGAATCAACGTGGTCGGAAAGGGGAATATGACCACGACAAACGCGATCGGAGGGTTACGACCACGGCAAACGCGATCGGAGGGTTACGACCACGGCAAACGCGATCGGAGGGTTACGACCACGTAGTCGATTTACGACCACAGCCGAACCGACGACTACTCGGTTAGACTTACGACTACTCGGATGGAGTCTACGATTACTCGAATGGATCTTACGACCACACGGCCGGCTACGACTGCACAGCGTCTACGACTACTCAGGCAGACCTACGACCATGAAGTCATTTACGACCACATGATCGAACTTATCGGTGGCTTTACGACTTACGACTAAGGCTCTACAACGTAGTCGTAGAACCTTACGACCACACGGATCTACCACACACGGATCTACGACCACGGATGGCGGCGGGACTCACCGGCGACGGCGGAACGACGGCGAGGACGACACGATCTCGGGCTCCGGCACGACCACGGCAGCAGCTACGCGTATGACCACGGCTTTGGCGAGGCGCACGACCACAGCGGCTCAACTCGGAGGCGAGGCTTGACTTGGGACGAGGGAGACACCAGGGGTTCGGCCCTTTTATACCCGGTCGTAGAGGTGTCCTGGTCGGCCACGAGTACGAGTCCGGGTGGGATACGACCTGAGAGTCCCACTCGCATACGAGTACGACTTGCTAAAAGCGGGCGGCTGCGATGCGGGGCGGGGTTCTGGATGGCTGACACGCGGCGGGGGCAGAAGCGGTTGCGGCTCGACCGACTGGTTTTTCTTTTTCTTTTTCTTTTTCCAGAAATTCAATTAAATCATTTTGAGCTCTAGAAAATAGCAAATAAATCCAGAAAAATCACATAAAATGCCAGAAAAACTCTTGAGGCTCAGGGAACTCAAATAAAATACTTTTGGCACAATTTAATGTTTAACTTAATCATATTAAATCCTTTTAATTCATAAAAATTCCATTTAAGCTTTAATTAATTCCAGAAAAATTCAAATGGTGAATTTTATTTCGAAAGCTTCAAAAAGGCTCTGAAATTCAGGATGTTACAATAGTAAGATACCATGATAGATGCTAAGGAGCCAGTCGAATATGGGTCACCAAGGGGGACCTTCTGCTCGAAAGGAGAGAGGACTTCGGCATTAACTACCGCTTGTTGCCAAACAGGCGTGCTCAGCCAGTGTGGCTGAAATGTAGACACATGGAGGACGCGATCGTGCAGGTGACGGAAGGCCATTTGGATGGCGGACGACGTTTATTCCGATTCCCACACTCCGAGATACAATTAGGCAATCGTTTCTTTTATAATACAGCTAGTAGAGTTTCGATGTTAACCTTCCTTTCTAGCAAATGGCCAAATGCGACTTCGTGTGATGGATTGATCCTCCCCATGAACGGTACGTTGCAAGGTACATAGATATGTTGTGGGAGCAAATCCTTGACTTGAAGGTAAGGATTGAATTCTCGAAGAGCACAACGATGATCTCTGTCAGCAAATGCAGCGCGAGAGGGGCAACGAGGAGGTCATCAACATAGGAACTTCGTAAGATCCAACATGCTGCTGCACAAACCCTAATTGCATATGTGCTTGCCACTACAACGACGGTAAGCCACGTCCGAGGCGGCCCCCTCTGCAACACTCCATATGGGTAGAATGAGGCTCATTCTACCTGTACGCACCTACGTATAAGGTTGTACTGTAGTACTTTCCTATGTTGTCTGTGGTATTGTTCAATGCCATAAAGCATGCAATCGAATGGTTTGCATGTAATGCCATAAATTGCAACAGTATTGCAAACATCACTTAGTAAATAAAAAATGTAAGTAGTACATGAAAAACAAATGTACAACTAGCACTACCCCCTGCAACAGCATCCCCAGGCCCCCTCCATCACCACCCTGGCCCTCCATCTCCGCGTCTACATCCTCCCGTACGGCCCCACTTAGCCGTCTTCCTCAGCATCGGGAGTCGGCGCCTCGACAACGTAAGATGGTCAGGATATCGTTGCATGCATCCCAAAGATGGAGGAGTGGACTGTAGTGTCTCCTGTGTGGCCACCGGTGCACCGCTGAGTACACTCCCAGAGAGAACCTCTGGGAGTGTGGCCTGAGGTGCGGAGCCCGTTGCCTAGCCGATCCAATTCGAGAAGTACTAGTCTGTGTCGTCCTGGCCTAGGGAGACCCCACATCTCTCGTCCGTGGGTATAAGACCTGCAATGAAAATATTGTTAATTCGTCAGATAAAGGAATGAGAGAACAAAAAAAAAAAGGCAAAGCATACCCTCGACTAGTACTATGGCATGGTCAAAGCCATTTGGAGGGATGTACAGCACGCCGTACGTACCCTGCGTGGGGAAGCCAGTACGGAGGGCGTCCAAACTGTTGTGCTGGCGATGTAGGGGGCCACACCCATGCTGACCCCCGGCTTTGTCAGGCTGAGGTGGTGCAGGACGTGGCCATGCAGAACCCCCCGCGTGGTGCCATGCCGGACGGGGTGGCCCCAATGGACGCATAGTGTGTGGACCGGATGCGGGTGTGCGGACCTCCGGTAGCTTAGTGCATGACAACAGGGCGATCGAAACCACTTGAACTTAAAACCTTCGACTGCGATCGACCGAAACATTTACAAACGCAAATTACAAAGTAATCTAAATATTAATTATTTATCATCACTTTTAATCACGACTATCCACATAGTCTAACAGGCGCCCATCGGCCTGCAGCTTCATGCATTTCTGAGCCCGCTCCAGTTGTGTCTTAGCATTTCAGTGTAGGCTTGCATTTCAGTAGCTACATCCTGAGCCTCTGAATTTACTACAGCCGTGAGGTTGGGCATGGCCCCAAAGTTCGGTGGAACACCAGAGTTTGAAATGGAGAACACCCCAAAGAAGAATGGTAACTTGAATTGTACCAGAATTCTGCCATTTTTAACCAATTCTTCCATTTCTTCGGACAATCATGTACCGCGCAGCGCTATTATTACAAACACTGGTTGACACGATTACTTTGTCATCTGTTTGAGGGTGGTAAGCCGTGCTGTAATGGAGCTTAGTACCGACCAGCTGAAAGAGCTCGCACCAAAAATGACTTGTGAAAGCTTTATCTCGGTCAGAGACAATTGACTTGAGAACTCCAGTTAAACCACATTATCTAACAAAATCCGAGCCACTTGCACTGCCGTAGAAGGGTGACGAAGAGGTAGGAAATGAGGATACGTCGTGAGAAGATCCACGATCACTAAAATAACCCTCAGATTCTATGAAATCCATTGTCAAATCATGCCATGCCCCATCAGGTATGGGAAGAGGTTGCAATGCTCCTGCCCGGCGCGTGTTCTCGTGCTTAGCTTGTTGACAAACTTGGCATTGTTTTACAAAGTTGTCCACTGCCATTTTGAGCCCCGACCACCAGAAAAGCTTTTAAATCCGCTGTTATGTGTGGCATGGATACCCGAGTGACCCCCAATAGCACTGTCATGCAAAGCATTGATCAACTTGTTAATTTTGTAATGCTAGATTGGATCCGATCCGCACTCTGCCTTTGTGCTTGATTAACCCGTGCTCCAATGAATAATATCCCTTGTCATCTGGACTGGTGACAGCCAGTTTTATGAGAAGTTCTTGTGCTTCGACGTCCATGTCATAGGTGTTCCAGACTTCCTGAACCCAGTCCGGTCGGCAGACAGAAATCGCATTGCTCTAAAGTAGGTGAAACTGAAGGCCAACCAGTTTAGACATGGCTTGTTCTGGAAGTGAGACTGAAGGCCAACCAGTTTAGACATGGCTTTCCTTTGCAATTCAGTGGATAAGTGTTGGTCTTTCATACTGCAAAGACTCTTGTGGTCTGTAAAAATGGTGAACGGCCCTCGCTGCAAACACGGTCGCCATTTGTCCACCGCCATCATCACCGCTAAGAACTCTTTTTCATAGATGGATAATTTTTGGTTATTGACTCCCAAAGCTTTACTTAGATAAGCAATAGGATGGCCCAACTGCATCAAGACGGCTCCCACTCCGGTCGCACAAGCGTCAGTCTCCGCGACGAAAGGCAAACTGAAATCCGGTAAAAGCCAAGACCGGCGCATTGCTCATAGCCAGGGGGCGCCTACCACCGGCCGGACTGTGGAGCGTGGACTGGGTGGTGTTTTCAGTCTTCGGGCAGAGTGCTCGGCAAGAATTTTTAGCTTAGAGTTGGCAGGAGACGACCAGCAAAGGAACTCCTGTTTAACACGGAGAACACACTCGTCAATATTAAACCTTCCCCGGTTGTACCGAAGCTTGTTCCTCTCTTTCCAATCATCTGAACTATAATAACGATTAAGGAATCCACTATTTTGCGTTTAGCCTTAGGCGTTATGTTTCTGACTGTTGGATTATGTGGGCCAAGCCCATATAATAAGAATAATTCCTATTAAATCTCAAAGGCCCATTCATGCAAAGGAGGCATGCATGTGACCTTTAGTACCATATTGCTAGTTCTAGGAGAGGAAGACCACCTTAAAAGGGATGGTGCACTTCTATCCACTTGAGGCATGTGTGGGAGAGAACTAGAGGATGACACGCGCACGCTCGCTCGCCTCGCCGGGCGGGGCGGGGCGGCGCGGGGCGGGCGCGGGGCACCTGCGTGAATGGTCTGCCAAAATTGGCTCCAGATGCTTGCGCAGACGCGGCTTCCTTTTGCAGTTTTATTTTGCTGTGAGTAAGTGTAGCTTGGAGTTCTAGGTGGATGTTCAACCTTAATCGGTCTCCATCGAAATACTGATATATAAACAGTACATTGGAATTCAGACAAATCTCTATGGGACTTTGAGATCTGGTAGGGGATTGTTGGATTATGTGGGCCAAGCCCATATAATAAGAATAATTCCTATTAAATCTCAAAGGCCCACTCATGCAAAGGAGGCATGCATGTGACCTTTAGTACCATATTGCTAGTTCTAGGAGAGGAAGACCACCTTAAAAGGGATGGTGCACTTCTAGCCACTTGAGGCATGTGTGGGAGAGAACTAGAGGATGACACGCGCGCGCTCGCTCGTTTCGCCTCGCCGGGCCGGGCGGGGCGGGGCGGGGGGCGCGGGCGCACGGCACCTGCGTGAATGGTCCGCCAAAATTGGCTCCAGATGCTTGCGCAGACGCGGCTTCCTTTTGCAGTTTTATTTTGCTGTTTTGAGTGGCGGTGAATTCGGATCGGTTAGTTCGGTTACGAGATATGGAGAACGTGCAGGCGTCTTGATCACGCGTCCTGGTTTTCTATAAATACGGAGTCGCCGCCTCCATACAGCATATGCGAAAATCAATCTAGGGTTTTGCCTCCTCCATCCATTGTGCTGCGCCGTCCCACGTAGCCTACTCCGTCCCATCCGCCGGCGTGCACTGTCGTTCGGGAGAGCAGGTCTCCGGAACCGTCGCCTTCGAAGTCCTGCACCGGGAGAGGGCGAATAAGGTTTTTGGGAAGCGCTCTGCGCGACTGCTCGCTGTAGCTCTGGCTCGTCTTCCTCGTCGTTCGGCTTCGGCGAATTGTCATCGACTTCGTGTCATCCTCACCGTGCCTGCGGCGTCTACATCGGCAAACCGATCAGAACAGAACCATCGGTACGTAACAGTCATATTCTCCGTATTAGATCTGTTCATGTACAGTTTCCTGGTTTACATGTCTAGATCTTTTATGCCTGTGATGGTTCTGTTATTTTGCGTGCATGATGTCATGATTTATTTATGGAATAAATTGAACCTACATGTGCTTATATTTTCAACACTGACCACTAACGAGCACTCTGCAGGCTACGATCAATAAAATGGTAGGAAGAGCAAAGCAAAAGCCAAGATACGGTGCTAAATCTCTTTTGATCTTGAGTCTCGCTCATAGCTGACTTGAGTTGCTCAAAAGCTGCCGTGGCTTGTTCTATCCACTCCAACCCTTCTTCTTAAGTAAATTAGTGAGCGGCTTGGCGATTGTTGTAATTTACAATCACCCTAGCAGTCCTTACGACCACGTTGTGGCTGCTCTGACCATACAACTTCTAGCTCCAACCACGTACTCATAACTTCAGCTGACGAAAGTTACGACCACGTTCACGCTGCACTGCGCTCCTTCGACCACGTATTAGGCTCGATCATTGTAGTCGTAACTCGATTACGACCACGCTGTGATTCTATCGATCGCCGTGGTCGTAAAGCTTACGACCACGTCTTCTGCTCTGTGACCGTAGTCGTAACTCGTTTATGACCATGTCGGCGAACACGTCGAACTCGATAGTTTTTTTTGGAGCTAAAGCCGCTCCTTCTCTTCTTTATTTATCTCTCCTCTCATTCGATCACACCAATCGCTTTGATCACACCGATCGATTTGACTCACTATTCTCTCGTTACATTGCTCTCTTTTATACCTGGCTCTATGACTAAATAACAAAAAAAGCATGTAACTCAGAAACAAACTTGAACCGGACTCGACTACGACTCGACTTCTACGACTATGACATGAACTTGAAAAACTGACTCGTACTTGTACATGACTATGATTACTGACTTGTACATGACTATGATCACTGACTCGTACACGATTACAACCACAAACTGAAAGCAAGATTACTAACTCTAACAATCACATCTTTAATCTTATTTTTCCATCTTGATCACATTGATCTTCTCTCTCTTCCGCTTCTTCATTCTACCTACATTCCTATGCGCCGTTCCTTCTTGAGCCTTGTACAATCCGATGCTTGCCACGTCTTGCACCTGGACTGATCCTGTCCTTCCTTGCACACCTGCCTGGGCTGGAGCATATGCTTCCACAGCCACCTTGGCTTCGCCGTTATCTGAGCCTCTCGCACACCACCTCCAGTCTCTGCATTCGTGCGTCCCACTGATGCCGGTCCCGCGTATCTCACCATGGCTTGGCCTACTCCAGCACCTTGTGGGCTTCCTACCATGCTTGTCTGCTCCTCCTGTTGCGCTAGCCTCCAGTGCTAGTTACTTCTAGCGCCTTCGCCCTGGAACGTCACCATTCCCACACGTCCCGCGCATCCCACTTGTGCACTCCCTGTGTCTGCTCCTGTTGTGCTCTGTTTGACAGATGGGTCTACCGCTAGGACCAACTGCATGTGCTTGGCTATCTCCTGAGCTGCTGTCTTCAGTGCCAGGTGCACGCCTTGAACCACCCTTTGGCTCCTTCTGACCCATGGCTCCAATTTCATCCACTACGTTTTTCTCGGTTTGTGAGCTCGTGACATAGTTTGGCTCCTCCAGGATTCTCTTCAAACATACAGTTTTACAAGTTTTTAAAGAAATCTTTTACAACCGATTTGAAGACCTCTTCACTTTCATCAACAGATCTTTGTTATTGTCGTATACATACAACAACTCATCCTACAGTACCACCCCGCACCCTCTTTTTGTCATCTGCCTGAGACTAAGTATGCTGTTGCACAGACTTGGTATAAAGTAAATTCCTGTCAACAACTTCTTATCTCCGTTCTTGCATTGCAATATCATCGTCCCTTTGCCTCTTATCTCCACCGTGGAGCCGTCGCCAAACTTGACTTTGCCTCAAACCTTCTCGTCAAGCTTATGAAACATGGAGCGATCTCATGTCATGTGGTTGCTTGCTCCACTGTCCAAGTACCACTGATCCGTGTGATCATGGTTACCATCCTTCGTGCGTAGTTTTGGAACTACGTTCTCCTCATTCAATATCACCATGAACGGTGCCTTTTTCAATATATGAGGAGAGAAGTACTCCCGGTTCTTCATCTTCTTTTTTGTCTTGGGTGAGGTTCACCTCCTCGTCCTTCTTCTTGCGTCAATAATCTGAAGCATAGTGCTCGTACTCGTTATAATTAAAACACTTTATATGGTTGCGACATCCTAACGCGTAGTGCCCGTATCCGCACTTGACATGTGACTTATCATGGAATCTATCACCACCGCCTTGCCCAGCCTTGTCTCCACAGCACCTCTGCCGCCTCACTGCTCTGGCCGTCTCGACCGTGCCACCTCCCGTGGTTGTTTGATGAGCCACAATCGTCTCTCGGATCTCTCTTTACTAGCAATGCCTACTCGTTGTGAGTCTAGGATCCCTGCTCGTTACGTAACTGAAACCCCTTCAGTAACTCCTCATGCGAATTAAGGAAACCGGTGATCTTCTCTATCTTTTTCTTGTCCAGATCGGAGGAGTATATAAGTATGGTAATAACATGTATATACTTCTCTGGAAGCACGCGTAGGTACTTCTTCACTGCCACAGATTCCTCCATCTTATCGCTAAGAGAGTTAATCTGATTGTACAACAGCATCAGCTTGTCGGCGAGCTTATCCACCGACTAGATCTCTCCCATCTTCAGATTCTCAAACTCGCTCCGCAAATTCTGGAGACACACCTCCTTCACACGATCAACGCCCTCGTACATCGTTTGCAGCATCTCCCAACGCTTCCCGTGCTGTCTCCTTATTGATGAGTTAATACATCATCGCATCTGGCACTTCCTAGTAGATGATGGCCAAAGCCGCCTGATCCACCTTGTCGTCCACCTCCTTATCCCTTCCCTTCAGATCAACTGCACCCCAGACTCTCTGGGCGCGCATGTTCACCTTCATCTTCATTGCCCACACCGGGTAATTGTCGATCGTCAGGAGAGAGTACTGGAGGGAGATTAGCCTACCCTGGGCCTTCGCCTTATCACCCATGATCTTTAGATCAACAGGCTTTGATACCACTTGTTGCACTTTATGACCACCTTGGCAGTCCTTACGACCATGTTGTGGCTGCTCCAACCATGCCTTCTAGCTCCGACCACGTACACATAACTTCAGCTGATAAAAGTTATGACCATGTTCACGCTGCGCTGCGCTCCTTCGACCATATAGTAGGCTCGATCATTGTAGTTGTAACTCAATTACTACCACGCTATGACTCTATCGACCGCCATGATTGTAAAGCTTACGACCACGTCTTCTGCTCCGTGACCATGGTCGTAACTCGTTTACGACCACGTCTTTAGCTCCTGCAAACACCTCTGCTCAATTGTCGTGGTCGTAACTCGTTTACAACTACGCCTGCGAACATGTCAAACTCGATAGTCGATAGTTTTCCTGGAGCCAAAACCACTCCTTCTCTTCTTTATTTCTCTCTCCTCTCGTTCGATCACACCGATCGATTCGACTCGCTATTATCTCGTTACATTGCTCTCTTTTATACCGGCTCTGCGACTAAGAAATGGAAAAGCATGTAACTTGGAAACAGACTGGAATCGGACTCAACTACGACTCGACTTCTACGACTACAACACAAACTCGAAAAATTGACTCGTACTCGTACACGACTACGATCACTGACTCGTATACGACTATGATCACTGACTCATACACGATTACAACCCACAAATTAAAAACAAGATTACTAATTCTAACAGCGATGATTCCACAATTCTCAACAAATTTGCGATAATACCCAGTAAGGCCAAGAAAACCACACATCTCGGTAGCATTGGTGAGCAGTAGACAATTCTCCATGGCGCGGGAATTCTCTGGGTCGGTAGACACCCCTTGGTTGGACATAATATGACCAAATAGTCATCTGAGATTGAGCAAAGGAGCATTTCGAGAGCTTGGCGAACAATTGATGCTGACGCAAAGTTTCCAAGACAAGGCGAAGATGTTCGACATGTTCCTGCAAAGACCGACTGTACACAAGAACATCATCCAAGAAAAGGATGACAAACTTACGGATGTGAGCAGCGAACTTCGTGCTCGTGAGACACTGACCATTAGGGCTGTCGCCGGTTTCAACACTCTAGTTGCAACTCTTCCATAGCCTCCTGCTTCCGTGGTTGGACGCCTTGTAAGAACACACTCGTGCCTGATGCCTCCATAGTCAAATGACACTTTTGTTGGCCCAATGACAATTCATGGGACTAAATTCTTTTAGCCAATCCATTCCTAACACAGCATCGTAAGCGCCCAAGTCTAGAAAGCGCATCAATCCGAAACGTCGTGCCCTTCATCCACCAATTGAGCTGCGGTACCATGCTAGCACATGCCAGAACCTCACCATTAGCCACCTCAACCCCCCCTACCCCAGCCACTCCCCTTCCTTCCCCTCTCCACCCGCGAGGCTTCCGCCACTGGCTTGGAGGAAGAAACTGGGTGACTGGGCCTTCATGGTCTGGGCGTGTGTGAGGAGGGAAGAGACCCACTACTAGCCCATGAGTTACCAGTCCCCGCTTCATTTCGGACTCTCGGTCAGTGCTCACCTGCTCTGTCACTCCCAACTCCTAGGCCAACCCTAGCGCGAGGCTGAGGCGGTTGCACCGCAGCGTGGAGCTGCGCACGGGCCAGCAAGCGGGAGGCGATCAAGCGTGCCGAGTGTGTGAGGAGCCGAGGACACCAACTGTGGGCGTGCGTGAGGAGGCAAGAGACGGGCTAGCCAAGGGCCAACATAGGCAGCGGAGCGCGCAGAGTTATGGCTCTTCCTCAACCTCAAAACAAGAAGTTCAAATCCAAAGATGGAGCCGATCAAGGCTAGATGGGGCCAGGGTCATTCAAGGCCATCATTATGATGTTGATACTTTATTTGTTGTTGTTGATGATGTTATTAATACAGAGATGGATCATCGCTCCAATGAAATATCTTTGGAGTTGATTGCATACTTTCTTATTTGACTCAAGAGACTCCTTAAAGTTTGATGTGGATAAGTTTGCTCGACTTGCGGAGATCTATGATAAAGATTCATCGTGCAACTACAAGGATTGATGACTTTGTTGTTTGTCATGATTTTGGATGTTTGGCCGTGAAAATGATTGAAACTGAAAGATATATTATTTTTCAATTAGTCTACCGCCTCATTGAGTTAGCATTGCTTCTACCGGTGGCAATAGCTTCGGTTGAAAGAGTCTTTTTAGCCGTGAATGTTATTAAGACTGATTTGCACAATAGATTATCCTATGCGTGGCTAAAAGACCTGATGGTGTGCTACATTGAGTGAGATATATTTAGAGGACTTGATCATGATAGAATTAAGAAACAATTTCAAGTCATGAAACATCCGAGAATGAAACTGCCTCGGCCTCTTAGACGTAATTACTGCTTTAGTGGTATGTTTTTTGGTTTGTCAATATTTAATTAACTTTTATTGATCGATTAATCTTAACACTCACTAATCCATCTACTTTTGACAGGTTGTTACTTCAAACTACTGTACTGTACTCACTAATTCCAAGGCACGCAAGGTTTCATCCGAGAGCATTTCACCAAAAATCTCCCGCTTCAACAGTAAGCAACTGAATGGGTTTCTTGCATGGGTGCCCTTTACTGTACTGATCGCCACACTTGAAGCAGAGGTGGTCGCGTAGCTGACGCTCGCGCCACAGGTCGTCAGTGCCGACGCGCTTGCCTTGCCAGTGTCCCGAGCTGGTGGAGGTGCTACTGGCTGGACGGGTGTGGCCTCGACACAAATTGAGTGACGAACATTTTGGCCTTCACTGTGGCGTCGTGGGACAGGAGATGCTACATACTTGGCTTCAAATGCAATGCGGTAACCACCCACTGTACCGATTTGAGCTTCTGACTTCTAGCTTATTTTTCATTATTCGTAAATTTCATCTTTTTCGGACTTAGTGTTTTTTGAGTTTTTTTGCTGGTTCTTTTTTTCCGTATTCGTTTGCATTATACGTGCTGGGCTAACCCTTTTTCTATTTTATTTTTTTTAATTTAATTATGGCAAATAAGCTATCACAGCTACATTGTAATTTCAGCTAGCTACAGTGAAAATTCAATCATAAGCTATAGAAAATAAGCCCAACTGAGCACACTGTTAAGCTGTAAGAGCTTGTTCATTTGCGCGTCATACTCATCCAACCCAAATTCTTCTTCAATCACTTGACAGAGCAAGTCCCATCCTTGCAAAACATGGTGCCGTTTGTAAGCTTGGAGCCAGAGTGCGGCATAACCATCCACGTATTTGAATTTGCAATTTTTACAATCACTGTTCTCATTCAACCACTTGCGATTTTTACAATCACTATTAGTAAGGTACGATCCTAGGTCAATTTGAATTTTGCATCCGGCTCCTGCCAACATAAAAATGACTCACCCGTGCAGCCAAAGAAACTCTACGAATGCTTTTATTCTAGGATCAACATATTTCACATGATAAACCTGAACAATCTTGATCTGACAAACAACGATGTCCTTCAATCACACGAGATGAACATACAGATACAATACAGCTAACAAAAAAAAAAGAGAAAATGAAGAATCAGGCTGCCGTAGGCTCAGGACAATGCTGTACTAGCATTCTGTTGACATGTATCAGAAATTCAGGATGACCAACTCAGCTATTACAGTCCACGGGAGATTTTTATTTATTGTACTCTTCAGGTTTCTGCTTCTTCCTCATCAGCGCCCGAGGCGGTATGTGCTGGGTACCTCCACATGATGTCAGCCCAGGTGCTCTGCCCATCCGTCACTTCCTTCACCACCGAGGCCACCTCGTCCACTTCAACGCGGATCTGGTCCTTGCTGTCCCTGTCACGGACAGTCACACTTGTAGTGGAGTCGACCGTGATCGCCAGGGGTACACCGATCTCGTCAGTCCTTGCGTATCGCTTACCGATTGAAGTACCTGCAACAAGCATCCATGGCAAGTATTGCATGATAACTACCACGGCAGAAGTAACAAACTTGCCAAGTGGATAAGATAGTGAACAAGACCGGGTTGCCCATCCCCCTCGACAGAGTATTGCATACCTATTCACTAGACTAGCATGCGATCATACAGAGGTAGTTTGAAAATTTTTAATCCTCAAGCTCAATATGGGACTTATCAAGATAACCTATTATGAATAAAAAAATTCCATGCTATGACTCATTCAGGTAAAAATATTTTGGAAAGAAACGTGCAGGCCTGCAGGCGTATGCATACTGCTTCTAAAATCTTCTCCTGAAAGGATACTATATATGGAAATGGAAGTTTGCCAAGACAACCATCTTGAAATTTGAACTGAAACATTTGCATTTGTGCATTTTCCTAAAGCATACCAGGTGGAAATTTGGAGACAAAGCAAGTTAACAGGCAGGCAGAAAAACATAGAAATCCACCTAAATTGCAAGGACCTAGAAAGCCAACAAGTTAACATTCATACACGACCAGGTGTTGGAAGCCTAGGACCTCATCTATGTCATCTTTAAAAGTTCGGGAAGGTCCAGAAAAAGATCAAAGTTGAACTCAGGTATACGTGGTGAACCCATCATCCTAAATTGCAATGATTCACGTGGTTTTTCGAACAGAAGATGTCCACTTAGTTCGGATGTGTACCTGTGATGTCAATAATGTGAGAAATCCCTGCAGTCGTCAAGGCTTTTGAAATTTTCTTGGCGACAACATCAAATTTCTCGATCTTGACCAGTGGAAAGACTGTGCACTTTATTGGAGCAACAAGAGGGGGGAAACCAAAAACATTCAACTGCTCATCCTCCACCTTGCCAGGCCTTTGGTAGAAGCAATGTTCATAGAGGCAGTATATGATGCGCCCGATCCCAAAGGAGGGTTCAATGACAGAAGGAGTAAATTTCCTTTGATGTTCCTTTTTCTTCTCCATGTTAATCGAAACCATGTTTTGCTTTATGGTAACATCCTTCCCAAGAGTGCACACCTTAAACTCAACCTCCCCTTTGGATTCCAATGCAGTTTTCATATCCAAAGCTTCAGTTTCGCTCATGGCCTGTCAGCGGAGAAAGCAGATTCAGATCAACAGAACAGCAATACGGTGTAACCAGCCAATGTGCAGACGAAACTTACTTCCAATGCTTCGAGAACCACCTTTTGGTTCCCTTTGAACGCAAGACCAAGCTCCTTCTTTGATGGGGTTATAACCAACTTCTGAATGTGCCAAAATGAAACATGTTATTAGCAAAGCAGATAATTCAAGAAATTGACTAAAACATTATAGCCATAAGAGTTCAGTGCTAATAATACAAACATCCAATGTACAACGAGAAACATGTACCACAAAAGTAAACCTCACCTCCACTTCTCTTGGTTCAGAGAACTTTTCGTGTGCTTCAAGTGGAACGCCACTCTTATCCTGTTCAAGATTGACATTAGAATAGGATTAAAACACTTCACTGAGGAATCCATCAACATTGCTGATTTCTTTGGGGTGTAGAAAATCTGAATATGTAAATGAAGTCAGCATTTCAATAAATTCAATTATTGTTTTCCAGAGACTCTTACAGGAAGAGCAGTTGAGCTAATAAAACTGTGATATTTAGACAAGAGAAGAGATGTTTTGCTATTCACAACTGTGCATCTTACTCATTATTAAGAAGTTATATATACAGAATTAGTTGGGCGACATGGCCCGAGAGAGAGAGAGAGAGAGAGAGAGAGAGAGAGAGAGAGGAATTAGATTACTAATATATACATGACTCTTAACAACCCCCCCTCAAAACTCAAGGTGGATCAGGAGGATCTGAGGCACCTTGTTTGAGTAGATGCTCCACCCAAGAAGGGCTATAAATGAGGATGTCATCAAAGAACACCAGGACAAAATGGTGCAAGAATGGACGAAGGATACTGTTCATGAGGGTCTGAAATGTTGCTGGAGCATTCGTCAACCCGAAGGGCATCACAAGAAATTCAAAGAGGCCTTCGTGGGTACGAAAAGTCGTCTTTGCAATGTCTGGAGGATGCATCCGTACTTGGTGATAAGCCCGACCAAAGGTCCAACTTGGTAAAGAATTTAGTTCCCCGTAATTCATCCAGGAGCTCATCCACCACCGGAATAGGGAACTTGTCCTTTATCGTCTTGCTGTTGTGAGATTGGTAATCCACGTAAAAGCGCCAGGTGCCATCGTGCTTTTTGACAAGACTGGCGATGAATAGGCCGAGGTGCTTGGGCGAATGATTCCTTGTTGCAACATTTCCCCACACTGCCGTTCCAGCTCATCTTTGAGGAGTTGAGGATATCAGTACAAACGAACAGAGATAGGGGCCGTTCCTGGCAATAGGTGGATATGGTGGTCTTGTGCCCGTGGGGGAGGTAATCCGTGAGGAGCACTGAATAAGCCGTCAAACTCCTAAAGCAAAGCATCCATCAGATTTGGCCCGGAGATGGAGTAAGCCTGCTGTAGCCGTGGTGTAGTCTGTACTCCCTGCCACTACACTTTGTGATCTCCTCACCAGAAGGTCATGCTGAGTGTGTCAAAGTCCCAAAGGATTGGACCTAGCGTGCGTAGCCATTGGACCCCGAGTACCAGGTCGAAACCGTCCAGAGGGAGGGAATAACAGTCCACGGTAAAGGCCTCTTGATTGATCCGCAGGTCCAACTCTTGACAAAACCCTGTGCTGCTGACCTTGTCTCCATTGGCAACCATTACCCGCAAGCCATGGCGCGGCTGGATGGATATGTTGGCGCGTTGAGCAGCCGCGGTGGTGATAAAGTTGTGCATCGAGCCCGAATCCAGCAGCGCAAGCAAGGTTACCCCGCCCACCAAGACATGGAGCTGCATGGTCTGACCGGCGTGTGGAGTAATACCGGTTGCCGCATACAGCGAGATACTCGGCTCCACATCCAGGAGTGAACTTCTCGTCTCAGTTGAAGCACAATCCTCCTGCCCTGCGCTGCTCCATCTCTTCTGGCGAGAGGACGCGACGCTGCATCGTCCGACGTGGCCGAACGATCCCCTGGCCGGACCCTGCTAGCCGGTGGAGCTGGGAGGGTGGGTAGGATGGGTCTACTGGCCGGCGCTGGTCGTGTCGGAGCCGCCGGTGCCGCTGCTGCTGCCAGAGGTGGTGTGGGTGTTGGCTTCTTGAGCAGGGAGGCCGTGTCCTGTCCTATGACTTGTGCCCGGCGCTCATAAGCCCTAGCTAGAGCCATTGCCATCTGTAGTACCGCCAGGTTCTGCAGTTCTACGTCCGTGCGGATTGGTTCACGCAACCCCGACGTGAATAGCTGAACCTGCTGCCGTGGCTGGAGGTAGTTTGTCCGGCAAAGGATCGCCAGAAACTGCTGTTGATAGTCCTCCACTGTGGTCTGCACCAACTCCCAGAGCTCGCCAAGTGGGTTGTGGCGGATTGACGGCCCAAAGCGCAAATTGATGAATTCTTTGAAGCGCGGCCAATCGAGTTCCCCTTCATCTATCTCTAGTTGAAAGTACCACTGCTGCGCCACCCCAATCAGATGATAGGATGCAAGCCACACCCTCTCGCTTTCCGGTGTTTTCTACCCGCGGAAGAATTGTTCGCAGCGCTGCAGCCAGCTCAACGGGTCACCTTGTCCGTCATATGATGGGAATTCCAGCCTATGGAAACGTGGAGGCTTCTCATTTGCTTTGCCGTCCAAGCCCCATTTCCGTGACTGCTTGTTGCTGGCATGGTCTCAGCTGGTACTGGCAGCAATTCATCGCCGAGTAGTCGCCGTTCCAACGCCGTGAGTCTATCCCCGAGATCATTCCCCTTGCTCTGCTGTTTGTCAAAGCGATCCTTCAGCTCATCCATCTGCTTTGTCATGTTGGCCGTCAGGGTGGCCATCTACTTCAATATCTTGTCAATTCGATCGTCAGCCATACGCTCTGATACCAAGTTGTCACGCCTTGATCTCAGATTGTATGTGTGCCATAGGCAGCCGAGAATTGGAAGATGTTGGAGGAGCCGTGCTGGAGAACGGCAAGCAGGGAAAGAAGACGCAGCGGTCAGACCGGAAGAAGAGTTGCGCCGGAGAAGATGCGGCGGTCAGACCGGAGAGAGGGTGGTCAGACCGGAGAAAGAGCATAGAGTTGGGTAATTATCTTCCTTGCTTTAATAGAATACCTCTTCCCCTTTATATATAGAGGAGAGTCCTCAACCATCTCGGCTAAACCGAGGTTATAGATGACTCCTAATCCGAATACAATTCATATCCCGACTCTGACACTAATACCGACTCAAAACTGAATACAACCCCTAACCTGAAGATCCTGCCGCCTTAGCACTTGCCGTCCTGTAGAAGGCTGCACGACATGAGTCCTCCTCGCATAGACTTGCCCAAATATTCCAGTCCTGACATGGAGGCTAAACTGAAGAAGGCAAGTCTGGTGAAGGAATGGAAGGTATACACAAAAAGGAGGTGGAATCTGTAGAAGAAGTGGGACAAGTGGAAGGATGATAAAAGAAGGGCCGGTCCTCAGAAAAAGTCATATCACGAGAGATGCGAATGCGACGTACCGAAGCATCATAGCAACGATAACCCTTATGTTCAAGACTATAACCCAGAAAGACACTCAACAGACTGAGCGCTTAGCTTTGTATGCTCACAAGGTGTCAAAAGAATATAGCAGGTGCAACCCAAAACACAAAGATCATATCGAGGAGGTGCCCCATAGGCCCATAGAGGACCTCACCAGGACACTTGCCCTAAAGTTTAGAAGAAGGCTGAAGGTTGATGAGATAGACTGTTGTAGAAACAGCTTCCGCCCAAAAATGAGAAGGGACAAAGGAGGAAATAAGAGTACGGGTTGTCTCAATGATGTGACGGTGCTTGCGCTCAGCTATACTATTCTGAGCATGAGCACTGGGGCACGAGAGCTGAGGAAGAGTACCGTCAGAAGAAAGGAACTGATGAAAAGCTGATGAAAGATACTCCCCTAGAGTCAGACCGAAAAACACAAATGGCAGAAGAGAACTGAGTGTGAACCATTTGAGCAAAAGTCTGATAGATGGAAATCAACTGTGAACGGTGTTTCATTAAGTAAATCCAAGTATATCGAATATGGTCATCAATGAAGATAACATAGTAATTATGACCACCCTTCGAAGAGAAAGGACACCAAACATCCAAATGGACCAAATCAAAAGGACAATCAGATCTACAAGAGCTAGGAGGATATGGGAATTGTACTTGCTTGCCAAGTCTACAACCCTTGCACTGAAAATTGGTGTCAACAGAAACAGGACCAAGAACACCTTGATGAATCAAGATGTAAAGATGTGAGCCATACAAGTGCCCCAAGCGATGATGCCATTGAGGAAAAGACTTGCAAATAGAAGTAGATGCAAAAGGGCGTAGCGTATATGGACCAACAACAGTGGATGAATAAGCAGTAGTACTAGGAGTGGAGAATAAAGGGCAACTCAAACGATCAAGAACATAGAGCCCTACAGAACCTCTATTAGAATGGCCCATACCAATGATAGTTTTTGTTTAACAATCTTGCACAAAGCAGAAGCTATCATCAAACCCAACAAAGCAGCAGTTCATATCTATGAGCTGCCCAATAAAGATGAGATTCATAGAGAGCATAGGGACAAGTGAGACATCTAAAACTGCAAAGTGAAGAGGTAGAAATAGTCTCCTGATGAGTGACCATGCATAGTGTGCCATCAGCTGTCTAATCTTGATTTTTCATCTGATGCAGGACGACATGATATGAGTTGAGATGCATCAGATGTCATGGAAAGAGGCCCCTGAATCCAACACCCATGGGAGTGAAACACCTGACACAGGACGTGACGGTGCAACAAAATTGGTAGATCCACCATAAAGACTACAACTGACACAATTGGACCTGAAGGTTGCTCATTTGAGTCTAAATCTGACAAATCTGAGCTGCACAAGACTCCATAGCACTCACAACAGAAGCGATAGCAGCATCACCTCGATGAGACGAAACACACGATAGCAACGTCTGCTTATAATGCAACTGATAGGACTAGGAACAAGAATACCTTCGAACACCATGATAGATCAAGTACACTGGCACTAGCCAACTACCTCAATAGTACCAACACCATTCAATATAGTAACCAACAATAGCACCAACAAACAGAGTAGTAGGAAATAAGCAGCAAAGCTATACCAGTGCAGACCAGATGGTGTCAACCTTGGACTTGAAGCAAAGGAGGTCAGCGTAGATCGAGAGTAGCTTTAGGCTTGAAGCAGGGGAAACTGACAGCACAGAGGATGAACTTGATAACGTCGGACCTGAAGATGACGAGCTCGGTGATTGCGATGGTGACCGTGGCTTGAGGATGACGTGCGTGATGAAGACGTTGCCAGCTCACAGATCTGAGCCGAGGAAGGCTTGGCGATGGCATATTCGACCGAAGACGATCTAGCGGCACCAAAATTGAGCTGATCTGGCCCCGCATTGGTGGAGACGAGCTCCATGGCGACAAAGGACAGCTCGGTGGCACTCACCAAAGGTTGGCGAAGAGCGACAGCAACGGGAAGACTCGAATCCACTATTGGCGATGTTAGGGAGCACGAATCTGGGGTGGACAAAACTCAGACGGCCAGCAGCAGAGCGCGAGCAGCTCAATTCGAAGGTGGAGACACTCAGGCAGCCGACGTCTCGAGCAAATTCAAGCCGGGCTGAGCTCGGGAACCGGCGCGGTGCACGACGACAAAGAGAGCTCAATTTGCCCGGATCCGAGGACAAAGACGGCTTGCAACGTGGAAGATATCGTCGTTGGCGATGGGAAGACTGGATTCGGGGATTTGTGCTGGAGACGAGGTGGCTGCTAACGATGATGAAGAGGACGATGGATAGATTTACTGGAGCTCGCTAGCAGTGAGCCCAACAATGGTAACGGCTGTGGAAGAGGTGGTAACCCTAACCCTAGACTAGCTTTGATATCATGTGATATTTAGACAAAAGAGATGTTTTGCTATTCACAACTGTGCATCTTATTCAATTAGTTGGGCCACATGGGCCGAGAGAGAGAGATTAGAGTTAGATTACTAGTATGTACATGACTCTTAACAAAAACATGCTTGCCAAAAGAATTCAATATTGATTTCATTGAAGTAACTTTTTACCAATGTTATTAAGTCATAAAGTTGAGTTGAGTCACCAAGGGGGCGACTTGGGCGACTAGTCCCCAGAGTCAAGTCTACTTATCAGTCTACTGCTTGCCAGTAACTCTAGATTACTACTACTAGCACTAAGTACTAACTACAATCAGCAGAGCAGAGCAGAACAAATAGATCAGTAGAGGAGAGAAGAGGAAGGAGAGAAGAGGCGCGGAGCAGGGAGGAAGGAGAGGAGGGAGAGCTGGACTCACCACTGGAGAAGGAGACGGCGGCCACTGGAGAAGAATGCGGTGGTGGAGGCAACCGGAGGGTTGGACTGGAGGCAGAGCTGAGGAGGCCACCAGAGGATTCGATTGGAGGTGGAGGCCACTGGAGGGCTAGAGGTGGAGGCGGTCAGGTGGCAATTGGCGGCGGAGGCAACTGGCTGGAGGCGCACGGGAGGAGAGGATGGCAGCGATGGTCGTAGGGCAGGAGGCGGAGGCCACTGGCGGCAGAGGTGGCGACTTGGGGCTGCTACGGCTGAGCTCGTGGGTGTTGTCGCCTCGCACGAGACGAGAGGATGGCCGAGCTCAATCTAGGGTTCACTGCAGACTTCTAGTCCAACCACTCCAGCGTAATATGCACATCTGAGTTTAGTACCTATCTGGCTGACACTGGGCCATCTAGTCGGTCGGCTTGACATTGGCAACTAATCGTGTCTAGTCATCGATTAGTTGTCCGACTGCACGACTAGTCACTCTAGTCAAGTTGCCCTTCCAAGTCGTCCACCGTTACCGACTCGATGACTAATCATGGATTAGTCGACAACTTAATAACACTACTTTTTACCATAAAAGGTAGCAGATAGTGGCTTCTCAACAAAAGCAAATTTTTAACAATAAATGCTCCCCTCTTGAGCATGATAGTGGCAGAGCTTTGGTTGTTGTATGATATCAAATACTGTTTGAATGTGAAAAACTAGTGTATAGCTTGTACCCATGAACAATAACTGAAATTAATATGGAAATCGCATAGAAAGGACCCAGTGTTGGTGCACAATAAATGAACTACCAGCAATTCCATAAGCATTAATTGATACATACCGAGTGAGCATGCAAGTCGTAGGCAGACCTATCAGCAATTCCAACACACTCAATCCACCCATAGGAGCATTCAATCTCTGCATCCCAACAATCAGCAGCATAGTGAGCCATTTCATTTGGCAGGTGCTGCCGGAACCGTAGGCGATCTTTGTCAATCCCCAATTGTGTCAAGAAAAGATAGACCCTTCCAATAAAGTAGCCAAGGGTCTCATTGTTGACAGTGCCCTGCCAGTTGCAACAAAAATTACTTAGAGACAGATTAGCACAGCTGCTAGTGATGAGATTGGTACCAGGAGTAGCAAAAGAAGAGTTTAAATCAGATGTAACAGAGAAGAAGTATCCAAAATATAGTACCTTAGATACAGCTTCTCCGAGTTTAAGTTTAGTGGCCGATTTTCCTGACAGTTGTTCTTCTCTTGGAAACATCAAGAACTCTAAATCAGCAACATCACCAAACTTTGGGTGGGATTTGTCCTCTGGGTCCACAAAGTGCTCAATCTCCGCTAAAGTAAACTCACGGACTCTCAGAAGGCCTTGACGAGGTGATATCTAATGACAGAAAATCGTCTCAGGCTACATAGGTTATTTAGTTAGGTAATACCATAGAGTTATCACTAGTTAAAGCACTGGTTTCCACCACTACTCCAGTTTATCTCTTTTTTCTTCATAAGTTTATCTCAATAGTAACCTGATTTTAAAAATATAAGCTGATGATATTTTTTGTTAACTTCTTTTTTCTGACCTACTAACAGCTCAAGATTTTAACCTATCATGCTTACCAAACATGAATGATAAATTAATGGGAGTATTTCATATGTTTTATATAACATGGTAGATAACAAAGATGTTAATAAGAAGATATAAACCCTAGCAAAGATTGCCAAAAGAAAGAGGATCTGAACAGAAAGTTAACAAAACCATGCCTCATTCCTGAAGGCCTGACCAATTTGGGCTGCAGCAAATGGTAGCTTGTTGCCATTGTAGTAATACAAGTCTTTGAAGTTCACAAAGATACCTTGTGCTGTCTCTGGCCTCATATACCTGTAAAACCAAGGAAGCACATAAGCTCAAGCTAGATTGAATAGTGGAATATATTGAGCTCATAAGCTCAAACTAAATTGAATAAAGTGGAATATAACTGTTCTTGACCTCACCCTGGGCTCAAACCTGACGGTCCAATGGAAGTCTGAAACATGAGATTAAAGGGGTACGGATCTGACAAAGAGTTCTTGGTGTCAGGGGCAACAATCCCATACTCCTTAATCTTAGCACCCAATTGTTCTGCAGAGAGATCATCCAAGACAGCAAGGATATGGTTGAATTCTTCTGCCTTCTCTGGTGGCAATGTGCTGTCCCTTTCAAGCTTCTCCTTACAGAAGTCCTTGAGCAAGTGATCAGCACGATAGCAGGTGCCTGTCTTTTCATCTTTCACCATTAAGTCTGTAAATTTGTCCACATGGCCAGAGGCCTTCAAGACAACTTCTGGTGTCACACAAGGACAGTCCACCTCAAGCATCCCCTCCACCAATACAAAGTGCTAAGGAAAAAAGGTGCACAATTAGATTGTATAAGACGATGATCTATGTGTAAATACTACATTCCCATAATGTACCAAAGGGAAAATAGCTTATATATCTTAGGCCAAAGATTTATTAAAAGGATGCCTTTTACAAATTTTGAGATTTACACCCAGGCAATATTTATTATGACACCCATTTTATTCTCCACTAACATTAATAAATACAGTAGTTTCTATTTATTTGTCACTGTTTATTACTTATTGCTGAGCATAGATTTCAAAATTAATTTTGGAACGCATTAAAGTTTATCCTTGCAAAGTTTCATTATGCAAACACCTGGCAAACTAAAAATACGAACTTTGTGGGACCAACGTCATGTTTAGTTGTGATACACAGCACAGAATGTTACTGCCATAAATACACGTCTATATTAGCTACATATGTTAACACATATTCCTAAATAATCACATTGTGCATCAAACTCAAAAGAGCATGTTGGAGCTTGCCAAGCCCAACAGGTAAGTCAGTAAGAACTAAGGAGGCACATGCAAAGGAATGAATGCAACACTTCAACATTTCACTTATTGATGGCAATACTTTAATATGGCAAAACATTGTGCAAAGCATCAAATTTATCAAGAATAACAACAAAATTGGCAAGAGGTCTGACTTGAGGCAAGAAAACACCATTCGGTGCTTCATAACAATTAACAAGTGTGACATAACAATTAACAAGTGTGATAGATTAAAAAATGACAGTGCAGTCATAGCCAAGTATATAAAGTTGCATTAGACTTCCTGCTACTGCAGATTGAGATTAATGTATCAAACGGATCAATGGCTGCATGCCACGCATAAAGCTTATTGAATTGGGACATTACAAAGAGGAATATAAGCCATCTCACGATAATAGCCAATTCCATGAGAAAAAAAAGCTACAGATCCCGATCTCTTGATCCATAACCACTAAGTTCCTCATTTAGGCAGGTGAAATGGCCAATGACCTAAATGTGTAAATGCTTAAGCTAAGGCAATAGGGAACAAGTCTTTGCATATAGCATTAATGGGGGTCCTGGCAACTACTTTGAATGCATCCAAGTGTGCATATGTCATAAAACTACAGCTTTCCCAAACTTGCCAACAATGATCTGTCCTGGCCATAAACCTTCCGCCAAATATAGACTACTTAGTTACCAAAAGCAACTAAAATTGAGCTCCAAGTGTTGCCAGATTATACATATAAATGGTTTAAACATGTTATGGGCCCAATTCAGCAACAAGGAACATGGGTCGCACTGTAGCACATGAACAGTACGTGCGATACTGTAGCTAGGGTGTCAGTCAAATCCGTTTTATCTGGTATCCGTATCCGGACTATTCGTATTCGATACATTAAGACTCAAAGAGTGTTAATCATATCTTTATTATCTGTTTTATCCGGCATCCGTATCCGGACTTTTTGATTTGTTGACATCCCTAACTGTAGCAGCAAGCCCACAAGGAGGATAGCTTCTTCTCTACCAAGTTATCTATTTCCTAAATAGTTTGATTAGTTTCCTACGACAAGGATTAGTTGTTTGGCATCTTATCTATTAGTTAAGCAGACTATCTATTAGTTAGGAAGGTTATCATTTAAATTGATCTTATCCACAATTGTTAGGAGAGCCCTTTATATAAGGAGGTCTATTGTAATCGTTGGCATTAAGCAAAAGAGTAATCAAAGAAACTCTTAGTCTCCCTCCTTCTCATCTAGGCACAGAACCTCTCTACCATGGCCTGGTAAGAGCTCTGCCGGCAAGTAGATAAGGGCGAGCGCTCTACCCTCGGTCTTCGGACCCTACCCAAACAAGGACCACAACAAAGCAGACAGCCCACTTACACAGAGTACAAACACAAAAAAGAAAACACCCCAAATCACAACACGCTCACCGAAATTTACAAATGGGCTTAATAAAGTCTAGATATAGGTATCCAGTAGCTGCACTGCACATATGGCACATCACCAATCAATACTAAACCTCGCAATTTGCAAATAAGGATCAACGTTAGGTCAAACCATACTCAGAGCAGCCCAAACTAAGCGTCCACCATACGCATTAGCAACCTTATTTACCCAATTCATAACCAAGAAAGAAGAAGGAACAGCAACTACCGCCTAACTTTTAAAATCTAAGGAAGCAAGTTTAGTACAGGATGATCAATCCGTTTACAAGTTAAGGAAACCAGACCAATCCCTCCTAATCTACAAACCGACGAAACCAGACAGACTAATTCCTCCAATTTACAATCAAGGAAGCAAGCTTTTTAGCTCTGGGGCATCCAGTAGCCACCTTCTTTATCAAAAGGTAGCACACCACAGTACTACACCACACCACAAGTAGTACAAATACAATTCCAACACGGCACATCACTGAACTGCACAGCCTCACTATTCGCAAATAAAGGTCCAGCCTTTGGTCAGACCAGGGTCAGTACACCCAAAATTGAGCACCCGATAGGCACTACCTGCTACCACAATCCGCAAGCGGAAAAGCGAAACAAAGGGCACCGCGTTTCCCTCGAACCCCACCCAAGATTCGCCCCAATCTACACGAGTCTACTACGAGCTCGCAAAGCAGTAGGAGGAGAGGTATCTGCGGCTACCTGGCGCCAGAAGGCGAGGACGTTGGCCTTGACGGCGCAGCCGGGGGGGCCGTAGTCGTAGAGACCCGCGACCCCGCCGTAGATCTTGAAGGAAGGGACGTAGAAGAGCCGCCGCTCCAGCGTGTTGGTCACCGCCACGCGGAACGCTTCCCGGTTCCCCGCCGAGGCTGAGGCCGTGGCCGCCATGGCGGGTGGTGGTGGCGGCGGCGACGGCTAGAGTTTGGGGCACCGAGTGGGGTTTGGCGCTTGTGAGGGCGCGCGAGGCGGACGAGAGGACACGGAGGCGCACGGGATTGGGGGGGGGGGGGGGGGGGATTGGTTGGGGATGCAACGCGAGGCGGGTGGGGTGGGGTGACGCCGACGTCTGGGGCCCGCTAGTCAGTGGGACGCCGCACGGTCCACGCGCGCTTGGTCGCTTATGGTGTGTTTGGTTCAGAGTCATGGTGGGATGGGATGGATCCAACCCATTTTTTAGGGACGGGACGGGATGGTCCCTGTTTTCTGTTTGGTTTAGGGACAAAAGGTTTAGGATGACAATCTGACATGCGGGGTCTACCTGTCAGCCACTCGTCCCACTTCATCCCTCACCATCCCCTCATTTTTGGGGATAGGAGCATCCCCAATTTGAGAGCATATCCACAGAATATTCCCTAGAGGGATATCCCCCATCCCACCTGACTCTGAACCAAACAGCTCTGGAATGAGGATCGCCCCATCCCATCCCCCATGGTCCCATGAACCAAACACATACTTAGGGTGTGTTTGGTTCCAGGGACAATAGGGGATGGGACGGGGCGATCCCAGATTTGTACCTGTTTGGATTGGAGTCAGCAGGGACAGAGTCCATCCCCTTTGGGGAATATTCCCCTAAACTGAGGATGCCCCCATCCCTCAAAAATGAGGGGATGGGCTTGTCCCTCTTCCTCGCTACCTGCCTCCAATAGTGTGTTTGGTTCCAGAGACAATAGGGGATGGGGACGGTTCCATCCTTAAAAACAAGGATGGATTCATTCCATCATTACCTGACTCCAAACCAAACACACCATTACCCTCCGGGGTGAGGGAGTGAGGGGTGGTATGGGCCAGCTAGCAAGCCGGGCGTAGCAGAAATTTAATTTGGCACAATCCAGCCCAAGTTAGGCCCGATAAAGAGGGTTCAAATTTTAGGTACATGAGGATTATTGCTAGCTAAATAAGCCTGGAGGAAAGTTCCTAGCATGACAGATATTTAAGATTTACAACAAATAATTTAGGTATAGAAAAATAATTTCAGAAATATAGGCCTTTGACGCCCATCTTTTCCCTGTAATCTGCTTGATTTTTATGTTTATTAGGCCCTTCCAAATTGTAGGACATTTTCAGAAACATGGACCCTCAGAGAATTAGCTGCATGGCCTTTTCTTTTCTGCGCTCCATTATATTAACCATGGCAGATTAGAGCTAACATTTGTAATGTAATTTAACTATTTGTTTGTTTTTTTTTTTTTTTGCTTTCAAGATGTTCTGAAAAAATATGGAGGTAAGGGCTAATTTGGCATATTTTGCTTAATAGATAATAAGGATAGGGGATTATAGGTGGATAACTTTTTCCGAGTTGTTTAGTCCTGGAATTCCTGTTGGAGGTAAAAATGTCGTCATCTACGTAATGGTTAAGCTTTCTGTTAAAGCATTTTTATGCTTGTAGATACTAAACTATATCCTTATTATACTGCTGTAATTTTTTTGGCATAATTAGCATTTATAGATCTTTTATGATCCTCTCAAGCAAAAATGGTGGAGAGGAAGCTTTGTTCTGAGTGAATTTATGTTTTATGTTTGTATTGATTTGTGATTGTTGTGGAGGACCATTCTTAGAGACATGCATGCGAGGCCAAGATTAGTAGAATATACACGTAGGACCGAAGATTTGTGATTTGTGATTGTTGTGGAGGACCATTTTTAATACTATGTTGTTATATATGTACGTAACGTAGGACCGAAGCTGGATGTATGCCGCGAGCCGTGTGAGTGAAGAGTACATTAATGGCGTGTCTGCTTTTATAAGAGCCGCTGAGGAGGATATGTTGAATAAGGGGGTGGAATATATGTACTGTCCATGCACTGACTGCGAGAATTTAAAGATGTTTAAGAACTGAGGACAAATTGAAGCGCACTTGATTCGGAAGGGTTTCAAAAAGGATTATACGTGTTGGACCAGTCATGGCGAAGTGAATGATCATATGCCGGCGGATGACATCGCCGGTGAAGTGAATGATATGCCGCCGGATGACATCACCGGTGAAGTGAATGACATGCCGCCGGATGATGTCATTGTCGTTCGGATTCTGATAGGTTGCACGATGATAATCTGGATCCGATGCTTCGCGATGTAGAAGAGAACTATGATGAGAGAGAGTATGTTAAATTCCGGGGCTTGATGGAGGACTCAGAGAAACCTTTGTTCACGTGCTGCAAGTACACGAGGTTGTCGGCCGTACTTGAACTGTTGAAATTGAAGGCAAGCAACGGTTGGTTCGACAAGAGTTTCACGGCGCTGTTAGGTCTTTTAGCGGACATGCTTCCGGAGGGAAATGAGTTGCCTAAAACCACATATAAAGCCAAGAAGATTCTTTGTCCGTTGGGAATGGAAGTAGAAAGAATACATGCATGCCCGAACGACTGTATCCTCTACCATAAAGAGTATGCAAACATGCATGTATGTCCGGTGTGCAACGCATCCCAATACAAACGTAACAATCAATCAGATGATGGCGAGGGAACAGAGGTGAAGAAAGGATCTCCAGCTAAGGTGGCATGGTATTTTCCTATAATTTCCTGTTTGAAAAGGTTTTTTGTAAATCCAAAGGAGGCAAAACTGCTGCGTTGGCACTCGGAGCATCGCAAGAAGGATGGAATGCTAAGACACATTGCTGATTCCGCGCAGTGGAGAAACATCGATAGGAGTTTTGCAGGCTTCGGTGCAGAACCAAGGAATATAAGGTTTGGACTGAGTACAGATGGAATGAATCCTTTCAGTAGAATGAGCAGCCAACATAGCATATGGCCCGTGACTCTCTGCATCTATAACCTTCCTCCTTGGTTGTGTATGAAGCGAAAGTATATTTTGCTGTCGATACTTATCCAAGGGCCAAAACAACCTGGGAATGATATTGATGTGTTCCTAGCACCGTTGGTAGATGATCTAAAAGTACTGTAGAACGAAGGGGTACAGGTATGGGATGCATACAAACGAGAGAACTTCACTCTGCGCTCCTTATTGTTCTGCACCATAAATGATTATCCTGCCCTTGGTAACCTATCAGGCCATAGTACAAAAGGTGCCAAAACTTGTACTCACTGTTTAGATGGTACCGAGAGTGTGTGGCTGAACCACTCACGCAAAACCGTCTACATACGTCACCGCCGGTTCCTTCGGATGGCTCACCCATACCGCAAGATGAAGAAACAATTTGACGGAGAGAAGGAAGACGGTTCAGCTCCAAGGCTCATGAGAATTGAGCCACACATGAGAAGAATTATGATATGGTTAAGGATTTAGATGTTGTCCTCGGAAAGGGACGTAAATTGAGAGCTCATGAGAAGAACACATGGAAGAAGAGATCAATATTTTGGGACTTACCTTATTGGGAGTACCTAGATATTCGACACTGCATTGATGTCATGCACGTAGAAAAGAATGTATGCGATAGCTTGATTGGTCTCTTACTGAACATTCGTGATAAAACAAAGGACGGCGTCAACGCACGACTTGACTTGGCTGACATGGACATCAGGCCTGAGTTAGCACCGACATGCACTCATAATGGACGAACGTACCTTCCCCCTGTGTGTTACACTTTGTCCAAGGCTGAGAAAACAAAACTGTGCCAGTGCTTGCATGGTGTCAAAGTTCCGTCTGGTTACTCTGGCAACATGAAGAAACTTGTTTCGATGCAAGATTTGAAGTTAAATGGTATGAAGTCTCATGATTGTCATGTGCTGATGACACAGATGCTCCCTATTGCAATTAGAAATATTTTGCCGATCAAAGTCCGAGAGACAATCACGAGGCTATGTTATTTCTTTAACACAATTGCTCAGAAGGTCATCGATCCCGAAGGACTAGATGCTCTGCAGGACGAGGTGGTGATGACTCTATGTCACCTTGAAATGTATTTCCCTCCTTCGTTTTTCGATATCATGGTCCATCTCATTGTTTACGTTGTGTGGGAGATAAAAATGTGTGGGCCCGTATTCCTACGTAGCATGTACCCATTTGAGAGGTTCATGGGAATTCTCAAGTCCTACGTACGGAATCGTTCTCGGCCGGAGGGCAGCATCATCGAAGGTTATGCAAGCGAAGAGGTCATTGAGTTTTGTGTCGATTATATGGCTCGGATTCAACCGATAGGTGTCCCTCAATCTCGTCATGAGGGGAGGCTGAAGGGTCTCGGAACTATCGGAAGGAAAGCAATCACTCCAGATATGGACACATATACTCAAGCCCATTTCACGGTGTTGCAACACATGACTGAAGTGGCGCCTTATGTAGACCAGCACAAGGATGTGCTTCGGCAATAGAATCTGGAGCGGCCGGATGTTTGAATAATGAGGCAACACAACCGTCGGTCCAACCAATGGTTGAAGGAGCAAATCGCTAGGAGCTCGCCAAGTGAGACGCTGACATGGTTGGCAAAAGGGCCGACATTTACAGTTGTGACATGGCAAGGATATGACATAAATGGGTACACATTCTATAAGCAGTCTCAGGATGTAAAGAGCACTTACCAGAACAGCGGTGTCCGCATAGATGCGTTCAGTACCGATGGGTCGAGAAACTCGTACTATGGCTTCATAGAAGAGATTTGGGAGCTCGACTATGTGGTTTTCAAGATCCCCTTATTTCACTGCCGTTGGTTGCATCTCCCACAGGTGAAGGTTGACAAGTACGGTGTCACGACCGTGGACCTCCAACGCGTCGGGTACAAAGGCGAACCATTCGTACTCGCCAATCAAGTTGTTCAAGTTATTTTTAAAGGAAATAAGCAAGTACAATGAGAACAATGCTGCAGTGTGATGTACATGTGAATTGGCATGCATTTATGTATAGAACAATGCTGCAGTGTGATGTATTTGTGAATTTGCATTTATGTATATGTGAAAATGTGTGATGTAGTCAATTTTGAGAATGACAAAATGTATCAAGAAATACACTGTGTGAATGCAGCTGGTTGGTGTTGTATATGAATGCAGCTGTTTGGTGGTTGATCATGAATGCAGATGTGGTTATTGGTGTTATCTTAATAACTACAGTCGGCAAAGGCTTATCACAGACGATTCTGAACTTAGAACCGTCTGTGATATTCATCACAGACGGTTCTAAGTTTAGAACCGTCTGTGATAACCTCCCTATATATACCCTCTGGCTAGGGTTTTCCGTGTGCGCTGCAGTTATTCGATCTAGATCCCGAGCCCGTCGTCACCGCGGCCTCCCCGAGCCCGTCGTCGCTGCCACCTCCCCGAGCCCGTGCCGGCCACCTCTCCGAGCCCATCGTCGGACACCTCCCCAAGCCCTCGTCGGACACCTCCCCGAGCCCTCGCCGGCCACCTCCCCGAGCCCGTCGTCGTCGTGCAAGTTAGTTAATCTTCCATATATTATCTGGCACTGGGAGACATACATTGCCTGTGGGATTTACAGTTGCTCGATGATGATAAATTCATATACTGAGATTGGTTCATTCGGACTTTGAGCTCTAATAGCTGCAAACTCTTTTGTCATAATTAACTTTAAACCCCAGGAGACAATCTCTAGACATTGATATATTGTTCTTGTTCCTGTCGGTTCATGCAGTTTTCAGGTTATAGCATGTTATTAAATTGATCTGTTAGGATTTAATCTTGACAAGTTGAAAGACTGAATTATTGGGCAAAGTTAACTTGTATGGTCTTGATCTGTATGAATACTGTTGTCTGAATATATGCATGCTGAATATATCTTGATCTTGAGATTGTAGAGTTTGTATCTAGAGCTCAAAAGACTGAATTCATTATTTGGCATAACCAATCAAGGAAGAGTATATGATTTAGTAGCGGGACGGCCAAGATTAATCTTGTGCAACCCTACAATTTGAGAGCACAAATTAATCAATTAAAACTTGAGCTTGTTGCTAGTCTTAATTGATACATGCCTTTTACATTGTCATACATATTCATGTTTAGACTGTTATTGATTCGATTATTGATGCTTTTTGCTTGTTGCTTCATATTGCTACCATTATATATGTATATATCGCCTATATTGAGCGAAATAGATAGATATTGCACTTTCTTATCTTATGGTATGACACTTTCTTATCTTATCCTAATAGACCCACAAATTGAGCAATATGTCATCCGCGCATTCTTCAACACCATCGCCGGAGTCGTCTGCTCCAACATCAAGACGCCAAGGAAGAGGGCTATCGAGAAAGCCCGAGGGCCGATTGACCATCACAGCGGTGGATGCATCTGGGGGCCCTCTCCTTCCTCACAAAGCAGTAAACGCATTCCGAAGCATGGTCGGAATAGTTGCACGAGAATGAATTGAGATCACATAAAATTCGTGGAAGAACGTGTCTGACACTCGAAAATGTGAGCTGTGGACCGAAATTTTAACATCGTTCGAGATCCCAGAAGAACATCAATACGCTGTGCAACGGCAAACCTACCTAGCGGCGTGCAAAGCATGGAAGAACTTCAAGAGCACGCTTATCAAGAAATACGTGGAGACAGACGAAATGTCTTTTTCATAAATATCCATTCCTGCAACCACAATGGGAAGAGTTCAAGGCGATGAAAACGACTGAAGATTGCAAAAGTACAAGTGTGGCGCACAAGGCCCTCCAGGCAAAAAAACACACACCCCCACAGACTAGGCACAGCTGGGTATGCGGGTAAAATCCCGCAGTGGAGGAAGGAGGATGACCTGTCAACTGCACAGGACATCGCCCCGCCATTTTCCAATATCCCGGATGAGCGCGTTCGAAATTGGATTAGAGCAAGGTCATCTACAACGACATCGGGGGACGTCTCCTTTCGAAACCATGCAGACCAGCAAGTGTCCCAGCGCCTGGTAAGATATCGACCGAACTACGTAGCTTGTAATTACTCCACAACTTCGTACGAATTGAAATGACATGTCGTGCTCTTGCAGGAAGAGTTGAGTTTTGAATCTACCCTGGGATCATTCCAGGGAACAAGGGAGAATGATATGCTATCCGTGGCCCTGGGAAATAAGGAGCACCCGAGTCGTACGAGAGGCCTTGGCCTTTACATTCCTTGGAAACATGGTTTCCAAGATGACTCCGGAATGTATCGGCGTAGGAAGAGAAACAAAGCCGAGTGTGACGCACAGCTACGAGAAGAGATCAAGGCATCTCTTAGAGAGGAGCTAATAGGTGAGCTGGCTGATGTAATCAGAGATGAGGTGCGGAAACAAACAGAAAGTCAGCAGGCCGCTACTGCCGCTCCTGTGCTAGCTAGCCCGCACAACCTTCCGAGTAGTTGCGCGTCCAATCCGACGCAAACCCAGGCCAAATTTCCTGTGGACGACATCCTGATAATAATTATTATCTCTCGAATGCTTGCTCCATTGATAGGCCTATTCGAGTAGCTAATTTTGTATCGTTATGTAGGAGCCTACGAAGTGCAGGCTCCAAGTGAGATATGGCTCCATTCCCTTGTACGCTGCTTGGGGTCAGGCATATTTGTCTGGTATCGGGGCCATGGTGCACAGTCAAGCTTTAGCGCCAGGCTTCGCAAAAGTTAATGTGGATGGTGTGCATGTCAATTTTGAGGTGGTCCCGCTACCGAAGCCCCCCAACGACGAGATCGTGACTCTAGGATAGGCCATTGGAACATTCATCCAGTGGCCCAAAAGCGACATCTCCCTGGAGGCTTCTTCACCGGTGGTAGGACCAGAGCAACATGCACACAAATTCGTGCTTGGCGAGCCGTTACTCAAGCAAAAAGCCCTCCAATTCCTAGCATTTAGTTGCATACAATTGCACACGTGGTATATGCAGCAGTCCAATAAGTTAGAGGGAGAGCGGACCTCAAGTATCACTGTCAAATTCACGTCGGATGATTTACACCATAGTCTTCAAGAGTGTATGTTCGTGGTCGCCTTTGAGGATTTATTCGATCTGTTCGCGCTCAACGCTCTCAACGTCTCAATCATTCGATGCTGGACGCTGTAAGTGTGTACAATCACAATCTCCGTTCATGTCATACCGATAAATGTCATATCTAATTTGTTGCTTTCGTGTGTATATATATAGACACATGCTGACTAAAGCTAGATTATCCAACTCATCGGCTGGTTTCTTGGACCCACACTTGGTCGCCAAGGATACCATCGACCAGGATACATCCCTTGTCGAGAGGTACATTGCAGCAGGACTGATGGGTTGCCTCAAAAAGGAATATGTACTTATGCCCTTCCATCAGAACTTTCATTGGATTTTAATAGTAATTGTACCAAAATGGAACAAGGTATATTACCTTGATTCCCTAAGTAGGAATAAAATGGACTTCACAGTTGTCAGCCAAGTAATCGATAGGTAAGTACATATTCTCCATACATACCTATATTGTACTCTTTCTTTCCTTCCGAATGACTAAGGTTAACTTTTTCGAATCACGTAGGGCGTTCGCGATGTACATTGAAATGGGAGGTGACTCGAAGCGCGGGGCCAAAGACCTGCTGACACATGCTCGAGATTTTAAGGTATTCGCTATTTCACATTAATTAATCCTATGCAACAGTTGGTAGTAATGCCTCTTGAACTAACACATTCCATTTTTTGCAGTGCCACTAGCAGCCGCCGGGCAACACATGTGGATACTATGTTTGCCATCATATAGAACTACTCCTCGATTCCTCGAGGATCACCAATTCCAAGGTTTGTCAATCTTCCCGTAATTACTTCATACTTATCACGTTACATATATATATATATATATAATTGTACAACTTGTGAGGCGGCACAAGCTATAGCTCTGCAATACTTGTGCCGCCTGACAAGTTCGTTCATTATGTATCTATTTCTTTGGCGAGCCCTCGATTCCGAAGTGATAGATCTTTTGTAAGTGCAAATGCAGTGTAGATCTTTTGTAATTGTGTATTTGTTAATGGATATTTTATTTCAATTCAATTAATTGATTTGCGAAATGGATACTTTATGTTTGTCAAATGAAGTGCGTTGTCAATTGGATGTTTTATGTTTGTGAAATGAATTGAGATGTGAAATGTATCTGAAATGAAATGAGATGTGTGAATTGTATGTTTTATGTCTGTGATTATCTGCTTGTTTCAGAGGGCATGGCTAGCATTTCCTGAGGCTAGCCAATAAACAGATATAGATTTAGATTTGGGAGAAAGGAATATCACAGACTGTTTTTAAGTAAAAACCGTCTGTGATTATCACATATCACAGACGGTTTTTACTTAAAAACCGTCTGTGATATCTGATAATCACAGACGATTTTTAATGAAAAACCGTCTGTGATATCTGATTATCACAGTGAGAGACCATGTGGAGGTTGTCTCATGGTTGTGATGAGTAATTGACTCTTAATCTAGTGAGATTGAGTTTGGTTTTTGAAGTTTGAGAGGAGAATGGGTCTCTCTGTTGGTTCCTAAGCCCTTACGACTTGCTTGGCAATAGCCTTACGACCACATTGTTTGTTGTCTTGAGCGGCTGGAAGTGTTACGACCACCGCAGCGCATTTTGGCCATGGTCGAAGGGCACCAGAAGAGAGTACGACCGTTTTGGCCGTGGTCGGAAGTCAGCCATGCTGTTTACGACCACACTGACAGCGGTCGGAAGCCGAAAACCACGTTTACGACCACTTTGGCCGTGATCGAAAGCCTCTATGACCACATTGGCCATGGTCGGAGGTCGCCAGATAGCTTTACGATGACCTTGGGTGTGAACGGAGAACATCAGAAGAGGTTACGACTGGTTTGGTCGTGGTCGGAAGGCTGTACGACCACGTTGTGGCGTTTACGACCACTCTGGCTGTGGTCGAAGGCCATCGGAAGCAGCTACGACCACGTTGGCCGTGGTCTGAGGTCGTAAGTCGAATCTACGATTGCTGTGGTCGGAAGTCGGCGCTCGGGCGTACGACCACGTTGAGTAGTCGGCGCCCTACGACCACGTTGTGATGCAGTTGGACGGGCGTGAGGAGCGATCGGACGCGGTCCAAATGCAGCGGGACTCGGTCGGAAGTGCTCGGTAACGGTCGGAATCACTCGTAGCGCGTCAGATGTAGTCTTCTGGGGTCGTAGGCGGTCGGTTGTGCCCGAGATGTTTGAACGTGGTCGTAGACACATGGGAATTGGTCGTATGACCTCTAGGATCGACCATGTAAGCTGGGAATCGGTCGTATGGCTTTGTGGTGAAGTCCTAGACCTCGTGCATTTATTGGTTCATCATTTCGATCGGTCAGATGACAGAACGACTTGGGATGAGGCCGTAGACTTTGAGCGATAAAGTCGTAGCAATGTTGTGTGCGGTCGTAGGCTCGGTACGACTTGGTGATCTGCTTTACATCTTGGTAGTTGTAGCGATCAGGTGCAGAAGTCGAAGCCTGTGTGATCGATGATCCTAGGCGACTGATTGGTGGTCGGCTGAGGCCGATTCGACTTGGTGACTGGTTATGTAGTCGTGGGATCGACTTGGTGGTCGATCGAGCTTTACGACTTGGTGGTCGTAAAGGCTCATGACTTGATGTCTGGCTCTACGACTTGGTAGTCGTAGGAGTTGATTCGACTTTGTGATCTTAGCGACCAGTCTTGGTAGTAAGTAGTCGTAGCCGCTGTGTGGTAATCGTTGCAAGCTTGCAATGGTCGTAGCTTGTGTCTTGGTGGTCGTAGCAGCCTAGTGAGTGGTCGTAGGCTGCAGGAAGGCTCTTGTGAGCTGGAGGGTTTCTCTGTTCTGTGCAACAGAGTGGTCGTATGGGGTATGGTCCTTATGCGATAATATCGTAGCGGCTAGCGATGGTTGTGGCATGTGTCCGCATGGTCGTAGTGAGCTGTGAGACGGTCGTAACGACATGTTGTGTGGTCGAAGGAAGCAGGGAAGTGTTCCAGGGCTTCGACCATTTCTTGAGTTGTGCATTCGAGTGGTCGTAGGGGGTTTACAATCAGGTTGTGTGCTGTGACACTTGTTGGTTGTACCGATGGTTTGTCTGTTGTCTGGTGCGGTGCTATGTGACGGTTTGCTTGTCTGTGTGGCTGCAGGACTTCGGAGCTATTTCATGGTGAGGCGTGGGAGGACCGGGACTAGGCACAGGAGGTGTTGAGGTCCAGACGGTTGGAGGCGCCGAAGATGATCGAGGCTGGTGAGGTGGTTGCAAGCCGAGGAGATGAGGAACCGAAGCTGGAGCTGCCAGAGGACCTTGGAGACAAGTCTTGGTGAGGCTTGGAGTGGTCGGGACTAGACATGGGAGATGTTGAGGTCCAGAACGACTGGGTGAAGCCGAAGAAGACTTGGGGCTCAAGGTGGTTGCAAGCCAGGGAGATGAGGAACCGGAGCTGGAGCTGCCAGAGGATCTTGGTGACAGGTCTGGCGAGGCTGGGATGGTCGGGACAAGACGCGGGCGGAGTCGGGGTCCAGAACGACCAGGGGAAGCCGAAGAAGACCTAGTCTTGCGAGGTGGTTGCAAGCTTGGACGGCAAGGCAGGAGGAAGCTTCCGGGAAGGCAGCGGAGTGGCATTTTGGGGAATGCGGAAAGCTGCAAAGGGAAGCTGTGTCTCTGCCAATGCACAGGAGTTGTTGGCGCTAACGGGCAAAGCAGTGGAACCGTTGGGTTTAACGGGTAAAGCACTGGAAGCTTGTTTTCGCTAGTGGGTAAAGCGAGGTGTAAAACCCGGTGTTAGGAGGGGGTTTACGAGTTAGCCCCAGTGTGGACTAATGGATGGATCCATTAGGGTTAGTCTCGGGTGTGAGGCTATAAAAGGGAGAGGGGAGGCACGAGTTTGAGTGAGTTGGCCGGCTGGGCCTTGGAGGCAGCCGCCTCTCCCTCCCATGGGAGTCTGTGAGTGTGTTCTTGGGATTGTGTGAGAGAGAGAGAGGATGAGTGGAGAATCCATGTATGAATAATCGAGAAAGAGAGAAAGAGAAGAGGTGTGAGCTCCTATCTATGCTCTCCGGGCGTATCGGGATTCCTTGTACTCCTTGATGATTGGAATGAAAACTCTGAGTTGTGTTCTCTGTCTTGTGTTTGAATGATTTGTTTGCGCTTTCTTTGTTCCTTCGTTTATCTGTGTTCTTGGCTTTCTGAAATCGCAGTGACATGTGGGTTTTACTCCAAGCCATCTTGGCTATTCTAGTCCCACGAGCGGTTCTATTCATCAACTCTGGTACTTCTTGCTTTGAGTTGTGTTCTTGGTTTGAGTAGGCCTAGTTTTGATTTGCTCAGAACAGGGAATCTGTCTCAAGGCTATTTGGCCAGTTCATTCCCGAGAGCAAGAGTCGAATCGGAGAAGTGTTTGCGTCTCGCGGTCGTGCGCCGAGTACATGCTCTGCATTCGCTACGACCACGTTGAGACTTTTGTGCATGAGTCGACCGAATTCTCTGTTTCGGTTTCGACCACGCCGTTTGTCCAGATCTCAGCAAAGAAGTTTTTCACTGCCTTGGTTTTTCTCTGTCAAAGGACGTGAGCAAACGTTGTCTAAAGTCTCATACCCGATTGCTTTGTGAATCGCAAGATATTTGGAAATCAAAGCAAGTGGTCATGAGCTCTGGCTTGTCTTGTTGGTCGTGCGAGCCTTCTCTGTTTTCGGTCATTACCGTGCAGTCTCTTTTGTCGGTCAGATCTCGGGTTTTCAGTGGATCGTCTGTCTTACCAAGTGACTCGATCGACCACGAGTTGGCGTTCGATTTCTCTAAAACAGACGGTCTATCTCTTTGTCAGATTGATCACGATAGATCCTTTCGACTGCCTTGTTATGTCCTCGGCCAGCGGCAGTTCTAGTTCGGGTGTCAGTCTGATCTTCTGTTCTCCAGTGAACATTCGATCTTCCTCTTCATAGCTTTGTAGCTATTGGAGAAGAAGATTGTGTGAATACTTGGAGAGATTTTAAGGCACCATTCACCCCCCTCTGGTTGCCAGTTCGGTCCTACACACAGACAGTTTTTAAGTAAAACCATCTGTGATTATCACGTATCACATATGGTTTTTACTTAAAAACCATCTGTGACATCTGATTATCACAGACGGTTTGAAAACCGTCTGTGATAACTTTCGATTATCACTGACCCATAAATTCAGACGGTTCAGAAAACCGTCTATGATGACGTTTCTGAACCGTCTGTAATGTGGTTTTCTGTAGTAGTGTGTATTCGGATTTCAAGTTGGGCACAATTTCAACTTGAGTTACACACGGAGACGGAATCTACTATGTCTTGAATTCTAAGTCAAGATTATTTCAAACAATCTCCCCCTTAATCTTGACTTACTCTAGTTTTAGTCTCAGTGCATTATGAACTACCAGCCACGTCTCCATATGAAGCGTTCTACATGCAAGCTACATGTAGGAACTCAACTCAACTAGTACGGGTCCATCCAGATACAAAGATTCTAAAACATTGAGGCAGTCGGTCTCAACTACGACTTACTAAACTCATACTTGACACAAAATGGCGACACATCTCCTCAACGTTCTGATTCCTTTTCACCTTGCTTGAGTTTGGACGACGACACATCTTCTCGATGTCCCTGACTCAACTCATCATCAGAGCACTATTGATTCACCATCACTGAATGCTTTAGCAAGAAATGCTTTCTTCATCTTGATTGCCCAAGCTGCATAATTGCTCGTCGTGAGTATTGGATAATGCAACGAGACAACAGAACTCTTCTTCGCCATCATACTGAATGAACGCGACATGATCTTGAGCACGGATCAAGATCTCGGGCTACTTTGAAGTAGCTCTTGGACTGAGAGAACGGAAGGATGTGCCGCACACGTCTTTTTCCCAAGAGAGCTGCGCAAAGACGAGCGATGTGCGCCTTAGGAGCGCCGCGTGAGATGCACTGAAAACGGAATCACCGAGACGATTTTTCCAGCGACTCGGTTCTCGCCTAGGCTCTGATACCACTTGTTAAAACTTTGATCTAGGAGAAAATGCACACATCGCAAATAAACTAAGAGAACACAGGAGAATTTTTGAATTTCTTTATTCTCTTATTTGCTCCCCCCCTTTTTCTTGTCGTTCTCTATTTTTTCTTACAAAACTGGCTACAAGCCTCCTAATATATATGCTAACAATCTCCTACTAGTATACGTATTCAGACTTCAAGTTGAGCACAACTTCAACTTGAGTTACACACGAAGATGGAATCTACTACGTCTTCAACTCTAAGTCAAGATTATTTCTAACATGTGGTTTGGGATGGAGCTCTTGTATATGATTTGCTTGGAGGTGGCACCAGATTGTGCTCATGTGTTGTTCCTGAGATGCACCCCAGGACTGCTATAATGCTATTAGCCCTTTCCTCTTTGCATTTGTGTTTGCATCTTGTCAGCGACCGAATCTTAGAAAAATTTCGTACCTTGGGTCTATTTTTATTCCAATTTAAGCTGAAAATGTATTCCAGATATTTTGTTTGATGTGCTTTTCACGCCTTATTCATAGTTTGCGGAAAACATATTGCCCTTCTCACAGATACTGTTGATCAGTTAGTATCCCCACTTTACTTGCTTATCACGGCTGTAAAGGCGGCAGCATTTGTTCTTGATTATTTGTGTGTAGTTGAAATGTAAATCGTCTCTTGACGTGCTGTGCGTGATGTTTTATGCAAAAAAAAAAGTATTAGATTATGTTACTTTGTAGCTCTACTCTGTGGTGCCGACTCCAATGCTTTTTCTGGCCAGATTAGCAATTAAAAAGGTCATTATTAACATTTTTGTTATATTGTTTGGGTATATATGTGTTTTCTCCTTAATGCTGCTCAGAAGCCATATACGTTGCCATTCTTTCTTTGGCGATATGTTCTGGTCTTGAAAGCTTGATTGCGGATTTTTTTAAAAAAAATTATGGAAGGCTTCGGATTACATACGTAGTGGGCTTCAAACATATCAATTGACACATCTGTGTTTCCAGCGTGCACAATCTATGTTGCTCAATGGTGCCCTACCTAGTAAACGTTAATTTGTAAGGATGGGACGAGAGTTCAATATTTCATCATTTATGACGTGTCTATTATGTTTTGTCCATGCCGCCACAGGCGCGCCCAAGGGCACGCATCAACCAATAGTTGAGAAGAAAAGTCCGCAGCTCTGTACTTCCATGATTCTATTGTACTCTCTCCAGTAATAAATCTATGTCATTTTATATATTAATACAGTTTTCAAAACATAATTTTGACCACCAATCTATATATAATATATTTGTAAAACCTAGCAAAATTATAATATTATGGAAGAAATTTTTGAGAGAAATCTATACATATAATTTTTATGTATCTAGTCTAATATATAAATAAAATAATATCGATAGTTAAAGTATCAAAAGTTTAACTACAAACGATCTAAAACGACATATATTTATGATCGCAGGAAGTAGATTGGTAGGGCTTCGACCTATGGACTTGAGTTAGGCCTTGTTTGGCCAAGCTAGCATTCAAGTTTCAAGAGAATTGTAGCTCTAAGTCCAAAAGACTATTTGGACCAGTTCACCACTTCGTCTTCTCCTTTCCCCTACTGATTCTCTAATCTCTCAACCTCCTATGCCTCTTTCTTCCATCAGCGATTCTTCTCTACCCACGTGTGATGGGGGTCGATCCAGTGGCAACAGAAATCTAGCTAGTTGTGGTGGGATCAAATAGACAACGACGATTACAGATTCAATTGATAGCGCTCGATAGGTCACAGTGGAGCATAGGGAGCCTCAAGCAAGGGTCAACGACGTTTAGCATACTAGGATGGCACTCGTGGAGGCCTCGGTGTAGGGATGATGGTGTTGGGTTACATCCTGATAAAAGCCCATTTGCAGCCCACAAGCCCAATGCTTGTGGTCCGTTGACTTGCGTCTTGATCAACAGTTGAGATGCCTCCTTGAGAGACGAGAGAACAAGAAAAAAATGCTAGCCTCTTGCTCTTTGCTTCAGTTGCACTAGTGGTTGTTGTGTGTGAGCAAGAGAGCAGCAAAAGACACCACACACAACCAAAGATGAGAGAGGAGGAGAGAAGTGAAGTTTTGTTTAGCTAGATGGATATTGTCTGATGTATTTCAAGCTCATGATTGGAGGCTCATATGTGGTTGAATAGACTCCAAAATTGGTGAATTTGTCCTACAGTTAGAGCACTTTGATTTGGTCAGTTGGTTTAAGAATTGGTTGATTGGAGCATCGGTTTTGCGAGAGGCTTAGTCAGTTCAAATTGCAGTGAACTCATAGGTGCGCAGTCTTGGTAGTTGATTAGTTTGAGGGGTCAAATGATGTTGGATTGAGCTGAATTATTGACAGCATGTTTATGGACTCATTGAACCATATATCTATCAAGTTTCACGCAATTTGGCTAAGTGGATGCAAGATATGAACTGAAACCAAAGTGGATACAAACAACACTTCTCTTTTATGTCGATTTAGTTACCTCTTGCTAAGTGTTGTTGCTGTCATTGATGATGCCATGTTTGTAACTTGATGATGTTGCTACTGCTGCTGTAATCTCTTGAGGTTCTAAATGGTACTCCATTGTATCCATTCCTGTTAATAATGGAAGTTTAGAGTGGACCGGTTGGTCCTGTGGTTTTTTACTCATCACACTGAGGAGGTTTTTCCACGTAAATTATCAAGTCATATGTGCATATTTAATTACTTATTTTGCTTCTAAATTGTTGGTTGAAGCCATCCTCAAAGTTTATAATGGGAAAGGAGGTTGACTTGTGTACATTTGTTGTGTTGGTGATTCGTGCATAGATATTTTGTAGCTTGCTAGCCCTCGGAAGGAGGGACAAGTACATGGAGGGAGGCGAGGACACCAGCAACTAAAATGAATAATACGGTAGGGCCGGCCCAAACCCAAATGGAAGTTGGAACTGGGCTCTAGCTCTCTCGAGTCTCGACTCTGGCTCCAAAAGAAAATTGAAGCTCAACCTGAGTCTGTATAGAGAAGCCCAGAACAAAAGTAGATCGACATGCCCATCAAAATAGTCTCAAATGCAAAGGCCCATTAGCCCACTACATGAGTGCGACCGACAACTACGCATGTATAGCTATGGGGAGCAGTCAAGGACAAAATACAATAGGATCTACACAGAGCACGCACACTGTAGTATCCATATATATAGTATAATTGCCCGTTCAAATATATATATATATATATATATATATATATATATATATATATATATATATATATATATATATATATATATATATATATATATATATATATATATATATATATATATATATATATATATATATATATATATATATATATAATTAACTGAGACATTATAGTGTTCTGATACTATAATTTAAAATATATATTTTGAAAAAAAATTAATGTCAAGTTTAACTAGTTTACTAATTAGCTCAAACAAGTTTGAACCAAAATTCAAAGTTGTCTTTTTTATGATAGTTTATTTGTAGGTTTGTGCTATAAATCAGCAAAATATGTGATAAACAATGTTGAAAATATTTGAATTCGAGTATATTTTTTCAAAGCTATCCATTTATTTGAATTGTGATAGATAGGTATATACCCCAAAACTGAATTTTTTTAAAAAAATATATATACCCAAATTTGGATTGAATTCGTGCATTTAAAATTATTGTGCCTTGACACGTTGCAATAATTATTGATCTTCCTACCGATAGGTTGCATCCATCGCTACAACTGCATTGGAACAGGCTGAGCTCCAACAAATTCGAGGACAGTATGCATACTTTTTGATGTCTCAGGTCATAAACCAAGATAGAGAGTTCCACATTGTAGGATGAATTTGATTGGGATAAGATTGAGCTTAATTGTATATGTGTATTTGTTCATGCATGGTTAATTTATTTTATTTTAATTAATTGATTTGTGAAAATGGGTGTTCTTGTTTCTGAAATGAATGTGAATTGGATGTATACTTGTGTTTTCTGCTTGTTTCATAGAGCATGACTAGTATTTCCTGATGCTAGCCAACAAACATAAATAAATTTAGGAATACAAAAAATATCACAGTCGGTTATTAACTAATAATCGTCTGTGATAGTTTGAAAACCGTCGGTGATGACCTCATGTCATTACTAACCCATAAACTTAGACAGCTCACGAAACCGTCTGTAATGACTTTTTGAATCATCTATGATAATCTTTTCTGCAATAGTGCACCATAGTATCTTATTTCGACGTCGGATAGCCATTGCTATATATCATCCACCACCAAGCTAGCTAAGTGCTTCGATTATTCCATGAAAGGCATGCAGAACCTTTTGATACGTGCATGCATATATTAAACCTCAAGGAAAGAATATTGCATGCTGAGATCGATCCGCGTTTACCTTTATCAGTTAATGGAAAATGTTAAGTATAGTCTCACATTTCACCAATAATTTAAGTTTTTAGGTGAACTATTTGGTGCATAATATAATACGATATTAAAAGGTTCTAAGTTCAAAAACTGACTAACATAATATAAAAAATATTTATAACCCACTTCAAATCCATTTGTTACGTCTAAAGGAGTTTAGACATAAGGTGAACTAGTTGGTATATAAAGATCAATGTAAAATAAATACACATGAACTACAATAATCGAAGTGTTCATATGAGAACTGAGAGGGACACACAATAGGGTAATATATTCTATGTACTTAACTTCAAGGTGCACTTACAGTGCACCCTAACTAAAAAGACATAGAAAATTTGAGAAAATTTCTATATGTATTCTATGATTTACTCTAACTATATATACAATTTCAAATTCAGATTTATTCTATATTAAGAATAGTAGAAAAGGGAAAATTCCGATACATTTGAAACCTACATATATATACTCACGAGCTAGCCAATGCGGCGCAAAGCTAAAGAAGATCCTCTTAACTAGTAACATGCATACAAGCATCTCCAACAGTGACTTATGAGCTAGCTCTAAGCATATTATTTCATATTTTAATAGAAGAGAGAGAAAAGCTATCTCTTGATCAAGAGCTAGTCTCATACACACATTCCAAGATTATGTGAGAGTGTCATGTGAGGCTATTTATGTTATGAGCTATATACTAAAGTTAGTACTATTGAAGAAGTTGTCTTAGAGCTAGTAACTAGCTCATACTGTTGGAGATGCCCTAAGGTGCATGCATTTGTTGTGTCGGCTAATACGACAAATGAGAACTAGCTAGCTGCATGTGTTCGCATTGCACCCAATCGGCGCCTACCTAAAGTTCATGCAAAAGAAGCCAAAGATTCTCCTAGCTCGAGAGAGCTTTCTGATCTTTTTTGCTTTTATCTTCTACCAGCATGTTTTAAACCCTTGTCCTGTTGCTTTGAGGGAGATGCATGTGAAAGCACCCAATTTAGGGCCTATTCTTTACCTCACAAGCCAGCGGCTTTTAGTTTTTACTATAGTACATAACTTTCAAACAGACTATTTTCTCAAGACGGGGTCTACAAGTTAAACAATCTACACGTTAATTAAAAGCCCAACATCTATACCAACCAAAATCGTAAGTAAGTATCTGTCTCTCCATAATCTGTACCGTAAACAGCTGAAATTCAAAAATTTCAGCCAAAAACCATAAGCCGCAGCCGAAAAGAACATGCCCTTATTACTTAAAAAAAGCAGAAAAAGGGAACGTACGATCACAAAAGAAGCTAGCGAGCTTCTTGCTAACATATCACAGTAAAACAAAGGACCCATTAGGGCTCTTTTAATTTGGAACCACAGAAAATTCAAATGAATTAATTAGACAGGAATTTAAATAAACGATTCTTCCAAAATTCCCACGAAATTCGTACATTAATATTCCAAATTAACGGGGCCGAGCTTAGTGGGTTGCTAATGTGGGAACCTGATCTTATCCTTTCAAAAGTGGCATTCTAAACAACTAATTTCTTCTAGTTGTTGTTCTTTTTTTTCTTTTCGACAAATGTCACTATGCACCAATGACTCCCAGTGCACGTTCCTTTGATTCGCTAGCATGAACTTACGTACTTATATAAATGAAGTACATCAGCATCCTCAAAAGTACCCTCCCTCAAGCATGTTTGCAAACTAGGGTGCAGTAGCTAGCTCGGTTTCAACTAAAACTGAATCTAAAACTGAATCTTTGAGTGTTTGGGGCGTTTGTATTGGATTTTATTGATGACTATTGGCTATGATATTCGTATTGGTTTTTGATTTTTTTAAGCAGAAGGCAATACGAATAGGACCTAAAGAAACTGAAAAAAGTAATGACTGTGAGCGGCTAATCCGGCGCAAGACAGACAATGACACATGCATGTATAGAAAATAGCTTCAAGATGAACGACAAATTCGGCCTAGCTAGCTAGGAACTGATTGGGACAAGAATAATCCCGAAAGGAAGCGCTTGTGCAAATTAAAGGAACGATCTTTTGAAAAGGTTAATATGGAATTAGTTCTATGAGAGGAACCTGGAAACATTCTTGCATATCTGGTCCCTTTCTGCACTATTGGATGCACTAGACGTTGTTGGTAAAGTAAAAGTGGCAATATTCCTTGTCTTATATATTCCTTCAGCTATTTGAGATCGCAGCAAGCTAGTGCAAATCTCGTCAAGTGCGAGCCGTTCAATACCCTGTGAAAAGGATTATTATCCATTAATTCAATCATCAGTATTGTCAATACCTAGATAGCATTATTATCGTCCCAAAAGTGTAGAAATGTAACTAAATTTTCAGCTGATCGAACGGTTTGCATCCTCCTGTATCAAAGACATTTCATGCTAACTACTACAAAAAAAATATCACAGATAGTTCGGAACCGTCGTCACAGACGGTTCATTGAACCGTCTGACTTCATGAATAAGTAATAATAGAGCTTATTCACAAACAATTTTTGAACCGTCTGTGAAAACCGTATCACAGACGATTCAGAACTAGAACCATCTGTGATCGTCCGTTATCACAAATGGTTCAAAACTAGAACCGTTTGTAATAGTCAGTTATCATATATGGTTCGTGGGCATCCAAGTCACGGTATCCAAGTTATAGCAAAACCGGTGAATGGGATTGAAGAAGAGGTGGGGAAAGGAGAGGAGTAGAGGAGAAGAGTAGAGGAGAAGAGAGAAGAGGATATGAGGAGAAGAAGAGCTGACCGAGCCTTCTATTTTTAAGAAAAAATTTGACGAGGAGAAGTGAAGGAGAAGAGAGAAGAGGAGAGGAGGAGAGGAGGAGAAGTGAGAAGAGAGAAGAGGAAATGAGGAGAAGAACAGCTGAGCCTTCTATTTTAAAGAGCAAATCTATTAAGATAGCGAAAATTCTAAATTTGGCAAGAGCGGATAAGTTGAAACATTATCACAGACGGTTCTAGATAAAGAATCGTCTGTGATAAGTAAGTCATTACAGACGGTTTTTGTTACAAACCGTCTGTGACACACTATCAGTGATAAGTACAGGCATCACAGACGGTTTTTGTTCTGATTCAAAATAAAATCCATCTGTGATAATTAGATCATCACAGACTATTCTTTCCATCGCGGTGAACTTAGACGGTCCATCTTGTAGAATCATCTGTGGTAACTTTATCACTAACGGTTTGTGTTAAACCATCTATGATGAGGCATCTAGGATAACCTTTTTTTTAGTAGTAGCTAGATATTCAAATTAGGATTGTTCTGTATTAATTAAGGCAGAATAAAGGAAGCACCAAATATGGGCGAAAGCACATCCTTGGTTACTTGAAGAAATATGTTCCCATGTAGTGGCTTATGAACATGCTAGCTAGATTTCAGCAACAAACTCAAATTAGTAACGGGAAAAGGTGATAAATAAGTTTATGAAAAGATGTGAGGAGAGAATGTCAAAATAGATTATTTTAGTAAATGTTTGGTATAAACCCTGAACGAAATGTCTGTTATCCTCATGATCACTAGTGTTAATATATTTTGATGTCGACTCAATCCAACTGGAGGAACTTATAGCATAAGCATAAATTCTTTCCCATCAAAGACAAAAGCACTTAGTGCCAGAAAACTTAAAACCAAAAATATAATTAATCACGAATGAGATTACTTGGTGCAGCACTGATTAAGTCGTACACACCTTTTCCTTTTAAATTTCTAGAGAGAAGCTGATTACAAACAGATATTATCTATAAATTTGCATGGCCCACGATTACCCTAAGGGTCTGTTTGGTTGCCTGCATGAGCTGATGCAGCTGCATGAGTATGGTCAGGCTGAGTAGAGAAGGTCCTCAGCCGCGTTTCTCCTCAGCCTGACTCCAGTTGATTTTTTGCATCCGCTCGTGCAGGCTCTCACCCCGATGCAAGCAACCAAACACCATCTCCCTGCATGCGCTGGTGCGAGCCACCCCGATGCAGGCAACCAAACAACCCCTAAATACATTGCATTGCATGTATGGCCTTCCCTATATACTCTTATCATTATCTTTAATTTATTATTTTGGATATCGATATGGTCTTCAATACACATATTTAACTACTACTTTTCTAATTATATGTTAAAAAATTATGAAAAATATAAAATATACTAATATAATTTTCACATGAAATATTTACTTTTTATATTGATGGTTTAAAATATTGACCGCACACATTCTAAACGACAAATAAAAAAATGGAGGTAGTACTAACTAGAGATCTCCTTATCGTTGCGATTCATCATAAAAAACTGTCTTTACATAAGGATGAGATTTTATTGGTTTATCGTGATAAGAGTTTGTTTTGGGAAGGGAACTCATGGTAACTAGCTGCGAATGATGAGTCGGCGCAATGATCCACAATCAAATATTCGCGTAACCACACTAAGTTTCCAATCCATACAACTACACACGAAGTTGGAGTCACATAATGGTTATCTTCGAAGGACCGTTTTTGCAGTCGCCGAAGAAGATCACAAGAGCAAAGGATAGAAGAGTTTCAACTTCCAGGTAGCACACTTGCTTAACAAATGATTCTAGTTTTTGTGATTTGACATATTCTAAAAGTTCAAAGGATGGAATACGTACGGGTTGTTGTAAATGTTGCGATATAAGCATATTTCCATATTTAATTCCAGCCAAAGTAACATAGATAACATATTTCCAGCATAATAAGAATGACAAAAATTGCATATGAACATATAGTTATGTCTTGCCATTCATATTCAAATACATATTCAAAGAATATAACATCATCACTGCTGAAAATAACAATGTACAGAACAGGCCTAAAAACAATGAAACAACTAAGGCCCCGTTTGGCACAGCTCCACCACCAGCTCCTGGAGCTGTTTGGAGCCGTTTTGTGCCAAACGGGTAAAACAAAATAGCTCCACCCAAGGAGTCCCTTAAAACCTGCTGAGACAAAAGATATGTACAAGATGGAGCTGAAAAAAGTAGCTTCACCCGGCTCCATCCGCAGGCCCGCATGCCACTGCCCTTGTACTTTCGTGAATTTACGCGATCTGCCACCGGCTCTTCTATTCTCCCGCATGCCACTGCCCTTGTTTGCATTATATCATGACTTTGCACATGCATATTTGTTTTAACGGGTTATTCCTATGCAAAAAAAACGCATTAAATATTGGTTGCTAATACTTTGTGTTATTTTAAATTTTTTTAATTCAAATTTACTCGGATGAAAAACCATGTAGAAACATACAGCTCTTGATGTTACTACAAGCCAAATAGACAGGGGTATATTGGACAATTGACATATCTCAACCATGCATGATAAAACAGGTGGAGCCGTTTTGCCAAACAGTCTACCAAAACAGCTCCAGCTCCACCGGTGGAGCTGTTCGTGGAGCTGAAGCAAAACAAACAGCTCCACTTGTGAAGTGGAGCCGTGCCAAACGAGGCATAAATCTAGCATATGACAAATTAATTGTTTCATTATTGCTCTCAGAACAGAGTTGCGCAAAATCATAGATTTTGACCTTCTCATGCATACGTCATAACTCTTCATAATTAATCTAACAACTGATAAATGAAACTTGAGCTCTAGCATACTGACTGCCAACAAATCCGAAAACCAGAGAACAAATATCTGTACAAATTCTGTACTACTAAATGATTACAGGAAGTGAAACAAGTAACAGTGATCTAATAAGTTCAGATAATAAGCACCAGATTGAACTAGACAGATTGTAGTAATACACAAATCAAATAATAGGACTTAAAGCTGTTTATTGCACAGACAAAGCAATCTAACCCGAATAGTAAATCACTGCACTACTCACCACTTCTATAGCAAGTAATCAAATCTAAAACAGAAATACAATTAGTCACAGTACAGCCAGCACATGTTATATTCTAGAGCTCAAGCCTAAATCAGTTATTTAGATCAATTTCAGTATATGATAAAGTTCATCAGAGAGCATATAAATGTGCCCACAATCATTCACAGCAGCTCTCAATTACTTGAACTAAATTACAGATCAAGAATAACTGGTGTAAATTGCAAAGAATCCAATATACTCACTTAGCAGACAGTATTCTAAACTGTCCAGAAGCAAATAACCCGAAGAAGAACTCAATCAATTAGGGCAAGGCGCGATGAACTCGCTGTCCCAGAAAATCTATCAACCCACCGTCACTGGTAGATAGATGATTCACGGAGATACAATGCCACACTTCTCTCAGCCAAAAGCTAGGAAGAAGCCGAGGTTCAGAGATGCCGCACAAGACCACAAAGATTGCTCTGGCCGAGAGCAATCACAGCACAATAGGAACCGGCGCCACCTTCTTCTTCCTTCGATGGACCTCCAAGGTCCCGAGTTCCCCCAAAACCAGGATAGGATTTACACGGGAAGCCGAAGACAAGGTCCCAATCGCAGATGGTCCGAAGACCAAATCTCCGCCCACCGAAGAATAAGAAGAAGATTCACTCAAGAGGAGCAATAGGGGTGGAAGAAGAAGCTACCCCTGCCGTCGGGCTGTCCCCTCTTTTGAAGAGAAGACGAGATATGGCCGAGGGGTGGCGTGAGCGGCCGGCTCCGAAGAACCCGAGCCAGCTCCGCCTCCGCCGCCGGCCCTCCACTCGCCATCTCCCCATGCACAGCCGAGATTCCCGGATCTGGCGAAGGAGATCAAAACCGTCGCACGGGAGGCGCGCCGCAGCCGCCAAGGACCAAGTCGGGGAGGAGACGACAGAGTCTCCTCCCCCTTATCTCTTAGCGCGGGTGACTGACTGGTAGGCCCCACCTTTTAGGGTTTCATCCCTCTCTTTTTCAATTGGGAAATTCCCAAAATACCCCTCTCAAATACAACACGGGTGAGTTCTTTTTGGCTGTGCCTTTGGCATTTGACTTATCATCATTACTATTATAAAAGAACGAGTTGGTGATTGTACGTCCATTCTCCTCTAACCGCTCTATTTTCTCAACTTCTCACCATTCTTTACTTTCCAACCAATCAGAGTAACTCTCTTTTATATCACGATTATCTATACATTCAATGAGTTCCGTTGCAATACACAGGTACCTAACTAGTGGTTTTCGAATTTTGACTGTTTGCGAGAGACAGTACGCAGAGGGAAACAATTGCATACGATTTTAGCTGATATAACTGAACTTGGTGCAGTGTCCACTACAATATACCTATAGACTCTGCCTTAAAAGATGCATCGTTTAAAAACTAGTTACTGTAGCATAAAGTGATAAGCAGAAGCAAAAGCCCAACCGAACCCAACTTTATTTCGCAGACAATTTGCATTAAATTATGTATAACTTTTGACTCAAATCTCCAAATAATGCTCTGTATGTTGCTTTCTAAAATAGGTTTGATAAGCTTTCGATCAATGTATCCCATGCATGGTGAAAATGTCCATATTGGTGCAAGTAGTACGGACAAAACTTCTCATCATCACTCTTGGTTGACTAACATGCGACCTCTCCTTCAAACCTGATGTTGAAGCTGGTGAGCTTTAATACTGATCTTAACATTCTTATGACAACCTTCCTTCTAGTAGTTCAGGTTCCTTTAGCTATTCGATTGAACCAGAGCTAGGGAGATCCTCATCAATGGAAGTGACAGACGAACAGGTAGCGGCGAAGTTAGGATATGAAAATGAAGGATAGACTCAAAACCTCAAAAGATTAAATTAGATTGATATAAACATAGTATTTTACTCTTGTGTAATTCAAATTCATGTATGAATAGAAGAGAAACAAAGCAAAAGGAGATAAATACAACAAAAGTATATCAGTAATAGAAAGCGCATCCAAAAATATATAAATATATTTTCAGTGAGTAGAGATCGGTCATTTGCGTATCAAAAATAGCAAAATTAGTGATACAATAACATTATAAATGATCATAAATATTCAAGAAAAACAAAACATACTACTAACGTGCAAGCACTACAATAGAGAAGGTCATCACCTATGGTTCATAACCCTCATTAGAGATGGTTTCTGAACCGTCTGATTTATAGCGTCAGTGATAAAAGGTGGTTATCAAATATCGTCTGCCGTGGTTGTCACCACATTTAGAACAAAATTAGCTACACCATTATTTGTGTGAACGGTTCGAGATGTGCATGCACATATTCACGTGTAGGATTTTAATTAGTACGTAGTATAAAAGGGCGTTCACGCAGGAATTAACCCATCACGATCTGAAAGAGAACGGAGTAGTACTTAGAGACATGTGATGCATACTTCCATCGCACCTTGTTGGTCATGTTAATCTCTTACGTGCTGGACTGCTGGTGCATCGATCGATCTTTTGAGCTGAGCTAGCTTGCTCGGAATTGAAGAAGACCCATAGTTTTCGCTTACTGTGCGCACGCTTACTGCGAAACAGATATTACTGGTACGCGTGCGGTGTGAAACCTAGGGCGAGGAGGGTCCGCCGCAAACGTTGAAAAGCTGCGGCGCCGGGATTGAATTGGCCGGCGGGCCGGCAGGCCGGCCGGAAGCTTTGAACCAGAGAAAACGTTGCTACGACGTTGCAGCTAGCCTCAATTACGGAGAGAGGGACGTGCGTGACGTCGCTATATATGCAGGAGAAGAGGAATTGCTGTCCCCGGCCGACCGGATGGAAGCAGCCGGCCGGCTGAAAACTTTGAAGAGAGACTTGACCACGCTCTCTGCAGCTCACTGCACTAGCTGCTAGCCGTGGCTGTTTTTTTTTACCTTTTCGATCGATTTTTGGTTTTAGTTTCTTACAACAATAAATATTTATAAAACTAATAAGTCACAGCTAAAAATCGTAGAAGACGGTTTTTACTTATAGCTTATGCTACAGTAACTAACTTTCAAATGAAACATCTTTTTAAAACGGGATTTACAAGTCAATTATAGTAGATACTGTACTAACTTTAACTGTACCGGTTAAAATCATATGTAAATATCTTTCTTATCATACTCTCTCTTATAAATAACCAAAATTTTAAAATTTTAATTATAAACTATAAATCACAACCAAATAAACTATCCTAGGCTGCAGCCCAAAAATCGGCGCTTGGCCTTGGTGCATGTACCAGTGCAGGTGCCAAAGAAAAAAAAAGGCTGCCGGTCAATGTGACCCTCGCCATGCTGCCACTTGCCGAATTGGTCGACTTGGTCGGTCCAGCTCCAATCTCATCAGTCAAATCTTACCTGCTAGGGGAACTGAGTTTGGCTCAGTTGGCAAAAAGGTGCCGTTGTGTATCACGGTCATTCAGCTTCCAAGCCTACGGTGTTCTAATTTTTAGGGATACTGTTTATATGAATTTATATAAATAGTACTTCTGAGTGCACATATATGTGAGTGTTTTTAGTGATTAAAGTGTGTGTTCGCGCTTCGGAGACTCTTAGATCTCCATCTCGCTTTAAATGTGTGCATTAAACACATCTATATAGACGTATATGGTATGTCATATGTGCGTCCTAGTTGTACTAAAAAAACCTTACTTGCTAGCTATACATAGATCTCGCTCCAATTGATCGTGGCCTCTGGGTGCTGCTTTTTTTAAAATTATGATATAGTAGCTATTAATTTTTTAAATCATTTAATTAAAAAATAAAAGCATACTGTTATATTTTCACAGACAATACAAAAGAATGAGGGAAAAAAGATAAAAAAAATTCAAAAAATAAAACAAACACATTCATTCCGGCTTCTGACTTCTTGAAATCGGAAGCCACTTAGAGCGGAGCCATACCCTCCCTTTGGCTACAATAACAAGTTATTGATATCTAAAATGTAATTTTGATCGCTAATTTCTATTATACTATATATATAAAATATAATAAGGCCCCGTTTGGCACAGCTCTAGCTCCAAGATCTATGCTGGATCTGTAGTTTGTTGACTAAATTAAAGTGATTTAAATATTTTTATTTAATATATAATATAAATGAAATGAGTCATGTAAATGCACTTAACATGCCTGTAACTCTAGATCCAGGATTTCCTAGAGCTACAGATGACCAGCTCTAGAAAATCTACAGATTTTTTAGAGTTAGAGCTCTGCCAAACAGGGCTTAAACTTATAATACTATGAAAGCACTTTTTAAACAATTCCGCTAGATGGTCGCTGTTACAGTCGCCTGAGATGGTCCAATTGACAACTTCTCTCCAACTACAAATTAGATCGAGACACCTGTTCTTCAAGTGGACAAGCTCAATCACTCAACCGCCCCCCCGGTTACATGGTGTACACGAGTCGCACGATTTGCACCGTTTTTACGCGCCTAGCTTCTTCCGTGCACCAACTTTTTCGGTTGAATTCTTGTCCATCTCTCGCTCTCATTTCTGGACGCCAAAGGCAGCCATCGAGCCATATATGGTCAATTCCAGGAATTCGGCGTACACGTCCGACGAACGGCGACGAAGCTTTAACTTGGAGCATAAACGAAGAGAGAGAGGAAGACGTACGTTTCGATTCACATGCATGCATGGATGGTATGGGACTAAAAAAACAAAAAGCATCGATCTATCCGGCCGCCGAAAAGTACTTGGCCGAAATCCACGAAAGCGAGCTGTATCTCACCATGGCCGTGCGTGGATTGACGTATCCTTCGCTTATCCACATATCTCCGTGAATCTCTACGGGCTAAAGAGATATATATGCCTCTCCCCATCTATCATGCGAAGCATCTATGTAATGTACGTACCATATCTATCGATAGATCGACGCAGGATAGATTTTCTATCGATAGATCGACGCAGGATAGATTTAGGTTAGGGTTATGGAACAAGAGGGCTATATACATAGCGCGGAAAGAAATTAAGCTGGTCTCGAAACATTACGTTGAACAATGGACACTACGGTACTTTCTCGATCGTATATATTGGCATGGTTGGTCGTCCTTTCACATTGACTATTTTACGAAGGGGGCCGATAATTTGCCACTGTAAGAATTAGTAACTTAAGGATTTGCCATTCCATGTAGTAGTTCGATTTATGTGAGACTGCACGGGTGTCGAATAATGATGTATAGCCTGTTAATTTGGTTCAAACATGATCACCAACTAACTAGCGTGAGAAAATATACGGTTATGTGTGCATGGCGTGATTCTGCCCAGGATATCGTTGGCACCAAATTTGGACTGATCATCTGCCATGCATATGTAGAAGTTATATGGACAATGAAGGTTCCAATCTTCCAAGATATATATATTCAACTCCAACGCCGCCCATGTACGCACAAGCACGCTCCAGTACTCACGGTTGTTGGAGTTGAATCGCACAACTCCTCTATGTAAGAGTTGAATCACTCTTAACTCATTTGTTGAATCACTCAAACTCATTTCCCTACACAACTCTCCCGGGGAAAATTATCACTCAACTCATTTGTTGAATCACTCAACTCATCTCCCTACACAACTCTCCCGGGGAAAATTCACACATTAATTCCTCCCATCACACACACGAACTCATGCAGAGAATAAACACACAGACCTTTGAGCAATTCTGTTATTCTCTTACTTTCCTGAACTCTATCATTTAAATGAGTACAAACTCACAGCACGCCACTTGAAGCTGTCTAACATAGCTAACTAGCTTATACATGCAACAGGACTAACTCAAACTTCAGCACATACACATACACATATACAAACTTCAAACTCAACTCATATAATGTGACAAGATTAACTCCAACAACGCTCATGAATCGGATAGGAGTACGTAGTCAGATGCACACACAAATACGTACACTGCACTCGTACGTGTACGTCGATTCACAGCTAGCTACAAGGACGTATCGATGAAGATACACACACAGATTCCACGTGCATGCGGATTGCAGAGACGTGTCAAACACTAACTTGGTGGTCATCGCAGATATAACCGATTAATTAAGCTAGCTATGACAGATAAATTATGACAGCTAGACACACGTACGTGGTAAGCATATCGAGTGGTACAAGTTACTGGAGAAATACAAGTTATATATATGTATAGGTTAAAGGATTTTTTCAGCATGTTTCTGAAAATGACAGCAGAAGTTAATTATTAACTTCCTGGATATTGCGTATTGGGACACAGAAATTGGCACTTGGCAGCATGCAGGATTCCTGTTAACATTCAATGCATATGCATATTCCATAAAAAAATACAGGAAAAGAATGGTTATGTAAAAATATGTGATTCCTCGAATGGAGAGGACATGAGAAAAGGAACTAGTTGCTTCTAAAAGGCCTTTCAAAAGGAGAAAATAGTGTTTTATTTAATTTAAAAATATTTTACAGGAATAGCTCCCCAAAACAGAATATGTATTGTACCAATCAAATAAGAGTAATGCTATACAACATTTAACTATTTTTTAGGACAAAAACAGTCAGATTGATCTGGAGCGTTAGATCTTCATCCAACAGATCCACCCATACAAGCCCATCTCCAAAAAAAATGACCCCCTCCAAAAAAATGATCTAGGGCGTTGGATTTCCATCTAACAGCTCAAAATCTGACTGTTTTTACCCTAAAAAACAGTCGAATGTTGTATAGACACTCCCATCAAATAATTATGATATATACATATACTGCATGCCATAAATCTGATCTACACACCACACCCCTTCAGATTTTTTTTAGATCCATTACTACAAAATAAGTCATCCTAGATGTCTCATCACAGACAGTTCAACACAAACCGTCGGTGATAAAATTGCCACAAACGGTTTTACAAGATGGACAGTCTAAGTTCACCGCAATGGAAATAATCGTCTGTGATAATCTACTTATCACAAATGGTTTTATTTCAAACTACTGTCTGTGATGTCTATATTTATCACAGATAGTTTTGTTTCAAACCGTCTGTGATACATCACAAACAACTCAGAACAAAAACCGTCTATGATGATCTACTTATCACAGACAATGTTTTTACCAAGAACCGTTTACAATAATATATCTTCAGAAAATTCATCAGTTATGATAGCTAAGCTTTCATATGATCCGTAGATACCATGAATACATCACAACGAAATGGTTTGTACCACTCCAAGCCAATGAGATGTCGCATAGCGCGCAGTCAGCACTCGGGGAACTCGCAGATTCTCGAAGTGTATATATGCTTCTATGCAAAGCAAAGCTAATATAATACCTAATAAAGCACTTGAAGAATGACTAGTAAACTTAACTTGCAAGTATGTATATTCGCATACACTTTAACCAAAGCGTACATTCTTAAAAGAAATGAAACATGTCAATGCAAGGATATTTGTAAGTTAGGTCTAGGCCTTAATTAGTTAGCCGGAGACCGATATGAGAAAGCTTGTTATTCTATCATGTCTTATCCACTATCAAGGACATCATACCAATAGGTGCCATTGGCAGGTATGGCGCATACGTGGAAGACCATCTCAACATGAAGTACGACTATAGTGCGCCTAAAAAAGGTTCGGCTCCAATGTGTACCTTTTCTTTGGCATCGATAAAATGATGAATTGAAATAAAAACATGAATCATGCCTAACCCGAAAGCTGGCCTTTTCTGCATCGGCTAGCTGCCAGGTAGCAATTAATAGCACATACCCAAAAAAAATGTGCGTGTCAAATTTTGATACTTGTACCCCCTCATGGCAGCAAAGGAAAAGAGGAACACCACAACATGCTAATTAACCATGCATAACCGCAACAAATCATAAGCTATACAAAGCCGGGGGACTTCGCGGCCGGGGACGCTGCCCACGTCAGCCCGCGCGCGCTCCGCGCGGCGCGGGGAGTGGGGTTTCGCGTACGGCCGGCCGAGTCTATTTCCTTATGTTTTCCGAAAATTACGTAAAGGTCCTTTTTCCTCACAAAAAGATCCCTGCAAGTTTTTTCCCAAAAAAATTTTTTGATAGCGCCTCGCGGGTTTCCAAAATTATATATAGGTCCTTATTTACTTACGTACAGATCCTTACAGGTCATCGGTTTTTTACGAAAAAGACCTTTGGTTCTCCCTAAATTACGCATGTCCTCGCTTTTTTTTATTAAACCCCGCGAATTATCGCCTCTTTTACTTTGGTCTACACGGTAGCTAGCGCGGTGTGCGCCGCGCTTATATGCAGCTAGTAATTAAATAAAAGAAAAGGAATTGAAGGAAGCAAAGGTGTGATGAAAGAAGGAAATATATATAATTAATAGTAGGTATAGTAAAGAAAAATCCTAATGAAAACAAATTATGAAGAGCTAGCCTTACATATATGCATGTATTTATAACGTTTCTGCTACAGTAGAATTTAACATCTGTGGACGCGTGTGCTTTTGTGCTGTTATCTTAACAATATGTAATCAGTTTCGATCCCCAACTGTTCTGGGAGTTGTAATAAATTTTCGAGTTAATGAAATCCAGAACTTAAAAAAAACGTCAATTTCTTGTTAGATCGTAAAAAAGATAATTTGTCTATTTAAGTGACTGTATTTTCATTCATTCGATCCACAACTGTTCTGGGAGTTTTAATAAATTTTCAAGTTAATACTCCCACCTCCTAATATACTATTTAAATGAACGTATTATACCTCTGTATTACTTTCGATATACTTAAATACTGATTCTAAGACATTTCAATGTGATTTGGCTGAAAAAATTTTATCGAAGACCTTTATTTTTGCTATAGACCTTTTTCTATAAATAAAAGGAGCTTATACATAAATTATGTTATAAAAATAGACTTTGATAAAAAAATCATAGAACTCACTTTGGAGTATTTTATAGTTATTATTAGGGTACAATCAAAAGGATAAAGAGATATAACAAAATTATTAAATGGTATATAAGAATTAAATGGTATATAAGAATTGAGAGTACGTACTTATAGGAGTATGGAATTATTTTTCTATATATATGTATTTGTATATTTATGTGTGTGTATAAGATGTGATAGTATATACTCTCAGGAGTATTGAACGTTTTCATATAGAAAACATTTCCGTATTCCCACGAGTATATACTCCAGTTTCATAGTCTCTCTCTATATATAGCTGGATAGACAGTTGTATTGATACGCCAATAAAAAATCAGTTGAGTGCATGATCTGGCATTTAATCGATTCATCGACCATATTCTTGTAGAAGCTAGCACGGGGTGGGGAGGTTCCTCCAAATGTTCGTATCATCACATGTTGGCAAGTTGGTCGAATAAATCTCGACACATGATACCAAATCACAAATCTGAATATTTTAAGATTACACTAGAAGCTTATGACTAGATAATTAGGGCTACATCTCTGACCTACTTAAGATATACATACGTGGCACATGCATGTTCATGTCATTTAGGCCCTATTCAATTCAGCCTTTTCTATTGGCTCGATGATTTGGAAAAGATAAAAAGAAAGAATATGATGGAAATTGAAAAGAATTAAATGGACATGGAATAAATAAAAAAGAAATTGAAAGAAAAACAAAAACAAAAACAAAATTAAATTGGCTAAGCGGCACTGACGTGGCCAAGGTGGAGGGGCAACAAGCGGGAGCGGCGCTGGTGGGGCCAAGGGTGGAGGCTATGGGGGTAGGGGCAAAGGCTGAGGCAGGACCAGAGACAGAGGGCGAAGGGGGATGGTGGCGGAGGCAGGGATAGAGGCGATGGGAGCAGAGGCAGGAACCAGCGGCGGAGGTGGGCGGTGGTGACAAGCAAAGACAGCGACAAGGGTGGAGGCATAGCACTGTACCATCTTGTAGAAGCCATTATAAGAAGTCATCCCATTCACTTCAGCTTCTAACTTCTTTCAAAAGCCAGAAGCCACCGCACGTCAGAACGGCTCCTAAGAAGCAGCATGCATATATAGTGTGCTTCAAGGCTGGAATATATGTAGGTTACAAAGCATTTAGAAATTAAAGAAATGGATGACTTCCTCAATCCTGGTTACTAATACCCGTGGATAATCCTCAAAGCATCATTGCAAAGTAAAATGCCTTCACCAAACGGCTTTCGGGTTTAATTTCTCATATGCTAGATTCTTGTTTACGGTTCTATCTTTTATTTTTGTAGAAGTACATCTGGTTGGAGTTTGAAAAATGCTACATACATTTAAGACATGCAAGAATACTGTGACACATGCATGCTTCAATATGATTAGACTTGACAAAGAGATAAATTGATAGAACAAATGCCCAATGCAACAAGACATAAAAGAATAATTTGGATACCCGAAAAAGTCGAAATCTTTTAATAATTAGAAGATAATTGAAGAATATTCCCCCTTTCTTCTTAAGAGTTATTATTTTTGATTGATACCATGTCTGAAAACAATGTCTCATAAAGTCATCTAATATTCATCAATCGACGTGGTTTCGTTTGTACAATCCAATGTCAGCCAAAGAGAATATTAATCGGACAAGTTTCCAATTCTCCAAAGATACGAACAAAGAAATGGTAATCATTTGAAAAGCAGGTCGATCGTGTTTAACCAACAAGATTCATCTCTTCGTGGTTTGGACTAATTTGCACAATTAGTTCACACTTGAACAAAAAAAGTGGGAAAACATGGTAGCTAGCTAGCTGGTTAACAGTTCCTCTAAGAGATTAAAAATGAACAAAAGAAGAGGTAGCATTTAGAAAAACAAAGAGGATCAAAAGAAAAAGAAATGATCGTATAATTGACCAGCAAAAATCACCACCACTTACCCCCATATTGCATGCATATTCCTCATCTAGAGCTAAGCAGCCTCCTCGATCGATCGCACATTGTAGGCCAGCTTGCATGCATGCATCGATCTCACGAGTCTTTATTCTTGTGCTCGCCGCTGTACGGCCATGCACTCGGCGATGACGCCGTGGTCGTGGACGACGACGTGGACAGCGCCGCGGTGCCCGACATTGCTGCCGCAGGCGACGGCGGGGCGGCTCGGATGAGCTGCTGCGTCGAGAAGTCGAGTATCTGCGGCGCAGATGACGAAGAGGACGACGGCGACACGGCGCCGAACGGCAGGTTGACGCCGCCTCCGGAGCCCATCATCATGGGGTGCGCCGCCTCGGCCCGGCCGCTCTGCAGCAGCTGCGCGTACTGCATGAGGTCCGGGAAAGGCACGACGGTCTGGTGCTGCTGCTGAGGCGGCGGCGGCATTGCCGGCATCGCCATGGCTGGGTAGTGTTGTTGGTGGCGGTCGGGGATGCCGCGGGTAACGAGGAAGCCGAGGTCGGTGCGGCCCTGGACGCGCTCGGGGAAGTTGAGCTTGGCCTTGGTGCCCTTGAAGCGCAGCGCGGCCTCGTCGTAGGCGATGGCGGCGTCCTCCGCCGTGTCGAAGGTGCCGAGCCACACCCGCGCCGCCTTCTTGGGGTCCCGGATCTCCGCCGCCCACTTCCCCCACGGCCGCTGCCTCACCCCTCTGTAGTGCCGCCGCCTCCCTGCGCATCCATCCGCACACATGCTTAATTACTCACACATATTTACTCCATTTACAAGCAGTACGTTTCGTCAGAGCTTACGTAATGCACGAATGCGCATAAAATATTCGTGCACGATTCAACGAGTTAAGGAGAGTTGGAGCACATAGTTATTAGCGTATCTCCGATTCTCCGTTCACGAAACCGGCAAAATATTGTAGCAGTTTGCTGAGAGTTTAATTATTAACCTTTTTTACTGCCACTACTAAGCAAGACACAGATTAATTACTAGCTAGCTAGCGTTTGGAATTGGAAGCAGAAAGCTCAAGAACAACCACTAGCTAGGACGTGTTTGGCCGATGCGAAGTCTCCAAATGGCTGCAATTGAGCAGAAGCCGCGTGTGCCATGCTCTCGCAATCGTACGCGCACACGGACAAAAATACCATGCTTGTATCGATCGATGTTGATTACCTTGCTCCTCGGCGGCGGCGGCGGCGGCGGAGTGGCCGAGTTGCTGCTGCTGCTGCTGCTCCCCTGGCGCGGCGGCGGGTCTGACGGGGTAGAACGCTTGCTGCGAGGGCTGCTGCTGGTCGGGGGAGGCTTGGATGACGTGGGCTAGAGCGGAGACCATGGCGGAGGCGTCGTGGTCGGCGCGCGCCGAGTAGTAGTACTGCGCGTACGCCTCCGGCCATGGGCCGGCCGCAACGCTTGACCCTCCGCCTCCGCCGCCGCTGGAAGCTCCCTGCTGCGCGACGAGATGGTGGCGGTGGTGCTCCTCCTGCTCGAGCTTTGCGGCTGCCGGTGGCGGCTCCTCTTCCTCCTCGTCGGCGGGTAGGGGCCTCTTCCCATGCCTCCGGGGATCCACCTTAGTTGATCTGTCGACCGCCCGCCGCTTTGCTTCTTTTCTTTGCTCGATCGATTGATCTAGCCGCTGCTCTCTCTTCTTGCGTCGGGGAGAGCACGCTGTAGCTTTGGACTTTGGACGCCAAGGACAACGTACTGACAAGAACGCGGGGAGCTGAATGGATTTATGATAGCTAAGGAGAGGAACCAGAAAAAAAAAGTCTTGCGCTTATACATTATACCGGTTTCTATTTGGCTGTGCACTTTAGTATTTTTTTTCTTTTCGTAAATAATAATAATAATAATAAAAGGCTGCCTCGTAACTTTGGGGGTTCCGCAGGTGTCACTTTTTTGGTTTCACGGAGAAGCTAGGCAGGTGAGCTTCTGCTTCTCACTACGAAATAATATGCTTTACCACAGATGAGAAGCCACTTTTGACGATACTATATATGTGTTGGAGAGGGCTACCTTCGGTTCTGGACTAAGCCCCCATTCTAATAAGTGACGGACCTAGCATTAAAATTTAGAAAAATTAATAGAATTTATTCATCGATTTATTGAATACCTAGTTACGATCTTGTAGCAGCCTACCGCACCGCCGATGAGAAATAGAAAAACACTACTGTGGCTATAGCGGGCTATTTTGGAAGCAATGATACACGTCACATTTTACTGAAGGAGGGCAACGGTGCCTACTCCCCAATGTGAGAGAAGACGATGGCCATCACGTTGTTCAGATAGAAATTGGCTACGACCTAATTTACGGAAACATAAAAAAATGAGCCATGTCAATGTGTTTCTAGGACGATGCTATGGTCAAATTAAACAATCATGGTAATTATAATTAAATTCTATCCTATAACTGTCAATTGCTGTTATTTTACTGGCTTAGGTTGTGCGGGCTTATCTGAGGGGTATACTCGTAATTTTTGTTATTACTGATAAATTTACCGATCTGGCGCGAGTGAGTAAATACGTGTGCATATATCTATAAAAATGCCACTATCTATTTATATGTATACAAATATGATTATTCACTTTTATGTAGGTGTGTATGTATTTATCCACCTCTCTAATTAAACCTGGGACCTATCTAGTCATGTTTGGGTGTGTGTTAATTAATAGTGGGTCCTGGCTAACCCATTTTCCTTTCTCTACCCATTTCTCTCTTTGTCTCGTGTGATCCTCAAAAATTAATTTAGCCGATTTCGGATTTTATAAATTAAAGCTATTTAAATCTCCGTGTACAAATCTTAGTTTACTAACGGCAACTAATTCATTTTAACAATCATGATTATTTATTAGTGGGGTTATGTAATTTAAAAACGACTGACAAAATTAACTGGGCGGCTAAAAAGTAACAAAGTGATCTGTACACAATACATGAATACTAATTTTTAGACACTCTCTCCCTCCCCTCCTTTTTCCCATTTGGGCAGATGGCTACCATCTACTCCTGACTTGCTCCTTATCTCTTCTCCCCCCCCATTTCTTCTCCCTTCCTTCTTTCCCCATGTCCTCTCCTGATCTGTCTCTTGTGGCAGCTGATTCTCCTCAGTTGCTCACTCCCTTGTCGCTGGCACCGCCTCCAGTGCTAGTCTCTAGTCCCTCATGCCCCCTGTTGCTCGCCTCCCTCCTACACTCAGTTGGCACTGTCACCCCTGTGATTGGCTGATGGCCCCCACTTCTACAAAAGAGGATATATAAGGCTGCTACATAACAGATGGTTTATAGGGAACCGTCTGTACTGCAGCTATTATAGACAGTTTATACTAACAACCATCTGTGATATTTTCATAGACGGTCATTTATATGAATTGTCTGTAATAAAGCAAGACATCACAGACGGTTCGCATTATCAACCGTCTGTGAAAATATCACAGACAGTTGTTAGTATAAACCGTTAGAGTCGGCCCCTTCTGCTTGATCGGCAAGGTTATCCATGTGTCTCTCCACTGTCGCAAGAGCTTCTTCTGCTTTGCGCACATTGAAGATAGGAACGAGGCTGAGGGTGGTTTCCCTTTCTTGAGTGACAAGGAGACACCTCCATCGATGGCAGATGATGAGGTCCAACTGACGAATGGAAGTGGCTTGAGGAAGAAGAGCAGTGCGTAAGCGGAGGAGCTGTTCCAGACATAAGTTTTTGGCCGCATGTGTAAGGTTGCGACCGAACAAATCATGACAGATAGATAAAGGAAGGAGATCAAAAGAATACTAGATATCATTATTAAGAAATTTGGTAAAGAAGATGATTTAGGGAGAGGATAGTTTAGAAGGAATTGTACACCGCGCTGCATATAAAGCCAGAATCGTGTGGAAGTTTAGGGGGTGCATGCATGGGAGTATTAACAGCAGGAGTAGAGCATGCATTTTTAAGTGTATCACAGACGGTTGATATACCAAATTGTCTGTGACATGTGCATTATCACAGGTAGTTCGTATAACAAACCATCTCTAATATGTGCATTATCACAGTCAGTTCGTATAACTAATGGAGGACTCAGAGAAACCTTTGTTTCTGGGCTGTAAGCCACAATACACAAGGTTGTTAACCATTCTAGAACTACTGAAATTGAAGGCAAGCAATAGTTGGTCTGACAATAGTTTCACGACATTGTTAGGTTTCCTAGCGAACATCTTTTAAGAGGGAAATATGTTGCCGAGAACTACTTACCAGGCCAAGAAGATTCTTTGTCCAAAGGGAATGGAAGTAGAAAGAATATATGCATGTTCAAATAATTGTATCCTCCACCGTAAAGAGTATGCAAGCTTACATGTTTGTCCGGTGCGCAAAACATCCTGATACAAGTGTAAAAATGACTCCGATGATGGGGAGGGCTTTGAGATGAAGCAAGTATCTCCTGCTAAGATGTTGTGGTATCTTCATGTAATTTTCTGTTTAAAGCATTTATTTGCAAACTGAAAGGATGCAAGATTGATGCGTTGGCACTCGGAGCAGCGTAAGAAAGACAGAATGATAAGACACGCTGCTGATTTTGCCCAGTGGAGGAACATGGATAGGATGTTTATAGACTTCGGTGCGGAACCGAGGAATGTAAGGTTTGGGTTGAGTACAGATTGAATGAATCATGTTGGTAACATGAGCAGCCGACACAACACCTGGTCTGTGACTCTATGCATGTACAACTTTCCTCTTTGGTTGTGTGAAGTAGAAGTACATTTTGATATCACTACTTATCCAAGGGCCAAAGCAACCTGGAAACTACATTGATATGTACCTAGCACCATTGGTGGAAAATCTTGTGATGCTGTGGAATGAAGGGGTACATATATGGGATACGGACAAATGAGAGAAATTCACTCTGCGCACCATGTTGTTCTGCACCATCAATGATTTTTCTTCCCTTGGTAACCTGTCGGGGTTGAGTACAAAAGGAGCCACTACTACAAAAAGGGTCATCATAGACAGTTCGGAACAATCATCACATACGGTTTTCTGAACCGCCTGAATTTATGTATCAGTGATAATCACAATTTATCACAGACGGTTTATGAATCGTCTGTGATAAAAACAACACAGATGGTTTGTAATTAGAACCGTCTAAGAAGAAAACTATTACAGACGGTTCGAACCAAAAACCATTTATGATACTCATACATCATAAACAGTTCTAGTTACCAAACGTCTGTGATTGGTAAGTATCATATACAGTTGGTATATAGAACCATCTGTGATTGTCCTTCATAGACAGTTTATAGCACAAATCATCTGTGATAGGTCATTCTATACCTATTTTTTTTGTCTTTTGGCTAGCCTTAAGAAACAATGTTTGTTATGCCCTTTGAAAACAAGCAATATAGCAGCAAACACAGTAGCACATTGTATTAGAATCCACCATTATAGTATCACAAGATAATGAGCAGGTTACCCATCTAACACAGCAAGAACATGGCAAGAACACATCCTAATCCTACGAACCCATCTCTTAAACATGGAAACAACACATCCTAATCCTACGAACCGATGGCAAAAAAAAGAAGAAGGAGAGATCATAGTAGTGCGTGAGCTGGATGTCCTTGACGCCGACTTGAGCACCGTTTTGGCTGCTAACTACTTCCGTGGTGCCTTGTAGTGAAAGAGAGGTGGGGGTAGCATCACCTTTGTGTTACGACAGTGAGACTACACAAGACACTCTTACGACACTTACGACAAAGAGTATGTTGTGCAGTCGATTGTGGTGTCACAACGGAGGCGCTAGATCACGGTGGTAGTCGGCGTCGTCGAGGAATAAGCTAGGAATTGATGAACTAGCTAGGAGTAGCCGGTATAACTTATCTCAAAGTGAAAGGGAGAGGGGCGTAATAAATAAGGGGCGAGAGGTGGAAGGAACTGGTGCCTGCCGTTCGATGCGGAGAGAATGGACGGGTGAGATCAAAATCCTGGGGGAGATGCCACGGATTGGTGTCGTGGTATTATCAGAGACGGTTTGTTATATGAACCATCTATGATAATGCACATCTCACAAACAGTTCATATTAATAACTGTTTGTGAAAATATCACAGACGATTATTAACACGAACCATTTGTGATGTGTTGAATTATCACAGACAATTTATACTAACAACTGTCTGTGATATTTTCACAGACGGTTATTAATACGAACCGTCTGTGATGTATTCCTTTATCACAGACGGTTCGTATAAATAACCTTCTGTGAAAATATCATAGTCGGTTATTAGTATGAACCGTCTGTAATAATTACAGCACAAATGGTTTATAGGAACCGTCTGTAATGTAGCTGTCCAGTATAGCCTCTTTTGTAGTAGTGAGCCAAAGCCTGTCCGCACTGCTTAGATTATATTGAGAGTGTGTGGTTGAACAACTCACGTAAAACTGTGTGCATATGTCACCGTAGGTTCCTTCCAAAGTATCACCTATACCGCAAGATGAAGAAATAATTTGACGAAAAAAAGAGGATGACTCAGTACCAAGGCCTTTTAGCGGGAAAGATGTCTACGATATAGTCAATGATATTGATATTGTGCTTGGAAAGGTCTCCTAATAAGAATGTATGTGATATCATCCTTTGTTTTGTCATGAATGATGGTGTCAACGCAAGGCGTGACTTGGCCGCTATGAACATCAGAACCAAGCTAGCACCGATAAAGGCCGGACGTACATTCCCCCACTTGCTACACTCCGTCTAAGTCTGAGAGAACTGAACTGTGCCAGTACTTGTATGGTGTGAATGTTCCATCTGGTCACTCCGCGCAGCATGAAAAAACTTGTTTTCATAGAATATTTGAAATTAATCGGCATAAAGTCTTATGACTGTCACGTACTAATGACACAAATGCTTCCTGTTGCAATTAGAAGTATTTTGCCGAACAACGTTCGAGTGACAATCATGAGGCTATATTATTTCTTTAACATAATTGCTCAGAAGGTCATCGATCCCGTTGGACTAGATGCTCTACAGACCGAGGTGGTGACGACTTTATGTTATATTGAGATGAATTTCCCTCAGTTATTTTTTGATATCATGGTCCATCTCATTGTCCACCTTGTGAAAGAGATAAAGATATACGGCCCCGTGTTTCTACGTCATATGTACCCGTTCAAGAGGTACATGGGAATTCTCAAATCCTATGTTTGCAATCGATCTCAGCTAGAGGGTAGCATCATCGAAGGTTATGCAACCGAAGAGGTCATTGAGTTCTACATCGATTACATGGCTCAGGTCGAACCGATAAGTATACCTCTATCTCGCCACGAGGGGAGGCTAGAGTATTTCAAGACCATTGGAAGGAAAGTAATAACTTCAGATCTAGATACGTATGCTCAAGCCTATTTCACGATTTTACAACACATGACTGAAGTGACCCCGTATATTGAAGAGCACAAGCACATGATATGCTAAGAGAATCCAGGCCATTCAGAGATTTGGATCACGAGACAACACAACCGTTGATTCAATGAATGATTGAAGGTGCAATTGACTGGGAGGTCGTCAAGTAAAATACTACAATGGTTGGCAAAAAGGTCAAAATTTACATATGTGGCATGGCAGGGATACGATATTAATGGGTACACATTTTATACAACAGATTAGGATAGAAAGAGCACAGTGCAGAACTCAGGTGTCCACATAGATGCATTTGATGCGCACATCAGTACCACTAGCCCAAGCTCATACTACAGGAATGTAGAGGAGATTTGGGAGCTTGACTATGTAATTTTCAAGATCTCTCTATTTCGGTGCCGTTGAGTTCAACTCCCATAGGGTGTAAAGGTCAACAAGTACGGTGTCACTACTGTGGATCTCGAATGTGTAGGATACAAAGATGAACCATTCGTACTCACGAGGCAAGTTGTTCAAGTTTTTTATGTAACCAACCTGGCAAATAAGAAGCGCCATGTAGTTTTTCATGGAAAAAAGGATTGTCGGAGTTGAGAATGTCATGGATGAGCAAGAGTACAATCAATTTGACGAGTTGCCTCCATTCGAAGACTGCATCAGGCTTGAGGAAGAACAAGGTGATGAAGCAAGATATATGTGTTTCGATCATCATGAAGGAATTTATTTGGAAGGAAATAGCCAAGTGTAATCAATGATCCCACATAGCGAGCACCTATTTGGAAATTATTGAAATGTAACCAAAATTAAGAAACTCGGCATGTAATTATGGAACTATTCCATTGTAATTGATTTAGTAACTAAGAAAAATTACATATATGATTATGCTTCCTTTTTTTCATATTGCAGGGCTTGCATGCATTTCTTGAGGCTAGTTGAAAAACAGGGAACTATCACAAGTGGTTTAGCGGAATAACCCATCTGTGATATGCCACATATCACAGATGGTTCCATTGTAAGGTTCCACAATGGAGCCATCTGTGATAGTATTATCATAGATGGTTCAGTAATGGGATCGTCTGTGATAGTTCCTCTATAAATATATCGTGCTATAGGTTTTGCACTCACTCCTCACTTACGCACTCGGTCTCCATCGCCCCTGCTATGTTTTGCTCCCTCGCGATGCTACTTCTCCCTCTAGACATCGGCCACCTCTCCCTCTCCACATCGGCCACCTCTCCCTCTCCCTCCCGATATCAGCCACCTCTCCCTCCTGACGCTACCTGCCTCTCCCTCGCGACGCCACCTCTCCCTCCCAACACCGCCTCTCCCTCCCGACGCTGGCTGCCTCTCCCTCGTGATTCCGCCTCTCCCTCGCGATGCCAGCCACCTCTCCCTCCCAACGCCACCTCTCCCTCTCGTCATTGGCTGCCTCTCCCTCCCAATGCCTCCTCTCCTTCCGACACCACCTCTCCTCTCTAAGGTTTGAATCTCATTTGGTATAGATCATAGAGCGGGACAGCCAAGATTAATTCTTATGTAACCCTACATTTGAGAGCACTAAACTAAAATTTAAGCTTTATGCTAATTTTAGTTGATTCCCTGTTCTTCAGAATGCTCTTTATGCTCATTTTAGTAGTCATCATGCTTTCTGCTTTATGTTTATACTTTTAATGACATGGTAGAATTACATGGTTATATGCATTTTTATCATTTATAAACTACTGCAATGTGCTTTGATCATATTTAATTATGCTAGAATTAATTCAAAATATATACATTACTACAAGAGAAGGATTTCGTGTTATTGCTACAAGATCTATTTGGAATGGCATGTTACCCTTCCAAAGGGATCTTTTAGCAATAATATATGCCAAATAGACCTTCAAAGGACATGAAGCAAATCATATAGTTCAGTGTGTCAGGTTCAATGAAGTAAGTTGTGGCTCAATGAGGAGGAAGAGACTATGGACATAACCAACTTCATTGAACTTGAGATACTGGTGTGAGTCATTAGCTTCGTAGAACTTTGTTTACGCTCATAACTCACTATAATTAGTTTTTTCTTATAAGACAGATGACATCCTTACAGTAATCGTCGTCGTCATCTGGGTTTGACGCTCTGAAGACCGAGGTAACTACGCATGCCAGAGGAGTATAAAAAAGCAAGAGGGCTGAATGACCATCACGGTGGTCTCTCCAAATAGGGTCCCTCTGCAATCGAAGAAAGCAACGGTGGCATTCCAGACTACCTGTGGGATTATTGGAAGGCAACGGGTCCTCATCAGTGTAGCGAGATGGAAAGATTTGGCAAAGGTTTAGAAAACTCAGTACTGCAAGGAAATAACAAAGTCATTCAAGATCCCAGCAGAAGTCCAGGGACTCGTGCAACAACATGCGCTCCTCGCGATGGGAAAAATGTGGAAGAACTTCAAGAGCATACTTGTCACGCAATACGTGGCCAAGAATCGCACGCCCTTCACGAGGTATCCTTTTGTGTTACCGGAAACATGGGAAACCTTTGTGCAGATGAAGACGACAACCGAATTTGAATAACAAAGTGTGGCGCACAAGGCTCTCTAGGCACAAAACACACACCCTCACAGACTCAGCACCACTGGGTACACAGGGAAAATCCTACAATGGAGGATGCAGGATGAGATCGCAATTCGATTGGAGGCCACCCCGCCATTTGCTTGGATCGCAAATGAGCGCGCCCAAAACTAGTTAAGAGCGAGGTTATAAACCACGTCTTTAGGTTTCTCCTCTTTCAAAAACCCCGCAGACGAAAAAGTGTCCCAACGCCTGGTAAGATATGTTAAACTATGTGGTTGTTAATATCTCTTGAACTTCATGGGGTCTAAAATAACACGATTGTCTCTTGCAGCAAGTATTGACTACTAAATCTTCTCAATGCTCCTTAGAAGAAGATAGGGAAAGGGATATACTATCACTGGCCCTAGGAAACAAGAAACACCCAGGTCGCACACGAGGCCTGGGGATTTACGTTCCTTGGAGGCATGGATTCCCAAATAACTCTGAGGCGTATAAGAGTAGGAAGAGATCAAAGGCCTATCGCGATGAATAAATAAAACAAGAGCTTCATGCACAACTTGAGGAACAGTTATCTGCCTTACTTCAAGAGAAGACTGCCTTACTTCAAGGAGAGATAGATTCATTAAGGAAAGAACTGAGACAAGTCCACAACCAATTGCAACTCACCTCCGTTAATGCGGTACCCAGTCCCCCTCAATGTCAGAGTAGCTACACGTCCACGCCAATTACTGAACATAGCAACACCCACTTACCTATCGACAATATCCAAGTAATGTACCTCTTTAGAATGCTACATAGATAGACCTAGTGGATAACTTAGTTCATCGTGTATTGTTATATATGTAGGAGCCCACACCGTGCATCCTGAGAGTCAGGCTTGTTGGCTCCATTCCCATTGACGCTGGGAGGGGGATGGTGTATCCATGGCTGTCAGGGACATTGGTGTATGCTGCCGAACTAGAGACCGGTTTCGTGAAGGTCCAAGTGAACATGATTAATGATGTTTTCAGAACTGTCCCTCTTGAGAAGCCCCAATGAAGAGATTATGACATTAGGGGATGCCGTTCACACATTCATCCAGTGGCCCAAGTGGGACATCGCCCTCGACCCGTCCGTGCCGCGATCTCCACATCCAGTGACCCAAGAGGGACATCACCCTAAACCTGTCACATGGCTCTCATGGCTCCACCTTAAGCTTCACTTCAGAAGCCCGTCACATTGGCTCCCGTGGAGACGCCGTCAAAAATGTATCGCAAGCGAGGCGCTAAGACCCAACCGAAGAAGATTAAGGCACCTCCCAGGCAATGGAAGTTCATTCTCGGAGTGTCGTTGGTCCCTGAGTCACAATTATCCTGGCTTGGACTGGTTTACAATACTTTGCATACCTGATACATGCAGAGGTCCAATATGATGCCAAACCGGTTAGTGGATTCACCGTGAAATACACGGAGGCGATTTCCTCTACAACTTAGGCTACTTCATCATGACCTTCAAAGACTTATTATTATTATTGAACCTTGATAAACTCGATGCCTCACTTCTACAATGCTGGACACTATAAGCATATTGTACAATCATGTTCTACATTCCCGTAATACCGATAATGTCATAACTCATTGGTTATGTATAGATCCATAATCTAACAAGTCTGGCGATGGTGAGAACCGGTGGGTTTCGTTGACCCACACTTCGCCTCTAAGCAATCTATCAATGATAATGCATCATTCGTCCAAGATTACATAACGAGGGGATTGATTGCTCACAGTGACAAGGAATACTTCATGGTACCTTTCAACCAATGGTAAGTGATTCACTAGTTGCCATATAAATTTCATTTGTAATACTAAATGAACTTAGGATTAATCATTATGATGATATTCATGACTAGGGGTCATTGGATTCTAATCGTGATTGTACCAAAGTGGAGCAAGGTAATATACCTTGATTTCTTACTTAGTGGAAACTACGACTTTACCCGTGTGCAACAAGTAATTGACAAGTAAATTCATTTCCTTCATATTTAACTCTATTGTAATCTTTCCTTCGTTTGCAATGGTCAAAGCTAACCTTTTGAAATCACGTAGGTTGTTCATCACTTATGTTGCCAGGGAGGGAGACACAAGGAATCCAGCGCCACACTGTGACATAGGACGCGATTTTCGGTACCCGCTACAACACAACAATCTTATATCACACTTTGTTATAATGCCTCTAGAATTGATAATACTTATGTATGTAATTCTATTTTGACAGTGCCACCAGCAGCTACAGAGCAACGTATGTTGATTTTATGTTTGCTGCCATATGAAGAAAATCATGGACGTTAAGATAAATGGTCCAGAGGTTTGTCAACCTGTTAATAATTATTTTTTATTATCAATTTATATATATGTATATATATGTGTGTGTGTGTGGGGTAATGAATTTAACTATTCCTTGCGACATCGTGTGGAATTCGACGAAAGTGCAATCGATCTTGACAAACTTGCCGAAATTCGAGGAATGCTCTCCTAATTCTTGATAGCAGATGTTATAAACAACACTAGAGAGTTCTACCCCACAATGGTGATTAGATGTTGAAACATTGGATACAATTGTAATCAATTAATTGTGCTTAATCAAACAATTCATTCAGTTGTTTAATTCATTTGTGAGATATGTGTAATGATTGTCATGTGCTATATATGTGATCTGCTTACTTGCATTGTTTAATTTATTTATGAGATTTGTGTAATGATTGTCCTGTGCTATCTATGTGTGTGTGTGTGTGTGTGTACATATGTATATGTATATATATATATATATATGTATATGTATATGTATATGTATATGTATATGTATGTATATATGTATATGTATGTATATGTATATGTATGTATATGTATATGTATGTATATATGTATATGTATGTATATGTATATGTATGTATATATATATATGTGTGTGTATATATATATATGTATATATATATATAGATGATTTTCTTGTTTATTTTCAGAGGGCATTGCTAGCATTTTCTAAAGCTAGCCGGAAAATTGAAAATAACGTAGCTTTTAGAATAGCTATCTCAGACGGTTTGGTGCCCTAAACCGTCTATGATATATAGATATCACAGATGGTTTTTAAAAACAACCGTCAGTGATATGTATGATATCACAGACAGTTAATAAAAAACCGTCTGTGATAGCAGAATATCACACACGATTTTTTAAAAAAAATATTTGTGTTTTAACTTATCATAGACAGTTCAAAAATTATCTGTGATAACCACCTATTATAACTGACATATAAATACAAACAGTTCAGAAACTATCTGTGATGATGGTTTTGAACCGTCTGTGATAACACCGTCTGTAGTAGTGCCCGGCCTCTCCAACCCAGTTTCGGCCTCTAGCGCCTAGCCGGCCCTTCTTTTCTACCGCTCAGTTCTAGAGGGGGGGTTCCCACGAGCCGACCGATGGTGGGGAGGTGCCAGCCCAGGTGATCCCCTGGTGGGTACACCCCTGCCGATAGCTTCTAGTTTTCAGCAGTCAAAAGTCATTTGGAATATAGTGGCTTCTTAATGCGGTTTTTCTTTTTTTTCTTTGTATTATCTGTGGAGATATAATGATGTTTTTATTTTTTTAATCGAATATCTTAGAACAAAAATCTAACAGATACTATAGTGCCATTTCAACCAAAAAGACATGGCACTTCCGAACGGAATCTAAAGTTGAAACCCTCGCAAACGATGCCTTCTGTATACATGTTGCCTTATTTTCTTTCAACTATGTCAAATCAATTATGTGTTTAACTGATAAAACAAAAAGATGAAAGGGCGAGGAATGATGCAATTAAGATGCTAATGCACAAGATCACAAGGAACTAGATTCTGGTCTTATGCATGAGTTCACACGCGGCAAGTATCACGAAGTGTGACGGATTTTCAACATTACATTACGATTGCGGAAAGCACAAAAACTTCACGTGCAATGGTTTGTTCCATGTGCTATTGTTCTATCATAGGAGGACTCCAGCTAGACAACCATACATGTCTGGTGTGGAAAGGCAATGGTACGGTCATTCGGCTCTGATCAAACAGTTCAAGTTGGACACTCCAACCATTGAAGTAATTAATGCCAGCTAGCTATAGCAAGTCAAATTTGATTCTATTTTCAACCTCTACTTCCTTTTAATTTCTCTAGATTGTACTAACTTCATCATGGTGTTTTAGAATACAAAATTTTGACCATGGGAATGTTTAAAACAAACTATATAGGTTGCTTATAAGAGAAATATATATGTAATTAGACTCGTAATTAAAAGTACTTTCATATTATAATTTTATTGATTTATCTTAATACAAATGTATAATAAAACAATGGTCAAAGTAATACCTGCCATGAAAAGTCAATAACATGATTTAAGAAAAACAGAGCGAGTATAGGAATTAGTATAAAAAATATATATAGCTTGAGACAACAAGCTGACCAAGTCTAGAATTTCGGGTGTGCTTTTATACTGAAATTTAAACAGTCTAGTTTTCTTTTTTGAGTGGCTATTAAACTGAAATGTTCATCAAAAGTCTAGATATTGGTGTGGTTTATACTGAAATTTTGGTGTGTAAGCTACTTTGAACCATCGAATTTCTTTTTAAATTAGCAGAATTGCCTGCGCAAATTTGCAAGGGTAGACGCTACAATACATATAATTAATATTTGAATGAGGGTTGTGTGATATATGTTTATGTAATATATGTATTTTACATACACTTTTTCACCATCCACTAATTATTACCCGAAAGTGGGAATGCTGGAGGTGAGAAAAATGTTAGAGAAAAAATATAAAACCTTTTTAACTAAAAGATGTGTACCATAGCCATCCCTTCTGAGATTAGAGTTGTATTTGCTATTAATTTCCTTGTAACTTTGTGCTTCGTACCATTCGGTACTTCTTGTTTGTACTCAAAATATGTGAAGAAAATAGTTTCTGCAATTTAAGTGACTAAAATATACATGAAAATATTAGTAGATATAACAAAGAAATCAAACAGCACACATGAAAAGGTTGAACTCTCCCAGCATGTTCTATACTTTCAAATAGGATCCCCACAACTCTGTACATTTATTTACATGGCAATTTCTTATTTGCCACTGTAAATTTATTTACAAGGCTTATATGTCTGTGAGACAGGGGATGGCATATCTGGGCATGCAAAAAATTTTCCCTTTATTTATTTAAGATGGCCATATGAATGTGCTTCTCTAGTCTCTGCTTTAGGATTTCAACGCTTATAGCGCAGTTTTAAAAAAAATACTAAAATATATACGGAAATATCAATAGATACTGTTACAAATAATTTTGACTTAGAGTTCAAGACGTAGTAGAGTTCATTTCCGTATGTAACTCAAGTTGAAGTTAAGTCCAACTTGAAATCCGAATCGGAATAGGAGTATGAGAATATTAGCTTATATATTCAGGAGGCTTGTACCCAGTTTTGTAAGCGAAAGAGAAAAAACAAAAAAAGAGAGGAGCAAATAAGAAAATAAAGAAATTCAGAAATTTCTTCCATGTTCTCTCAGATTATTTGCAATATGTGCATTTTCTCCTGAGATCAAAGTTATAACAAGTGGTATCAGAGCCTACACGAGTCGTCCCGCTGCCCGCAGCGTTCAGCCCCAGCGAAGCTTTGCGGCCGTCGAGATCAAGCGGTGGCGGCGAGACATCGAACACTACGTCGGCCACGTCAAGTAACGCAGCGGAGCCCATCAACGTCGTCCCGTTGCAAGCGGTGTACGTCCTTCCCGCTGCCGTGCTGGGTGGAGTAGAAGAGCCGGACCTGAACGAGCCAGTGTGGATCCATGCCAAGAACGCCAGAGGCAGGCCGGTCCGACGCCACCATGTGCGTAGAGGAGCTAGAGGACGTGGAAAGGCTCGATTTTGGAGACGCCGGGGACGAGAAGCCCGACGAGTTCCCCTCGCCTCACATAGAGGGTGTTCGAAAAAACACAACTGCTGATTTCAAGCAAAACAAGTTTGGCAATTTTGTTCCAATTATTCGATCAGGGGATTGGTCAGATATTGGAAGTCGTCAATACATGGAAGATACCCATATGTGCATAGCTGACCAAGCTAAAACCTTTGGTTATCCATCAGCGGATAATAAAGTTATTTCCTTTTATGGGAGCCATATGAGACCCGATCGGAAGGAAAAAAATCTGGTGAAACGTTCGCGCGCCTCACGCGCGGCGTCTGCTCACAAGTCTCGTGCAATTCTCCCGAGGCGTTGTCCCGAGCGAGTACTACAAAAAGCAGAGCAAGTTTAAGAAAAAGGAAAAAAACAGCATAATTTTTTTTCCGTTCCCTCGGTCCAAGAGCAGCTTCAAGGTAGCCCGACTTCTTGATCTATGTTCAAGATCATGTCGCGTACTCCGGGGAGTGGTGTCACCGATGACGAGGCATCATTCGGTATGATGGCGAAGGAGAGTTCCGTTATCTTGATGTATTATCCGATGCTCACAACGAGCAATTATGCAGCCTGGGCAATCAAGATAAAGGTGTGCATGAAGGCTCAAGGAGTGTTAGACGTTGAGAAGATGTGTTCGCCGTCCAAACTCAAGTAAGCAAAGTTGAGATCGGAACGTCGAGGAGATGTGTCACCGTTCTGTGTCAAAGTATGAGTTTAGTAAGTCATAGTTGAGTCCGACTGCCTCAATGTTTTAGAATCTTTTCATCTAGGTGGACCCGTACCAGTTGAGTTGAGGTCCTACATACAGCTTACATGTAGAACACTTCATGTGGAGGCGTGGTTAGTAATTCATAATGTATTGAGACTAAAATTAGAGTATGTCAAGATTAAGGGAGAGATTGTTACAAATAATCTTGACTTAGAGTTCAAGACGTAATAGAGTCTGTCTCCGTATGTAACTCAAGTTGAAGTTGAGTCCAACTTGAAGTCTGAATTGGAATAGGAGTAGGAGAGTATTAGCCTATATATTCAGGAGGCTTGTACCTAGTTTTGTAAGCGAAAGAGAAAAAACAAGAAAGAGGGGAGCAAATAAAGAAATTCAAAAATTTCTCGTTTTTTCTGGGATTAAAGTTGTAACAGATACAGCAAATCACTCCCTATTATGCCTCGCGGATTCCCCGCGCGGAGAGGGCTCCCACGTCGCCCGCGCGCGCGCTCCGGCCGGCGCGTGGCGCGAGAATTCGCATACAGTCGGCCGACCTTTTTTGCGAAAAAGTCCCTGCATGATTTGGTAATTACGTTTAGGTCCCCGGTTTTCAAAAAAAGGCCCCTGAATTCTTACGAAAAAGCCCCTATGCACTTTTTTGCTGGATAAGGACCCGCGGTTTCCCGTAATTACGAACATGCCCTTATTTCTTCCGGAAAGGCTCCCAATTTTTTGCAAAAAAACCCCTGAACTCTCCTTTTATTGCGAAAAGGCCCTCGATTTTTTGCGAAAAAAACCCTACGCTTTCTTTTTCCAGCGAATTTTCATCTCTTTTACTTCGGTCCATACGGTGGCGTGGCGTTGCGCCACGTCTACATGGCTAGTAAATCAAACGACGGATGAAAAGGTTGAGCTGTCCAACATTTACTTACGGTGGCCATGTGAAGGTGCTTGATTCTCTAGTCTCTGCTGTAGGATTTCGATGCTTGTAGCGCAGTTCTAGAAAGGGGAAAAAAAGCTTCTAGCGCCACAATGGAGTGTATGGCTCGTTGCCTTCAACCGAGTCGCACCAGGAAAGATGGTTCGGTAAAGTCGGAACGCTGAAAAAAAAGACGACTGTTGTTTGTAGATACATAGATATTTAGGTTGAATACATGAAATCATATATGTAGATTTATCTTGAAAAGTACTTTCATAATATTATAATTTTATTAGGTTTATAAATATATTATAATAGAATTTTGTAGTTAAAGTTATGTTTTGGAAACCGTGTTGATATTTAAAACGACTTTGTTTTGTGAACCGAAAGGGGTTAGCAAATACATATTTCTGTAATAAATCAATTTTGTTTTGTTGATCTACCAGTTTGCCTCATGTCCACACCAAACGAGCCGATCCTAATGAGCCATGGACCTCTCTAGACTCTTAGAGGTATCCATGTCTCCATGGGATGGTATAGGAGCAAGCAACTGCTGCAGTCACCTTAGTGATTTCTAGATGGAGTAATTATGTCATTGTGTGTAGAAAACTAGCCAGGAAGGGGGGGTTGCAGTTCTGCTTTATTCATGTGAGGTTACAAGGGGAAAAATTACTTTTTTCTCCGCACCTCATTCGCTTTTGACCCCTTGTTCTAGTTCTAGGGTAACATGGAAGGGACAAGGACACCTCCCCTAGCCAACAAATTAAGCCAAGAACAATGTGAATTGAGTGGGTTCTTTTAAGTTATGACTTATGACTTTTAGTTTAAAATTTTAATTCTATTTGTTCGTGAGAGAGTACGGAGAGATACTCACGTGCAATTTTAACCGATATAGATAATATTGAGATAGTGTCTGCTACAATTAACTTGTAGACCCATCTTAACTATTTGAAAGCTGGTTACTATAAAAAAATCAAATCATAAACTCAAAAAAAAACTCAACCATGATTGCAAGTCCCCGCCCTTTGTTTTTGTTCGTAGCGGCATTTTCAGAATCGGGAGGACGGAAATCACCAGGATCATCGAAATTAAGCATCCAATCAAAGCTCTGATCTAGCTAGTTTAGGTGTAGTAGTATACGTACACAGGTATGCCTGCTTGCCTCCAGTAGTTTGGTTGGTGGGCCTGAGTACGAACAGGATGGAATGGTCATGTAGCATATGGTTCTGTTATTTTTGGTGAATAGAATGATTCAGCGTCTAGATGAAATGGTTCATTCAAACACAACTGGGACTCTTTTCCCGTTCCCTATGGAGAATTATCTTACTGGTTTTGCTATTGTATAGTCGATTAATTTTTTTATTTCTTAGTCATCTGAAGTTGTACTCTCAGTCATCTAAAATTACAGTGTATTAATTTCTCTCAACCTAAAGTTGTACTCTCAGTCAACTAAAATTACAGTATGAAAAAATGACTGAAAATAAAGAAGAAAAATATCTGTGTAGTAGTCACTCCATTATCTTAGGCCCCGTTTGGCACAGCTCCACCACCGGCTCCTGGAGCTGTTTGGAGCCGTTTTGTGCTAAACGGGGTAAAACAAAATAGCTCCACCCAAGGAGTCCCTTAAAACATACTGAGACAAAAGATATGTACGAGATGGAGCTGAAAAAAGTAGCTCCACCCAGCTCCATCCGCAGGCCCGCAGGCCACTGCCCTTGTACTTTCGTGAATTTACGCGATCTGCCACCGGCTCTTCTATTCTCCCGTTCCCGTTCCTCTGTTCGGTCTTCTCGTCTTCGACCGTGAAGGGAGCGCCGCCGCCATTAAATATTGGTTGCTAATACTTTGTGTTATTTTAAATTTTAATTTTTTTTGAATTCAAATTTACTCGGATGAAAAATCATGTAGAAACATACAGCTCTTGATGTTACTACAAGCCAAATAGACAGGGGCATATTGGACAATTGACATCTCTCAACCATGCATGATAAAACAGGTGGAGCTGTTTTGCCAAACAGTCTACCAAAACAGCTCCAGCTCTACTGGTGGAGCTGTTCGTGGAGCTGAAGCCAAAAAAAAAAACAGCTCCACTTGTGAAGTGGAGCCGTGCCAAACGTGGCCTTATTTGGGGTAGGGATGAAGAAGCTCTTTCTCAATAGGGATAGAACTGGGTTCAAATGGATGCACTTTAGGGATGGCAGGGATGTTCCCCACGCCCCATATCCGTTTCCTTGGGCCCTATAACTTATATTGCTTGTATACCCTCTCAGAACCCTTAGCATCATATGATGGCACTGTAGATTTACTTAGAAGTTATGATAAGCTCATGCATCTTTTACTAATCTTTTCACCGTATTATTGTTTATTATGATTAGTTGTGTAATCCATGTGCTCATCGGTCTCCCAATCCTACGAGGATTGGGAAAAAGGAGGTATCTAAGGGCATCAGGAGCGTATATATCGCAATGGACCTTAAGGTGGACCCCACCTAATTGTTAAGGCCGACTTGTTATGTTTGAGGCCACCGCTTGGCAGTAACAAGGTCCCACTCGGTTACATGTGGTAGTTGGTAGTTGGCTGGTGGGGGGAGAGAACAATAGGATTAAAAGAAAATTGTATTTTAATGTTTGTGGCCAGGTCTTTAGCTTGAGGACCGGCCTCAAACCGTTTTTGCTTATGGCCTGCTTAAGGTCAACCCTGTAATGTATAAGGTCGACCTTAAGGTGACTTATAACCCCCTATTTTCGTACACTCCGGATGCCCTAAGCAAGCTCACCGGTGGAACGGTGGGCCCCCACTTACCAAGCCCCATTCGGTTTGAGACCTATGAATGGTGAGCCAACTCATCATCGCCACCGGCGAGCTCGGTCAGAGACAAGAGATTTGTAGAGAGAAACAAGAGATTGGGGGTTAGATCGAGATAGATATTTGGGACAAAGGGACAAAGAAGAGCGAAAGAAGGGAGGACCTTCCATGTCGGCTAAGGTGCCGTTCATTTGAGCTAAAAAAAGTGATTTATAACTAAAATTTTACTGTAGTTAATGGTGGATTATTTAATATAATTAAATTTTAAAAAATTAAAAATAAAAACAGGTTAGCCCATAACGAATAATACAAACGAATATGGAAAAAAGAACTAACAAAAAACTCAAAAAAATCTAGAAAATCAGAAAAAAAAACGAAATTTAGAAATAATAAAAAATAAATAAAAAACAAGAAGTTCAAACCAAATAAATGGACCTAAGGGGGCAGGGGCGAGTGTCGCCATCGGGAGGTTACCGGTTTGCGGACGGCCAATTCAATTCAACGGTCCGCCGTACCGGCGTCGCTAAGTCGTCGGGGCCCGTATTCGCCGTTGAAAATCGATGTAGCTAGCCGCCTTCTCCTTGATCCGTGTACGGATGCCTCGCTCACTGCCGTGCTACATTTTCTGAAAATCTTAGCCACTAATTAAACACGTACAACCGTAATCGGATTCCGGAACTCTGCTTGCAACTTAGGGGGTGTTTGAGACTGCTCCACAAACTCTGCTCCATAAACTCTACCGTGGAGCAGCTCCACAAAAAACCTGGAGTTTGTAGAGCACCCCTTTAGGTGCTCTCAGGGCACTCCTAATACAGAAACTATGAGATAGTTTCTATACTTGCCAATTAATGTAGACACTACCCATAGAAACTATACTCCCAATGGATAGTTTCTACAAATAAAATTTTCATCCAATCATCTATCTTCTCTCTCCTATCATCTACCTATCACAGCTCTTTCTATCTTGGTTCCTGTGTAGACATGGTGTCTATATAAGAAACCATTTCCTTATCTCTCCTCCTTAACTTCAATGACACATCAGCATTTTGCTTACTTGGCACCTTATTTAATGCCATAGAAACCATCCATAGTTTCTGCATTAGGAGTGCTCTCACAACTCCACCTTTTTTTCCTCGAACAGAGTGCGTGGAGCTGAACTTGTTTGGCTAAAAAACGTGGAGCGAAGCTGAAAAACGTGAAGTGGAGCAGTACCAAATACCCCCTTAATTCGGGTAGCACTCTTCAGTTTCTGGTCAAATAAAGGGAGGTATTGGTAAGGAGCTTGTTAATTACTACCGTGGTTTAGTTTTGCTCGGTTCAACGGTCAAACCGACACGAGAACGACCAGCCGCCGCTATAGCTAGGAGTACTGATCGTTTGGCGCCTGCTCTGCTGCAGTGCCGGTCAAACAGGAGCAGGCGGGGCAGCAGCCAACCAACCCAGCAGAAATCACGTGTGCTACATTTTGTAGCTAGTATAGATCCTTTTTACACTGCAGTTTATAGCTTACTGATCTTGATACTGTAGTATCTACTAGAATCTATTTATAGATCTTATTTTAAAATATATTATTTAAAAGCTAATTACTGTAGCAATGAAAACCAAATCCAACATAAATCCAAAAGAAAGCACCCTATATAAAAGACTCAACCCAAGCGGCCGAGCTGCTCTCTCGCTAGTACTCTTCCGTCGAGATTCGTAAGACATATTTTTTTATATTAATATTTATTTGTATAGGATGTATATTTTTCCCTACAAATTTTTGTGATACTTCTATTAAATCTTCACTGTATGGTATTAACTTATTTGTCTTGAATAGCTGGCGCTTCGCACTCCATAGTATCTTACCGATTGAGTTCCATCTGGCTTGAGCGGGTCCTGTGCATTGAATGCGCATGCGTACCAGTACCTGTGCGCTAAGAGTGACTATGGGTGTGTTTGGTTGCCTGAATCTCCTTCGTCCTGGCTGGGTGGATCCGTATAATCTGAGAAAGAGCCTGTTTGGTTGCCTGTATGAGTGGATGTAGCATGCATGAGCGGATGCAAAAAATACGCCCTCATCCTGGATGGGTGGATACGCTCAAAATGAGCTTCACTGGCCATCCTGGATGGGTTGATGCAGTGTATCTTATGCGGTCCCACGTGTCAGCCTCTCAGATTTGGTAGACTGCATCCGCTCATACAGGCAACCAAACAGCATCTCAGTTTTTTTGCATCCGCTCATGCAACCTCACCAAACATCTTCTTTTTTCTGAAATACGATTTCACTCAGCCTGCATCCACTCAGTCAGGATATACGATACAACCTCCATCCACGAACCAAACACACCCTATAGAAAAGAGGTGCCATGAATGACTGCATTAGCGATACGATACTTAAGGGAATAATTAGGGGTATTTTAGTCAGAGACTCAGGGCTTAAATATGGTATTGTTTAGAGTGGATAAGACACGTATTTTATCCATCGCACGAAAGGAATATCATGAAATCGAGTCTAGATACCAATTCATAGAATCTTCGAGTAATTATTCGGTCACGCAACATGCACAATATTTCTCCGACCAGGATACTCGGGGAGCAACATCTGGGGGTTTACGACCATGAGGTCATTTGGTCTTATTTAAATATTAAAGCCGCATTTAGATATTTATTCAATCCTTATCAGCTAGCCCGGGAACTTTTCAGTGATGTATGATATGAATTCCTTCCGATTATATTTTAATCAGGAAACTACTCCTTTAACAACAAGAGTAAAGAAGCACTTTTATTCACTTTAAAGTTCAAAAAACTAACTGGGAAACAGAAAATTTTTATATCCGTTGGGCTTCGAATTGGGTAAACCCTATTTGCAGTTGGAGAAAACCCTTATAAAACACCTAGTGTATTACTTGTTGGCATCACGCTTTTAGAAAAATATTTCATTTTCTTCTCCGCCCTAGTGCTCTTCGCCCGTAGCGTCGAATCCTTTCGATCCCCTTTAGGAGGAAAGGACCCTTATCCGAATAATAATCTTCCAACTTCTTCTGCCATGCAGAGTAGTTGTGAAGATCGTGCCCTTCCACTTGATGAAGTGGACACCACCGTTTATTCTTCCTGAACTCATCGGTCGGATTTTTTGCCTTATTCCAACCAAAATAATAATTCTTGCCCTTGGTGAACTTTTCTAGAATCGTAAGAACCTCTTTAGCGTTGGGTTTACAATTCTTTTTACCTTTGGGATACTTCTTAGGCTTTTTCTCTTTCTTATCCAGGCCAGGTTAAGGATTTTTCTCTATCCGGTTGATGACCTTGTTCCATTCAACTACCTCGCTAGTGGCTGTGAACTTGTCGACCATGTCAGATAGCATGTCGATCGTTCTTGGAGGGTTCATTGCACTTTCCTCCGTAGACCATCGGTTTGTCAACCCAGTTTTGAAAGTCTAGATGATAGGGGAATCTGTAACAATTGGAATTGGTTTACGAACCTAGCTAAACCTCTTAATGTACTATCGGAGAGTCATTGGGTTCTTGCTAGATTCGGTGGAGATCATCTTCTTTCCCGAGGCAGTTGTACGTCCCCTGAAAGCTGCTCTCACGTGTAGATTGATTTGACCAGTTGGTTAAGCAACCAAGAGCAGGCAGATCCTTCGAAGACTATGGGCAACTAGTCTACCATCACATTATCATCGCCTCTTGTGGCTCTAGTGGCAGTGGTGTAAATCTGGAGAAATTCTAATGGGTTATGTGTTCCATAGAATTTTTCTAGATTTGCTAGTTGGAACCTGTCTAGCTAGCGTACTACTTGAAGACCTACCAAGAAAGCTTAATAGACTGTAATCAAGTCATGAAGCCTTGTTTGGAAAGGGGCTAGATTGTAGTCGATTAGAGATCGATTCCTTCTATAGTTGTACTGAGAAACTGGTACTCCAAACCGATCGTGGGCAATTACGTGATGTCTTCAATCAACTATTTGGTTCAGGTGATTCCGCATATCACCCAATCAAAGTGTTTGTTCCTCATAACAACGGGGGAGTGGCTTCATTGAAAAGTCGTCTTTGCTCATAACTCCCTTGTTAGAATCTTTGAGGATGTCTTGTACCAGCCATCGAATTATTTTTAGCGTGATCGCGTTGGCTTATGCTAAGGGTGGAATGCTCGAACGAAGTCAGAGTATGACTCTATGAGTTCCTTTGTTCCCTGTACATCTCTGTACACCACATGGTCTGCTAAAGGATTTTTGACACTTCATTTGCATCCTAAGCATATCCTAGAGTTTTTGCCAGAGGAGGATTCGGATTATTTAAAATATCATGGACTCATTGCAAGTTCTGAATAGTTACTATGGGCCTCTCTAAGATTCCTGTTTATGGAGGTGGTACGATGACTCGATTTCCTCTTTGAGCCCCTAGCATGTCCCATTCGACTCGTCAGGTGTGGTAGGGTAGAAGCAGGTGGATTGGCCGATTGATTTCCACCAGCCCTGCTGCCTCCGTCCCCTCGAGGTGACGTAGGAGCATTTGCACCATTTCGACCAACAGGTCTTGGTGGGTCCTGTCATGAAAAATCATGCACAACATCTGGATTGACATCACCGATTGCGTTAACTTCGTGCTTCCAGCACGAATCTCCCCATGAGCTCCTGTTGAAAATATGGGAGAGCCTTCCACTACTTTGGCAAGTAGCCTCCACGATAGGGGGCAACTGGAAATCACCACCTCTAGTGGGCTTTGTGGTGGACTCAGCCTGATCTGATGGATTATCGATCGGATGCTGAGCGTTATCATCTTCACCCGGCTCTCTACCAGGGGTAACTGCATTGACATTGCGTCTAGGTGTCGGTCAGCTCCTAAAATACATAGGAGCCATCGGTGAATAGTGGTCACTCACAACTGTATTGAAAGTACTCTGACCCTCGGATTGTAATGTTGCACTCTTGTCATCGGCTTTGCCAATTGGAAGCATCAGGCTTGCAAAGCTACTCGGGTTAACGAGGGGGTGGCGAATCTTCTTCCATCCGGTCGATCTCGCGGATCTCAACGAGTGGTGAGCCTGAAATGAAAGAGGACGATGCATACATCCATGTCGAGGTCGGTATAGTCTGCCAAGTCAAACCAGATTTCCTCGTCCCAGGTTTCTACCGTGATCACATGAGTGACGACAATAGGAAAAGAAGAAAGGCAAGGATTATTGAATGAAGAAAACTTCAAGGATTCAGTGCCATCTTCCCCACGGATGGCACTAGCTGTCGACGATTGAGTCACCGATCTTATGAAATAATATGAGAAATATGGTTGAAATCATTGAGAGAGAACGTGGATGCTCTTTATTACTATGAACTAGTTACAGGGTGCCTTTAACAAGGCGTGAAACTAGCCCTAATTACATTGAATCGAATGGGATGTGTATTGTCCTTCTATCTTCTCTTGTCTAGCCTTCAATACCAATGAAGAGATGCCAACTATCCATCGAGGAAGATGCCTTATGGAACCAACACGTCCGGTCAGGGAGGTAGTTATGTCAGAGATAGGACGTCTGATCGTCGGTTGTTGTAAGTGGGAAACAACTGCATGACAGTTGTTGTCAGAGACTCAGGGCTAAAACATCATGCTGTTTAGAGTGGATAAGACACATGTTTTATCCACTGCATGAAAGGAATATCTTTCGGGACCAGTTACCAGTTCACAAAATCTTTGAGCAGTCATCCAGTCGGGCAACATACATAGTGTTTCTCCGACCAGGGTACTTAGAGAGCAACCTCTGGAAGTTTACGACCACTGGTGTCCTTTGGCCTTATTCAAATATTAAAGCTATATTTACGGATTTATTCAATCCTCATCCGACATAGTATCCAATACTAACAATATGCTAGCTGAAGATATTAAAAATATATATAAGTTCTTTTGGTGACAAGTCTACCAATGCAACAGCTTTTACTCCATCTATTTTAGAATACTTGACACTTTTGACTTAGACTAGCTAAACTTTGTAACTCAATCAATAATACTTTTCTAAATATTAAGATGATATTGCTGGATTTATCGTAAGAAATACTTTCATAATACTATACTTTCACAACATTTTATAAAATGTATTAATGTAAAATTAACAATCAAAATTTAACCTTAGGGATCTTGAAAAATCGGCATTGCCAAATATTCTGAAACGGGTGGAGTAGATAACAAAACTAATACCTTTATGTATATTTGTAGTCAAAATTTTAAAAAGTTGGTTGCATGCATTATTAAGATGAGCACTAAAAAGAGTGGGTGACATATTTGTCAAAACCGACGACTAGTTGAGCTTGTTGCACGCAAAAGCATCTTGACTGGCGAGGCATGATCAACCACTCAGAAGTGCTGAAATTTGGTAAAGGCTGTGAGGCCACGCACGATGAATTAATGGATTTGACATTGCTAGTACAAGTGCACTTTTCTTCTCCTTTTAAACTTGAAGCTAGAAACTTATGCATTTGTTGACAAAAATATGGTAGAAGCTATGCTCCAACCGTTTACAAAGAGAGAAATCCAACACATTGCGTGGTCAGAGGTGCACTGGATTCATTGGGGCCAGAAGAATGAACAGTTTTCTTTCCCGAATAGCAAAGGACACTGCTGACTTGGTGACTGCACTGTAGCTTTCAGTTGCCAAGAGGACAAGTTACCTATTCGTCACTCTAGAAAATATTAATCGTTGCTTTAGCTAGATAAACTGAATCAGCAAAAATTTAGCTTCGAAAAACTTTTGAACTCTTATGACTTTTTCCGGCCCATTGCTATACGAAAAAAATATCCCTATTCTGTCGTGGTAATAGAAAATAATCTGCTACTGCAGGCCAAGCAAGATCGCCGCACATGTTACCTACGACACATATCTTTAGACAGCAGGAGCTCAAGTCCTATTTAGAATATAAGGATCCCGTGGAAATTTGAACAAAATAGTTCAACTTTAACGAAAAATTATAAATTCTCACATTCTAAACGAGACGTATATGGCAGTTGGCGTGTCAGTTCGACTGAGCGTTTGAACGCTGGCTTGGACTTCAGCTATTGGAATGAACGCTCATTTGGACTGGAAGTTAATTACAGCCCTAGCTAGTTAGGCCAAATACCTTTTGGGCTGAACAACAAGACAGACGACTTCCATACATGATCCAGAGAAAAATGAAAACACAAGTTTTCATCCGGCTTATGCAGTGGGTAATAGCTAGGTAGATGCATGTACATATACACGGTAGACGTACATATATACAGGTATGTAAACATGGTTTGGCGTACGTACATGAATACGGCATGTTGCAAGTCGCGTATGCTGATATGCATGGTATTAATATCTGGTTGGTAGGACCAAGTTAGATCTATTCGTATTGACTTCTACTTCTAATTTTTGCTTTAAAAAACCAAAAGATAATATAAACACTCGGCTTCTTGAAATGGCTTTTCCACTCGTCTCGCTACCGCCTTGCTCCGGGCATAAGACAAAGGGTCACGAATGCATCACGCACCATACTCCTCTCGCTTCCATCACGTACATGTATCTCTCCCTCACTTTCTCTACTGCTCACGTCCTCTTTAAAGTCACTTCTTTAAGCCACTCTTATTCATTTTCAGCCAAATACCATCATCAAAAGTGAAGGACCATATGGGGAGGTCCAAATTTATATTGTGATGAGCTATTGTAATTTGGGATGATTGGAAATCAAAATTTACAAATTATCAGACGTTTTGGTCGACCTACAGACCAACTGATCAGATCGGCCAAAGGGGGACGATCAAATCAGATCATCCCAACGGTTAGACCAGAGGCCAAAACTAGCCTAACCGGCTCCCGTCAGCGGTCTAGCCGGTGTGGGGATATGGTTAGACCGGCTAGCTAGTGTTTGTCTCGGCTGAGTTTTGTGATTTAGGGTTTTTGGTCGTGGGTTGAGTTAGGTTGACCAAGGTTAGTGTTTATATATTGCACGAGGCATGTTACAGCTAACGTAAGTCAAGTTGTGAAGAACTTGTACCCAAAAATGATTTCTTTGTCCTTGGATGTGCAGGGTCGCTTGGAGTCAACTATGGTCAACGGCGAGGATCAAGGCTACGCTCATGAAGGAACTGAGGCCCAGAATGATCAAGAATATCGGATAAGATAACTGAGCTCAAGCATGGTATGAGAAAGGCGGGAAATGTTGAAGGAAAGTTCGAGCGACAGGTTGAACCATATGGCTTGGTCGGCCTAACTGAGGCGTGGTCTGGTGAAACCAGAACAAAAGAGACTTGCCGACGTGTGGTAAACCAGTGCTGCACTTACACATGGCAAACATGGTGATTGCTTGTAATGAAAGATAAAAACCAAGTCAAGAAAAGGTATTTTTGTTAAGTTGGCCAAAATACCAAAACTACTTTTGATCAAAACCGCGGCGCTTGGGAAAGTGGTTTAGGTCAAAAAGAAGCTAAGAATATCAAATTAGATCAAAGCTAAAGATTTAACGGATTCGGGTTTATGTGCTTTAAAAATCGTGCATAAGTATAATGTGTTAATTAAAACCCGTGTTGTGTGGGGTTATCGGGTTTTCCCTATATATGCTAAGTGGATAGTATCAACTAAGGTTAGATAGGTGCTGGTTGCTCTATTCATTTAACGGGTTGAGATGAAAACTTACCAGTTAACCATCCAATCATCTTCTCTTGATTATTGAAGCCAAGTGTTTTAGGATTAGGGTTTGAGAGAAGTTAAGTATTGAGGTGTGCTCTCCTGTCCTCCAGATGGAGTGGCTGTAAAACCTTTATCCTCAGTAACAATACATCAATCTTTGTTCATCTCACATGAATTCATCTTGTGTTGATTGATTTGCTCTTGATTTGGTTGATTTTGCTCTTCTCTCATCTCTTCTTGATCTTGTTGTGCCAAGGATATATAAGAGATGGAGATGATCCTTGAAAATCAATCTCCATCCATCTAGGCATCTGATTGGCAAGTTCTTGAAGAAACCCGTTTTTGCTTGGTTTTGACCTTCACGTTGATTTCTTGATCTGAATGTTTTTGCTTTGATTTTTTTGGTGTTCTTGCTTACTATGATATGTGGGAATTTATCTAGAGCCTTCCTGGCCATCTTCTATCCACGAGTAAATCATATTCACCATTTTTTATTATTTTAGCTTGGTTTTGATGCAATTTTGCTTAATCTTGAAAAAAGTCTGAACTTTGATATGGACCCTTGCAATTCTTAGTTGGAATAGGTTCCTAAAACCTTAAGCAATGTGTGTGCGAAATTTCATATCATTTGAATTTATATTTTAAGAGTTGCACCAAAATTGGAATGTGTTGGGCTGTTGTGGGCAGGGAGGCAGGTCCAACCGCCTCCACTGGTTAGGCCGGCTTTGAGCCGGTGATCTGACCATCAGAGAGATCAAATCAGTCCTATGTAACCGGTCAGACCGCCAGAAGTGTGAATTTCTTTAGTTTTTGATTTCTTGAGCGGTTGTTTTGCGTTTTTGATCTAATACTCAATAACTCTTAGTTATTTGAGTGAAGGATTAAGAATATTTAGGGAAAATTTTTAGTTAGTATTATTTATTCTCTTTGTTGCTTTTCGGTCCTACTAAAGCCAATTCAAATGCCCCTATTATAGTAGCTTGCTAGATAGGTAAATATGGTTTTGGATAGACGACATGGTTTATGTCACTGACATGGACTATGTACATACATGTAGTATGACCAGGTGATCGAGAAGATTGACCTGACCACTATAGCTTATTAGCTTATCTCAATCCTAGCTCATGCAACGGCACCACTAACTCAACGTGCAGACGCAGCACTAGCATATTGTAAGCTAGTTGACTAATTACCACTCAAGTATGTGTAGTGTACAAGCCAGTAACTACAATTAATTGTTTAAACTTGGTAATGGTAACCAGCAGATGATACACATCGATGGCTACTACACGTGCATGCCGACGCGTGGACTTGCACCTGATCCTAATTCCCTGGTTTTGGAGTTGCTTTTGAGGCAAATAAAATCCATCTAGTACTACATATCTACTAACTAATGTAGTATCTACTTACACTTGGTCGGTTTCATCATCTCTATCTGTTCGACATCCTTATCCATAAACTTTGCTGGGATTCATAAACAAATCAGTTAAAGAAGCTTTCTTTGGTTGGTTGTTTACTGCGTAGTAAAGAATTCTACTACGTTGGAAATTAAGGAGGATGGAAGCCAGCTATTGCATGTTGACGTGCCGTGCCTCCCTCGATCAAATCAGTCGATGGTCGTCGATCACCTTGCTGCTTTGGGACTTCTCGGTCTCTCGTTTTCCCAGACTTCTTTGTTCTTCTCTCACTTAATTTGTTGCTAGCGTCAGTGCACACCTACGCTCAAATAAGATTTATCAGCAGAGGTACGTGCTGATCTGTGATTCGCAAATCGCAACGCAACATCTCAAATGTTCATCACGAGGCCCATGTCTGTGACAATGAAAGGAGCATGCATCTGATTGCTCTGGTCCTTCGTTCTGTAAGATATGGAGGTAGTCTTGGTCTCCTCTACCAGAGCAAGAGAAAGAAAAGTGAGCTTTGTCATGGTCTCTCTCTCGAAATTTGCCTTTTAAAATGAGCCTAACTAATTAGCAAGGACAAGTACGCAACACCAAACTTGGTCGTCGCCTTCTACACAACATAACTTCTAACATTATTGTAATAGAATGGATCGTCTAAAGAAATGGGAACCAAATGGACATCTCCATGCCTTTTTGAAACACAAAATGGCTCTCTATCTCTTAGGTCAAACAAAACATTTGGGGATGTATTTTTCTTCCTCCTCTTCCCTCCAAGAACCCAGAGACCAATCAGTCGATGCCACAATATTACTCCAAAAACAATTGATCGCCATTTGTCCATGTGAGTATGTGACTCTAAACAACATGCTTAATTGGCAGGTAGGACCACACCAACAAATATGTTGGTAACAATGACACAAAGCGTAATTTATATACAGATTATATATGTGTGCAGTTGAAGAAGAATATGGTGTCCGAGGCATGAGAATCTTTGAACGACCAAAAGAAGTTTGCGACCGCAAGAGATGTCACAAACAAAATGCATGCATGCATAGCTAAGGGACTCTCATACCTTCCTCGTGAGGACGAAGACCTAGCGCCGCCACCCCGCACTCACCTCGCCCCTCGTCTCGCCGCTGCTGGAGCACGCCGCCGAGCCTCGCGCGGGCGCTAGGAAGGCAACGGCGGGGCCATCTCGCTCGGATCTGTGCGGATGTGGCCGGATCTGGGTGGCGGCGAGCGGCTTCGGGGCGCGTCGGAGGTCGGCACGAAGGCGGCCGCTTCGGTTTGGGCACTCGGCCGCGGCAGCGGTCCGGCGGCTTCGAGCTCGGGCGAACGACCGGGAGGACGAGCGGCGGCGGTCGGGCGGCTTCGAGCGCGGGACCGGTGACAGGCGGAGCGGCCGCGAGCGCTAGCCGCTTCGAGCTGGGGGCGGACGACGGACGACGGGCGGCGAAGCGCGGCGGCGGCCGTCGGTGGCCGCGGATGCAGAGCGCGAACACACAAGAGGGTGAAGAGGCGCGTTCGCACCCTACCCCGGCCGCCGCCATGGACCTTCTCTTCCTGGAGAAGCTCCTCGTCGGCCTCTTCACGTCCGTGGTGGTCGCGATCGCCGTGTCCAAGATCCGCGGCCGCAAGCTCCGGCTGCCGCCAGGGCCCCTCTCCGTGTCCATCTTCGGCAACTGGCTGCAGGTCGGCGATGACCTCAACCACCGCAACTTGGCGGCGCTGGCCCGCAAGTTCGGCGAGATTTTCCTCCTCCGGATGGGGCAGCGCAACCTGGTGGTGGTCTCCTCCCCGCCGCTGGCGCGCGAGGTGCTGCACTCGCAGGGCGTGGAGTTCGGCTCCCGCACCCGCAACGTGGTGTTCGACATCTTCACCGGCAAGGGCCAGGACATGATGTTCACCGTGTACGGCGACCGCTGGCGCAAGATGCGGCGCATCATGACTGTGCCCTTCTTCACCAACAAGGTGGTGCAGCAGTACCACCCCGGGTGGGAGGCCGAGGCCGCCGCCGTCGTGGACGCCGTCCGCGCCGACCCCAAGGCGGCCACCGAGGGCGTCATGCTCTGCCGCCACCTGCAGCTCATGATGTACAACAACATGGACCAGCTCCGGGCATGAGCGGTGCGACCGGCGAGCAGCCGGCGACTTCGGCCTAGTGCCAGGGAAAGGCTCGCAGAGCTCGGCGACTGGGGGTCTGGATCCGACAGTACCGGTTGTGGATCTGGTGTCATCGAGCACGGTCGTCGGTGTATGGGATTGTGCGGTGGTGGCCGTGGTCGATGTGCAGCCATCAACGCTGGATTGTGCTAGTCGTTGGCGTGCTGTCGTTGGGAGTGGGTTGGGTGCCAGGCGAAAGCCTTTGTCTTGCTGTTGGGCTGACAATGACGATACCTTTGGGAGCCGTATTACTCCTTGGAGGCGTCTGTCTGTCGATGCACCCCTCCTCTCTTGATGTGGATCTTGCGGGAGAAATCCCAATCCCTGTTGGACGGGCAGCGGCGGCGTCGCTACGTCGTGTTCCTTCTTGAAGGCGTTGTCTTTACAGTTCCACACGTGGTTCCTACTTTGGTAGCTTCGTTTTGATATCATAGTTTCTAAGTAAACGAGGATGCGAAGGATTGCTACTGCACAAGATCAAATTTTGAGGCCTGACATAAAGAGTTTCTAAGTAAACTAGGATGCGAAAGATTGCCAGTGCACAAGGTCACAGCAAGTTTGGAGTAAGGACATAGAAGTTAGAATTTTAGTCTTTCTAGCTTTCTTAGTCTTTTTGCTCTTTGTTTTTTGCGTACCTCAGTGTTGAGGCTTTGAGTTTGAGTCTAAAGGCTCCTGTAAACTTTGGCTGCGTATATCCACGTGTGGATATAGAGGCCGGATTTATATCCATTATCTAAAAAATGTCGTGTCGTGCCAACAAGGGACCGTCCAATTATAGGTCACCTAACTTTGCATTTCTGATTCCTAACTTTGGTCTGAAATTTGCATTGCTGGATCTTCTCAAGAACACTTGCTCAAATGCAGTCCTCCCAAACAAGGCCAACTTAAATTTCCCTGCAAATTATAAATCCTACATGGCAAGTTTAAATGAAATGAAGTCTGTTTGTAATTCATTTCAAGAAACCCAATGAAATAATTCTAGGGATGCAAGTCAGGGAGACGCCAGACAAGGTATGATAAAAATGGGCTTAGATGGGCTGAAAATATCAGCCTTGATGGGCTTTGGCTCTGCTACCTTCGAGCCCACCACAGAACAAACGTATGATCAATGCAGCCATTCAGAATGTTCGTTTGCTCATACAGGAACACCATCTGTACCTGTACTCAATTTTTGGTGAATTTTTTAGCCCTTTCCCAATTCGGAAACTTCCGACGATTTCCGCTTTTTCTTCTCGGCTCTGCGCTTTCTCAGTTCGGTGGCGCCTTCTCCTCTTTCCGCTTTCTCTTCTCCCTAGCGCCTCCTCCTGTTTCCGCCTCCTCCCTCTGCCTGTGCCGGCGCCCGAGGAGCGCCGCGCCCACCGTTGTGCTCGCCCTCGCCACTCCGTCGCCGGTCGGTTGAAAACCAGCGGCACCCCCCGTGGCATGCGTCGCCCTGTCCTCCCCCTGGGCCCCACCTGGCAGCCTCGGTTTCTTTCTCCCTCCTTCGCGCGGCGCGCCACCGCCCGTCTCGGCAGTTCACCTGCTCCCGCCCTCTCTTGCGCCATCCACGTCGCTCAGGCAACCACCCCCGTCATCTCCCCAGGCCGTCCGTGCCGTGCCCCATCCCCATCTCTCCCCATTTTCTCCGTCCGCCGAGGCTTAAAAATCGCCTCCCCTCGCTCCTTGCTCTCCCGTGCCTCCCGAACCTCTGCCACCTCGCCATTAGCTTCCTGTGACCCTCAATTGCATCCGGGGACCGCCAATTGAAGCTCCTCCGCACCTCTGCTCCGTCGCTGTCTTCCCCTGAGTCGGCGACCCCCGTAAGCCGATCATCCTCCTCCCTTCCCCATTCTTCGATTCCTTTTGCTCAGAGCTTCACCTCTGCTTGCTGATCTCTTTGGTAAACTCCCCTGGCCAGGTGCAAGCTCGTGGAATCCCAGCGTCGAGGTTCACTGCCGACCGAAGAGCTCTCCCGTGGCCAGCCTCCCCAGAAGCTCCCCAGCTAAAGCTGTCGCCGCCATTGTGAGCCCCAAGCCCCATAGACTGTGAAAACACCTTCCAATTAGCCAAAGCGCCGCTGGTGAGCCGTTGCGCTGCCGTGAAGCCGAACCTTCCCCTTCTGCCTCCGACCTCCACCTCCAATTCCCGTGCCTCCCAAGACCCCAAAATGGGTTCCCCGTGTCGAGAGCTACCCGGTGGTGCCCTTCCCTGCCGCCGGGGACCCTCGCCGTCGCCGAGAAGCGGAGGCCCTCGCGCCATTGTCTTTCTCTGGCGCGAGCGACGGGAGGTTGAAGATGACCTCCCCCCAGTGACGTGGCCTCATCCCCACCGTCCTCCCCTCCGTTGCCATTTAAAGTCGGCCGTCGGATTTTGTCATCTCTGCAGCCGTCCAATGCCACTAAACTTCCACCCTCGCAACTGCCCGATCTAACCCCCATCCGCAGCCGTTCGACCCGTCTCACCGCAGCGCATCTGGATCGCTCACCCCCCCGCAGCATTGCAGCCGCCCGCACTGGCCAAGCATCGGCCATCCAGTGCAGGGAGGCGTGCGCGCCGGGCCTTCGGTCGCACACGTGATGGGCCGAGGCCGCGCGGCCCGCTCGGCAGCGCAGGCCAAAATAGTGCCGGGCCGCACTGTAGCCAAAGGGCTAGCCCGACACTGTTCCAAATAAATTTCCAAGATTTTCCAATTTCCAAAAATTCAGAAAAATCTTAGAAAATTACAGAAAATCCCAAAAATTCCTAAATTACACCATCTTGCTCATTTTGATGCCTTGAACCCATTTTTGACCTAAAATCCACCAAATTCATTTCTGAAAAATTCAAAAATCCCTCATTTGAATATTTATGTATTTTACTCCTTTTTCATAGATTTATTTTTCCTCGCTTGATTAGGCTCAAGTCGGACTTATATTATTTTTGTGTGTTTGCGCTAGTGTCGGAGTCCTCGGAAGCTGCAGTGCAAGGGCAAGATCAAAGCAGCACGGGTTACGAGGTCGCCAAAGTCGTCGAGTTCCAAGGCAAGTTGCAAGACCGTGATCATGTTGAATCCCATGGCATTTAAATTATGTATTTATGGTATTTGCATTATTGTTATTTGTGAATTGCTAGTTGCTTAAAATAAAATGTTTAGAATGACCTGATATTTAGATATTTCCTACCACCGACAATTGCCATGTTAATTTGCTGCCATGCCTTTGATAACCCTAGAAATAATTACTTAATGATAGAGATAATTGTAGAATATTTACATTTCATGCAAATTTGCACTACTAAGGTTGTGGCCGTGGGCCGGTAAATTTAAAATGTTGGGGTTTAGGGTAAAGATGATGTGGGACACCACGAGACGGTCTTCGCCCACTGCTTTACCCTAGGTTGGAGGCTGAGGCCTTGTGAAAATGTAAGGACTAGACCCTTGCGCCGAGCAAGTGACATATTAGCCGCTCAACCACCGGTGTTGACTTGTCAACCCTGGTTTAGTAGCTACTCAATTCAAGGTGAAACCCTACACTGGGAGTTGATATGGATCGGTAGATCTAGACCGGACAACGATAGGTCTCCACAGTTCTGGCTTGGCGTTCTGTGCGGGCCAACGGATACCTGAAGCTGTGCGAGCTCCGAACCTATCGGGTAGAGAGTATACCAAGGATTGGGCAGTGAAACGACCCGGTTCCTTAACTCAGTCATGAGGGTTAAGAATGCTTGTGGGTAAAGTTGGGTAACTCTGCAGAGTCAAATAATACGCTGTACTCCCGGTTAATGGAGTTGTGTCTACGGGTGATTCCAACAGCAAGGCATAAGTAGATTTCACAGGTTTTAACATGTTTAGTTGGATAATCAACTTTTATTGGAAAACCCCCTTATTCTTAAGGAGTAGTCCTTGGTTTGGAATTTCAAAAAATGTTTACAAATAAAATTGCATCCACATACATTAATAAAACAAGTATACCCCATCCTTTGGTTATCCGTGCAATTAGCTAAAATAGGGATTCCCTTGTAACTTGCTGAGCTATTGTGCTCACGGCTTGCAAAACCACTTTAGAGTTTCAGAATGCTGGTGCAGATCAGCCAGCCGAGGATGCTCCGGAAGAGCAGTTCTTCGATGAGGATCCGTGGCTCTAGGTCTCAATCGTGCTCAAGTTTCCTGGTGGCTTTTGTGTAATGTAATATATTTCGGGCTTGCATGCCCGCTGCAGTGAAAACCTGGTTGTTAAACCCTATGATGTAATATATGTTGGTTCTTTTGCTGAAAGCGTGTTTGTGATGATATTCTCTTACTCGACGCTCCGTAACTTGCCATGCTTGGACAGTTGCAGAATGCCGAGTCTTGACGCCTCTGGAAACGGGGGCGTTACAACTCATTCATACAAAATTAATATAAACTTGAACTACCTCTTGTGCTGGTACCTTTGGAATTTTCTATAAACCAGTCAAGGCTAGAATTTCTCAGCTCCCGGGCAGGATCTGGATTACATTATTTGTTCATTTAATTTTGAGATGCCAGGATCTGAATTGTTACCAGCGAGTTCTCGCAGTCGCAGTACCTTGAATCAGTTGGCCTTATGAATATATACAGATGAGCGATGTCTCGTTTGATCCCAAAACTACTTCTTGCTCAGACTGAATCCCATGTCTAAGCTGCGCGACGATCGCGGCCTTCTCGTCTTCCATCAACCACGATGGGCAAGCAACAGATCACCGGTGATCGAGAGTTTCCTCCAGCAGAGCATGGTGTCGAATCAAGAAGACGGTCTTTCAGGGCCCTGCAAGAAAAATCTTTTCAGTTCCATTTGCTTTCCTGTCCCTTCAAACCCCCACCATCTCAATCTCCTTCAGGTAGGTGTGCTGAAAATTCACAGCGACCTCTTTGCCAGCAGCTGCGTCCAATAGTTGTGAAGCTTCCGATGATGGCGCGGAAATATGTAAAAGAAGTAGCCTCTAAAAGCAGTTGCATGAAAAAGAGCTATATTGGCTGGAAATGCTTTGGGAGATAAAGGTCATACATGGATGTGAAGCTTCGTAAATGCATTTTTACCGTAGGATCACGTGCCCTACGGGATCTCTGTCCATCTGCCTCAAGATGCGTGCATGTATTTAGCAACCAAAGCAATACCCCACCGTATTTCCCCCACATACTGTATGCGTACACTTGCCAGAACGCCACCGCTCCCTCCGTATCACCGCCTGTTGCCTCCGACTGTCTCAAGCCACGTCGTCGTACGTCCGCCGCCGCACCCTCGCGGTTGTGCCACCGTTACCGTGCATAGCTCCATCCACCGCAACGCCGTGCTTGGTTCCATCCACCTCCCGTCGTCGGATCCAGCCGTCCTGAGCCAAGCGTCGGTCAGGCGGAACCGAGGCGCGTTGCTCAGCAGACAGTGGCACAGGGGTAGGCAATCGATGCCAGAGGAGAGGTGAGACCGGTGAGAGGAAAAAGAGGAGGGATTTTAGAAATACACAAATACTTGGGGGAATACTTGGGTGTGCAGTAGGGGTGACAATTTCCCCTTAGGGCGGGGCTCCGTACGGAATTTCCCCATTAGGGTGAGGGGGGCACTCTCCCCCCACGGGGTAATGGGGGCAAAGCACCGCTACGCTAGCAGGGCGAGGACGTGCGTTTTTAAATATAGAAGATTGTATTATTTTTTTTATATGTTTAGCTTAAAATTTGAATATATATATATTAGAATATATAATTTAAAACTATATTTTGTAAAAAAATATGCCTAAATAATTATAAATTAATAAGCAAAGTTATATTGTTATTTTAAAAATATTTTAACATGTATTTAATCCTCGCGGGATCTTCGTGAGTTGAATCCCCACGGGGACGGAAGCGGGGGCGTGTCCCCTGTGAAGACTTTTGTGATCGTTTTAGCTTCAGCTTTTAACTTCCGACTTAATTTTTACTATTCATAAATTTCGTCTTTTTCTGAACTTTTGGCCTTTAGTTGAGCTTTTTTGCCCTTTCTTTTTTTTCCCGTATTTGTTTGTATTACACGTAATGGGCTAACATATTTTTTTATTTTTTTTATTTTTTTAAAATTTAATTATGCTAAATAAGACCCTGTCAGCTACAGTGTTTTTTCAGCCAGCTACAGTGCTTTTCAGCCATAAGCCACCAAAAAACCTAAATGATCACCACCTTAGCAACTCCAGCAGGGCCCTCAAACAAGCCCCTAAACCAAAATTTGAGAGCTGAGGACAAAAACACAGGTCCAGCAGGGCCCCTACTTTTCACCCATCAAGCCCTCATTCCTGGGGACCCTGGAGGAGGCCCCTACTTTTGAGGGCCTGAGTAGGGGCCCTGCTGGACCTGTGTTTTTGTCCTCAGCCCTCAAATTTTGGTTTAGGATGATGAATAGGTCCCACATGGCAGTGTCTATTAAGATGAATTTGAGGACCCTGATTTGAGAACTGCTGCTGAAGTAGATGCAAAAAAATCAAGCTCTCAAATGTTAGGAGAGCCCTCAAATCAAAAATAGGAGCCTTATTTGAGGGCTCCTGCTTGAGATGCTCTAATGGGGTTGGAGCGAGGGGTGGGGGCCTCCCCCGAAACCCCAGCCATGTTGCCACCCCTAGTGTGTAGGCACACACAAATCTCAAAGCGGTAGAGACGCTGGATCCCGCAGGGACATGCTCCTACGGGTAGAAAATCCGTTCCCTGCGAAGCTTCTCCAGGCATGCCGCAACTTCCGGTACGTGATGGCTCCAGTGGAACGGCCACACTCTCGGTAAGTTGTTCCATAACCGTCTCATCCAACGGCTGCAATCTAACCGTCTCATCCAACGGCTGCAATCGCGTGCAGCCAGCGTCGCTGTGCTCTCTGACGGCTGCAAAAGCGAGTCCAGCTGAAATGTCAATGAGCACAGTGTAACATCCTGATTTTCAGAGCCTTTTTGAAGCTTTTAAAATAAAATTCACCATTTGAATTTTTCTGGAATTAATTAAAGCTTAAATGGAATTTTTATGAATTAAAAAGATTTAATATGCTTAAGTCAAACATTAACATTTGCCAAAAGCATTTTATTTGAGTTCCTTGTGTCTCAAGGATTTTTCTGGATTTTCTGGGATTTTTCTGGATTTTCTGGGATTTTTCTGGATTTATTTGCTATTTTCTAGAGCTCAAAAAGAATTATTTGAATTTCTGAAAAAAGAAAAGAAAAAAAGAAAACCCTAAACCGGCCGGTGGGCCGAAACCCAACGAACCGGCCCGGTCCGACCGCCGGCCCAGCCCGCACCCCGCCGTGCCACGCGGCGCGCATCCGCGCGCGCCCGCACCCGCCTCCCTCCGTTGGATGGACGACACGCGTCGCCCATCCGAGCGCCTCCCCTCGCCCGCGCGCCATCGCTGCCGCCCGCTCGCCCGGTTCCACTGACAGGTGGGGCCCACCTGTCAGAGACCGAGTCCGGCGGGGACTCGGCGTCCGTGCCACGTCAGCCCTCGCCGCCCGGGTATTTATTGCGCCGCCCGCCTCGGTTCGCGTGCCCCGCCCGCGCCGCCGCCTTCGCCGTCGCCGCCGTCGCCCGCGCCGCCGCCTTCGCCGTGCGCCGCTGTCGGCCAGATCTGCCGCCGCCAGGCCGCGTCGCCGTCGTCGCCTCCGCCGCCTTCGCCGTCGCCGCCGTCGCCCGCGCCGCCGCCACCGCCGTGCGCCGCCGTCGGCCAGATCCGCCGCCGCCAGGCCGCGTCGCCGTCGTCGCCTTCGCCGCCGTCCGCCGCCATCCGCCGCCGTCGTCGTCGTCGCCGGTGAGCCCGCTGCGCCCTCGGTTCCGCCGTCTTCTCGGCCGCCGTCGCCGTCGTCGTCGTCGTCGCCGCCGGTCAGCCGCCGCCGCCGCCCCGCGCCTCCTCGGTCGCCGGCCAGCCGCCGCCGCCTCGGACACCCGCGCCTCGCGCCGCCCGCGCGTCTCCTCGCCTTCCCGTGGATCGAGTCCACCGTGAGCCGTGCCACTGACAAGCCGGGCCCACCGGTCAGTCGTGGTCCGTGGACCCGTGAGCCGATCTGGCCACGTCAGCAGCCGAGTCAGCCGAGCCACGCCAGCCCTAGGCCGACGTGTCATGCCACGTCAGCGCCACGTGGATGCCACGTCAGCACCCGAGGACCCTCAGGTGCCACGTCAGCCGCCACGTCAGCCGCCACGTCACCCGCCACGCCAGCTGCCACGTCAGCCCTAACCGCACACGTGTCCTGCCACGTGGTCGCCACGTCAGCCAGCCGCTTGCGCAAGCCGCACAGTCAGCCGCACTGTTCCGTGCGCCGAGTTCACCGTGGACCTGTTCTCCCGTGCGCCCGGTCCACAGCACAGTGCACTTTTCTAATTTTCCCGATTTTCTGTAGATTTAATTTTCCAAGAGCCCGTTCTCCCTCGTCCTAGCTCCGATTGACCCCGTTCTTTTTTCTAAATTCATCTAAAATTGAGCTCTACCTTTTGGTTCAGGTTTGAAAGTTTTTGGAGTTCATTTGAATTTATTTTGTCTCTTTGTTTCGTTTTCTCTCTCGTTAGATCACGCGTTCGAGGGAGCCGCCGTCAGATTTGAAGATCAAGAGCCGTCAACTGAGCAAGGCCAAGGCAAGTCGTGTTCCTTTGATCATGTTGAACCCAGTTTGCAATCTATTATTTAAATATTTTGTTTTAAATTATCTTGCATCGCTATTTTTATTCAAACCCTTGTATTGGTAGTTATCGTCCCAATTGGTTATTTCCCTCCTTGATATTTTGGAATACCTTGATGCCATTGACACCATAGGTTGGGAAACTTAGTAGTGATGCTATGTTACGATCACATTGGGTTGGTACGATTAGTGTGCTTAGCCATGCTTTTATTATCGTTTGGGTTCATCATCACATGTGATTAATTAATTTGACTTAATGAGATATTGAATTGTGGTTGGTGCCATAATGAATCGTGGTTGGTGCCACCGTTATAAAATTTTGTGCCGTGACGTTGGTGCGTCATCGGCAGTGGTTATACAAAATTGGTTTTCACTCGGGCGAGTGATCGTGCAGTAAAGGGGGAAGTGTTGGAGCACTTCGTGGGATGTGGTAGTCTCGCCCGAGAACACTTAAGAACTTAACTTTGTGCGCCATTGATCTGAGTCTTACCGTGCAAACCACATGTCTGGTATGGGACAGACCTGGCTGATTAATTTGGGATGTTTCAATTTCAATCTCGCTGGGATGAACATGGTTGCTGATTTCCATGAGGCGCAAGGGGGGGTGTGATGCGAAACCCTAGCGGGCGGGATTGGGTTGGAATTGAACATTGTAAAGGCCTTGTTGTGATTTCCTTAGCGCGAGGCTAATCACATCGTGTGGGTACAGTTGTGCAACCTCTGCAGAGTGTAAAACTATTCGAATAGCCGTGTCCTCGGTCATGGACAATGCTCGGTGAATTCACACGAGGTATAGTTACTCTTGGAAAACTTGTAGCTGGTCAGTGGATGGTTAATTCACTGTTGGTTTGGTTTGTGGATGGGAGGTCCATAAGTGGTTTACCTTAAATTCCTTTGATTATTCATTATTGTTTTATTTACAATTCGCCTTTAATCTATTTATGATATTTCCAAATGCTGTTTATGCAAATTAACCCTTTTAGCCTTCCATTGGTAAGCCTTGCATATTATATTGCATTCATTTGTTACAAACGGCTTGCTGAGTACCAATGTACTCACGGCTTTATGCCCCTGTTGCTCAGTTGAGGAGGAGGAGTATCACCAGCAGGAGGTTCCAGAAGGAGAGTACTTCGACGTCTTCGCGGATTAGGCTTCGTTCTCCACTCGATAGCCTGTGGGCGTGTCGATTGGCTGTTGCGCTTTCTTTTGGATTTCCGCTGCTAGTTTTTGTTAAGCCCTTCGGGCTAGTCTATTGTAAGCTTGACCATAAGGTCGTACTCTGATGATTATCAATATAATTTGGTTTTTCCTTAGAATATCGTGATATGGATGATATTTATCTTTGTTCACATTGTGTGTACTAGCGTGATCCTGGACTAGTGCAGAATACACAGGAGAGTCCGGATTTGTATATTCGGGTCTCTACAGAGATGGTATCAGAGCCAAATCGACTGCAGGACGAAGCCCTAGTTAAAGTAGTCGATTTAGAAAATATTTCAAAATTTATTTTCTAAATCAAATCAACCAAATGATTGACTAGTAATTCTTTACTCTTACCTCATTCTTAGGATTCTTGCCCCTTGTCTCCTCTGAGAACTTGTTTTCGAAACTCAATGTGACTTCTTATCCCTATAATGTCCATAGATGTCCGAATATTCCTCCATCAAAGTGAAAGTTGGCATGGAATTCTTCAAGTTGTGCTGTGAAGTTTGGATCAAGGAAGCACCCCAATGTGTCAAGAAAAGATTGGAGATTTCCGAGAAGATTAGGAGTCGTTAGATTTGAACCCTGTTATAGTTTTAGCACCGTGTAGATCGTCTTGCTTCTTATTTGCCGTTGTGTGTGATGTGAGCTGCAGTTTTGCTTCTAGCATTATGATGCAGTCATGTCAAAATCTTTTTGTGGAGTTTATCGCCTCTTTTGTTAGCCTTTTTGGCTAAGTGTTTGCTTAGTTTCGGTTGCCATTAGTTATCCCCCTTAGACGAGTTTTCCGCTTACCTTTGCTTTTCCCTCTTACCTATTGAGCCTTCAGAAGTCATTTCTCAGCAAATGGTGTTTCTTTTCAGAGCAGCAGCAAGATGGTTGAAACCAGGAACTCCGCAGGTCGTGAGCAGACAAACCAGAACCCAGGGAGCAGTTCCACTCAGCCACCCCAGGCAGCTCCGCCGACCCTGGACCCCGCTCTCAGTCAGTTCCTGATGGCCCAGACTCAGATGATGCAAGCAATGATGCAGAATATGAACAATATGGCTCAGCGTCAGCAACCAGGGGTAGCAGCACCTCAGGCCGCCCACCATCAGTCCCGCTTTGCAGAATTTATGAGGACGAGGCCGCCTACCTACTCCAGTTCTTCAGAGCCTTTGGAGGCAGACGACTGGATCCGTTCAGTAGGGAAAAAGCTGAACTTGGCCCAGTGCACAGACAGGGAGAGAGTGTTGTATGCAGCACACCAGCTAGAGGGACCTGCAGCAGAGTGGTGGGAGAACTACTGTGACGCCCACGAGGACCAGAACAACATTTCTTGGGATGAGTTCTACACCGCTTTCCGTCACGCCCATGTCCTAGATGGGGTGATGGACATGAAGAAGGAGTTCCGTGAGTTGCAGCAGAAGAACATGTCAGTGAGTGAATACCTCAATAAATTCACTCAGCTAGCTCGCTATGCGCCTGAGGATGTAGCCACAGATGAGGCTCGTCAGAAGAGGTTCCGGAAAGGCTTGAACCCAGGTTTGAAGGTGCAGGTCGTGGGCAACGACTATGCCAGCTTTCAGCAGATGGTGGATAAGGTCATCCTAATTGAGGACAGTCGCCGCGAGCTCGAGGAGTCTCGCAAGAGGAGGATGGCTCAGCAGGGATTACAGTCTCACCAGGCTCAGAGGCAGCGTTTCAGCACTTACCAGCCCGCTCGAGTGCCTCAGCAGCAGCAGCAGCAGTCAGTCTTCAGGACACCAGCCCCAGCGCCACGTCCCCAGCAGTCAGCGCAGAGACCTGGTGGATCTGGTGGTCAGCAGCAAAGGAACGCCAATCCAGCAGCGTCTGTTACTTGCTACAAGTGTCATGAGCCAGGACACTATGCTAGCAAGTGCCCCCAGAGGCAGGGCCCCACTCCAGTTCGCTTCGACTTGGGAGCCACACCAGGACGGACGCCTACTCCAGGAGCAGGGCGTGGAACACCCCAGGCGCCAGGTCAGGGCAGCAGGACTCCGCAGGTGGTGAGAGGTCAGGTGAACCACGTCACTGCAGAGGAGGCCCAGGCAGCACCAGATGTCGTGATCGGTAAGTTCTTAGTCCATACAGCACCTGCCACGGTTTTGTTTGATTCTGGAGCTTCCCATTCGTTTGTTTCTCGGAGTTTTGCTTTAAAGCATCAGTTGAAAATTGTTACTCTGGGATCTATTCATTTGATCCAATCCCCCGGTGCGGAGTTGAGCACCAACCTAGGCTGTCCCGGAGTTCAGATGGTCATCCAGGGAGTTGAGTTCAGAACGGACTTGATTGTCTTGGATATCCAGTCCCTAGACGTGATCTTGGGTATGGATTGGCTCAAGAAGCACCAAGCAGTTTTATATTGTGGGAGCAGAGCAGTGACTTTGACCAGCTCCGACGGGAAGAAAGTGCAGTTTTCAGCTAGCATGAATCAGCCAGAGCAAGTAATGGTTTGCCAGATCAAGGGTATTCAGTTGGAGGATGTGCCAATTGCCAGGGAGTACCCCGATGTGTTTCCAGATGATCTTCCAGGGATGCCACCAGAGCGAGAAGTTGAGTTTCTGATCGAGTTGGTACCCGGTACCGCTCCGATTTCCAAAAGACCCTACCCGATGCCAGCAAATGAATTAGCGGAACTCAAGAAGCAGATTCAAGAGCTTTTGGACAAAGGTTATGTCAGGCCCAGTTCATCCCCGTGGGGAGCGCCAGTCTTGTTTGTGAAAAAGAAGGATGGCAGTCAGCGCATGTGCGTGGACTACCGAGCACTTAATGAGGTCACTATCAAGAACAAGTACCCGTTACCCAGGATCGATGATTTGTTTGATCAGCTCAAGGGAGCAGGAGTTTTCTCCAAGATTGACTTGAGGTCAGGTTACCATCAGATGAGGATTCGACAGGAGGACATACCTAAGACAGCATTTTCGACTCGTTACGGTTTGTACGAGTTCACAGTGATGTCTTTTGGTTTGACCAATGCTCCAGCCTATTTTATGTACCTGATGAATAAGGTGTTCATGGGGTATTTGGATAAGTTTGTCGTTGTGTTTATTGACGACATTCTAATCTACTCTAGGGATGAGAAAGAGCATGAGGAACACCTGAGGATGGTATTGCAGAAATTAAGGGACCACCAGTTGTATGCCAAGTTTAGCAAATGTGAGTTTTGGATGAAGGAAGTCGCCTTCCTAGGCCATGTGATGTCCGCAGAGGGAGTTGCTGTTGATCCTGGAAAGGTCAAGGATGTTTTGGACTGGCAGTCACCTTCTTCGGTGACCCAGGTCAGGAGTTTTCTAGGTATGGCCGGTTACTACCGTCGTTTCATCGAGGGATTTTCCCGTGTAGCCAAGCCACTTACCCAATTGCTCAAAAAGGAGAAGAAATTTGTTTGGACGCCCGAGTGCGAGAAAAGCTTTCAGAAGTTGAAGGAGAGTTTGACCACAGCCCCAGTGCTAGTGTTGCCAGATTTAAAAAAGGATTTTGAGATTTATTGCGATGCTTCACGCAAGGGTTTGGGTTGTGTACTGATGCAGGAAAAGAGAGTGGTAGCGTATGCCTCGCGCCAGTTGAGACCGCATGAGGAGAATTACCCTACCCACGACTTGGAGCTAGCAGCTGTAGTGCATGCTTTAAAAATTTGGAGGCACTATCTCTTGGGTAATAGATGTGAGATTTACACGGATCACAAGAGCTTGAAATACATCTTTACCCAGTCCGAGCTTAACCTCAAGCAGAGGAGGTGGTTGGAGTTGATAAAGGATTATGATGTCGGAATCCATTATCACCCAGGGAAGGCCAATGTAGTCGCAGATGCTCTGAGCAGAAAGGTTTATTGTAATTCAGTGATGGTTCAGGAGAGTCAGCCAGCTTTGCATGAGGAATTCCAAAAGCTCAGTTTGGAATTGGTTGAGGAAGGATTTTTGGCAGCAATAGAGTTGCAGCCCACTTTGGACGGTCAGATTCGTCAGGCTCAGACGGATGATGAGACGTTTCAGCGTATCAGAAAGAATATGAGTGAAGGAAAAGAGTCGGGATTTTCAGAGGATGCCCAAGGAACTCTGTGGTTCAAGCGACGTTTGTGTGTGCCCAATAAGAAGGAGCTAAAGGATCTGTTGCTAAAAGAAGCTCATGAGTCGTTGTATTCGATACACCCTGGCAGTACCAAGATGTACCAGGACATTAAAGAAAAATATTGGTGGCCTAGCATGAAGCGTGAGATCGCTGAGTATGTGGCACTTTGTGATGTCTGTCAGAGGGTTAAGGCAGAGCATCAGAGGCCAGCAGGTTTGCTCCAGCCGTTGAAAATCCCTGAGTGGAAATGGGAAGAGATTGGTATGGACTTCATAGTTGGTCTGCCTAAGACCAAAGAAGGCTATGATTCGATTTGGGTCATCGTGGACCGATTGACCAAGGTTGCTCACTTTATTCCAGTAAAGACAACCTACACCGGTGACAGATTGGCAGAATTGTATATGTCAAGGATCGTCAGTTTGCATGGAGTGCCCAAGAAAATAGTGTCAGATCGAGGAGCCCAGTTCACTTCTCGGTTTTGGGGTAGTTTCCATGAGGCTATGGGAACGCACCTGAATTTCAGTACCGCATATCATCCCCAGACAGATGGTCAGACAGAGCGAGTCAATCAGATTCTTGAGGATATGTTGAGAGCATGTGTGCTAGATCATGGTCCTAAGTGGGACAGTTGTTTGCCTTTTGCAGAGTTTTCCTACAACAATAGTTATCAGGCAAGTTTGCAGATGTCACCATTTGAAGCACTCTATGGCAGGAAATGCAGGACCCCTCTCAATTGGAAAGAGACGGGGGAAGGTCAGGTGTTTGGTCCAGATTGTTTAAAAGAGGCAGAGGACAAGGTCCGTTTGATCCAGGAGAGATTGAGGACTGCCCAGGCCAGGCAAAAGAGCTATGCGGATACCAGACGCCGAGAGCTGAGTTTTGAGCCAGATGATTTTGTGTACCTCAGGATCACACCTTTCAAAGGAGTTAAGCGATTTCAAATGAAGGGAAAGCTAGCACCAAGGTATGTGGGGCCATTCAAGATTTTGAAGCGCAGGGGAGAGGTTGCTTATCAATTGGAGCTACCTGCGTCTTTCAGTGGGGTACATGATGTCTTCCATATGTCACAGCTGAAGAAGTGCTTGAGAGTGCCAGAGGAGGCTGTGCCAGTTGAGGCCATTGATCTTCAGGAGGATCTGTCCTACAAAGAGCGTCCTGTCAAGATCTTGGACGTGTCAGAGCGAGCCACCCGGAATAAAGTTGTTCGCTTTTGCAAAGTTCAGTGGAGCAACCACTCTAAGGACGAAGCCACCTGGGAGCGCGAAGAGGATCTCAAGGCAGAGTTTCCGAACCTATTCTAGTAGTGAGCCCGGATCTCGGGGTCGAGATCCCGTTTAAGGGGGTAAGGTTTGTAACATCCTGATTTTCAGAGCCTTTTTGAAGCTTTTAAAATAAAATTCACCATTTGAATTTTTCTGGAATTAATTAAAGCTTAAATGGAATTTTTATGAATTAAAAGGATTTAATATGCTTAAGTCAAACATTAACATTTGCCAAAAGTATTTTATTTGAGTTCCTTGTGTCTCAAGGATTTTTCTGGATTTTCTGGGATTTTTCTGGATTTATTTGCTATTTTCTAGAGCTCAAAAAGAATTATTTGAATTTCTGGAAAAAGAAAAGAAAAAAAGAAAACCCTAAACCGGCCGGTGGGCCGAAACCCAACGAACCGGCCCGGTCCGACCGCCGGCCCAGCCCGCACCCCGCCGTGCCACGCGGCGCGCATCCGCGCGCGCCCGCACCCGCCTCCCTCCGTTGGATGGACGACACGCGTCGCCCATCCGAGCGCCTCCCCTCGCCCGCGCGCCATCGCTGCCGCCCGCTCGCCCGGTTCCACTGACAGGTGGGGCCCACCTGTCAGAGACCGAGTCCGGCGGGGACTCGGCGTCCGTGCCACGTCAGCCCTCGCCGCCCGGGTATTTATTGCGCCGCTCGCCTCGGTTCGCGTGCCCCGCCCGCGCCGCCGCCTTCGCCGCCGCCGCCGTCACCCGCGCCGCCGCCTTCGCCGTGCGCCGCTGTCGGCCAGATCTGCCGCCGCCAGGCCGCGTCGCCGTCGTCGCCTCCGCCGCCTTCGCCGTCGCCGCCGTCGCCCGCGCCGCCGCCACCGCCGTGCGCCGCCGTCGGCCAGATCCGCCGCCGCCAGGCCGCGTCGCCGTCGTCGCCTTCGCCGCCGTCCGCCGCCATCCGCCGCCGTCGTCGTCGTCGCCGGTGAGCCCGCTGCGCCCTCGGTTCCGCCGTCTTCTCGGCCGCCGTCGCCGTCGTCGTCGTCGTCGCCGCCGGTCAGCCGCCGCCGCCGCCCCGCGCCTCCTCGGTCGCCGGCCAGCCGCCGCCGCCTCGGACACCCGCGCCTCGCGCCGCCCGCGCGTCTCCTCGCCTTCCCGTGGATCGAGTCCACCGTGAGCCGTGCCACTGACAAGCCGGGCCCACCGGTCAGTCGTGGTCCGTGGACCCGTGAGCCGATCTGGCCACGTCAGCAGCCGAGTCAGCCGAGCCACGCCAGCCCTAGGCCGACGTGTCATGCCACGTCAGCGCCACGTGGATGCCACGTCAGCACCCGAGGACCCTCAGGTGCCACGTCAGCCGCCACGTCAGCCGCCACGTCACCCGCCACGCCAGCTGCCACGTCAGCCCTAACCGCACACGTGTCCTGCCACGTGGTCGCCACGTCAGCCAGCCGCTTGCGCAAGCCGCACAGTCAGCCGCACTGTTCCGTGCGCCGAGTTCACCGTGGACCTGTTCTCCCGTGCGCCCGGTCCACAGCACAGTGCACTTTTCTAATTTTCCCGATTTTCTGTAGATTTAATTTTCCAAGAGCCCGTTCTCCCTCGTCCTAGCTCCGATTGACCCCGTTCTTTTTTCTAAATTCATCTAAAATTGAGCTCTACCTTTTGGTTCAGGTTTGAAAGTTTTTGGAGTTCATTTGAATTTATTTTGTCTCTTTGTTTCGTTTTCTCTCTCGTTAGATCACGCGTTCGAGGGAGCCGCCGTCAGATTTGAAGATCAAGAGCCGTCAACTGAGCAAGGCCAAGGCAAGTCGTGTTCCTTTGATCATGTTGAACCCAGTTTGCAATCTATTATTTAAATATTTTGTTTTAAATTATCTTGCATCGCTATTTTTATTCAAACCCTTGTATTGGTAGTTATCGTCCCAATTGGTTATTTCCCTCCTTGATATTTTGGAATACCTTGATGCCATTGACACCATAGGTTGGGAAACTTAGTAGTGATGCTATGTTACGATCACATTGGGTTGGTACGATTAGTGTGCTTAGCCATGCTTTTATTATCGTTTGGGTTCATCATCACATGTGATTAATTAATTTGACTTAATGAGATATTGAATTGTGGTTGGTGCCATAATGAATCGTGGTTGGTGCCACCGTTATAAAATTTTGTGCCGTGACGTTGGTGCGTCATCGGCAGTGGTTATACAAAATTGGTTTTCACTCGGGCGAGTGATCGTGCAGTAAAGGGGGAAGTGTTGGAGCACTTCGTGGGATGTGGTAGTCTCGCCCGAGAACACTTAAGAACTTAACTTTGTGCGCCATTGATCTGAGTCTTACCGTGCAAACCACATGTCTGGTATGGGACAGACCTGGCTGATTAATTTGGGATGTTTCAATTTCAATCTCGCTGGGATGAACATGGTTGCTGATTTCCATGAGGCGCAAGGGGGGGTGTGATGCGAAACCCTAGCGGGCGGGATTGGGTTGGAATTGAACATTGTAAAGGCCTTGTTGTGATTTCCTTAGCGCGAGGCTAATCACATCGTGTGGGTACAGTTGTGCAACCTCTGCAGAGTGTAAAACTATTCGAATAGCCGTGTCCTCGGTCATGGACAATGCTCGGTGAATTCACACGAGGTATAGTTACTCTTGGAAAACTTGTAGCTGGTCAGTGGATGGTTAATTCACTGTTGGTTTGGTTTGTGGATGGGAGGTCCATAAGTGGTTTACCTTAAATTCCTTTGATTATTCATTATTGTTTTATTTACAATTCGCCTTTAATCTATTTATGATATTTCCAAATGCTGTTTATGCAAATTAACCCTTTTAGCCTTCCATTGGTAAGCCTTGCATATTATATTGCATTCATTTGTTACAAACGGCTTGCTGAGTACCAATGTACTCACGGCTTTATGCCCCTGTTGCTCAGTTGAGGAGGAGGAGTATCACCAGCAGGAGGTTCCAGAAGGAGAGTACTTCGACGTCTTCGCGGATTAGGCTTCGTTCTCCACTCGATAGCCTGTGGGCGTGTCGATTGGCTGCTGCGCTTTCTTTTGGATTTCTGCTGCTAGTTTTTGTTAAGCCCTTCGGGCTAGTCTATTGTAAGCTTGACCATAAGGTCGTACTCTGATGATTATCAATATAATTTGGTTTTTCCTTAGAATATCGTGATATGGATGATATTTATCTTTGTTCACACTGTGTGCACTAGCGTGATCCTGGACTAGTGCAGAATACACAGGAGAGTCCGGATTTGTATATTCGGGTCTCTACACACAGTGGGTTGCCGTTAGATTCGATCGACACTCCAATAATTTTTTACATTACCCGTTACAGTACTTCAATGGAAATAGTAACACCATTGTATTGTACCCTTATACTTGCCATCACAAAATATGGTTTTAACAGATCTCTAGAATGTCACACCGGGTCACTTCTAGTCGATTTCTCTGCATTTGACCGTCATGGCAGCAGGGTGATAAATGATGTCTTTAAATTTATCGTAAGTACTCACCAATTACACGCGAATAGCTATGATAAATCATAGAGATCAAGAAACCAAAATTCCGAAAATTCGCTGTAACCAAGCAAAAAATCAAAAAACGGTGAATATAACATACTCATGTGTGAATAATGGCCAAGATGACTCTAAGAGCCTGTTTGGGACTGCTCCACTCCAGCTTTTTCAACTCTGCTCTAAACTTGTCTAGCCAAACGGGTCCAACTCCAAGAACTCTGCTCCAAGAAAAAGGTGGAGTTGAAGGCCAACTCCACGTTTTTTCTGGAGCTCCTCAAGGGGTACTCCAGAAACTGAAGTTTTGTACCTCCTCGGAGTTAGGGAAAACTTACCCACCACTGCCATCCATTACATACATAACGATTCGTACCCCCTTCGGTTCTTTTCTGCTGCTGCTGCGTATCATCGTCCTTCCAAGAGAGAATCCGGTTCTGGTTCGATTCGCCTACCGGCCGGCGATGCGGCCGTAGAGCGCGGCGTTGAGCTACTCCTGCGAGTCCGTGGGCTGCGAGAAGAGGCTCCCGGGCGCCGTGGTGAGGCTGGCAGTCGCGACAGGAGCCGTGGGCGACGGGTTCTTCCGGCTGGTGCTGTCGGCGGCGAAGTTCAAGATCTCGCCGGACTCGGGCTTGAAGAAAGGCGCCGCTACCGCCACGGATGCGTTGGACGCAAAATCCGAGAAGTTGAGCTCCCGGCGGAAGGGGCCCTGGTGAGTCTGGATGTGCTGATGCTGCCGCTGCGGCGTGGCCGCTGGCGGTGGCGCGTGCACGGAGGGACTGGGGTTCTCCGTGAGCGTACTGGTGCTCCCGTTCTCGAAGTGGTGGATCTGCGGCGCGAGCGGCTGCGGCCTGGAGACGGAGATCTCAGTGGACGGCGGCAAGATGGTCTCCTTAATATCCATGTTCGGCGCGTCCGCGAGCCAGAGCACAGACGGATCCGTCTCTGCCTGGTCCCCCACGGGCGGCGAGGCGGGCGGCCAGGAACCAGCGGCAACTCCGGTGAGGTTGAAGAGGGAGCGGATCCTGGGCAGGCTGTCGGGGTCTGGAAGATGACCTCGGTGGAGCAGAGATCGAGTACGCCGGTGCCGACAGGGAGGCAAACCATGGTGCGGAGGCCGAAGGTGTAGGCCTGGCGCGTGCATTCGCAGGGTGCGGAGGAGAGGCTGGTGGCGATCCAGATGGGTTGGCTGACGAAGAGCGCCTGGCCTGGGAGGCCGAGGCCGTTGTGGAAGGACTGGGTCATGGAGACGAGGAAGAACCACTCGGTGTCGATGACCTCCTCCTCGACGGCCTCGTCGGGGGCGGCGGCTGGGCCGGAGATGAGGGAGTTGAGCTCACGGAGGACGTTCTTGTGGTGCTCTTGCTCGGCCTGGGACTGGGGGGGTGGCAGGCCTCTACTTGCGCTTGTCGTCGTCGCAGCCCTTGTAGTAGCCGTCGCCCCAGCCGAGGAGGGAGGCGCCGGTGGCGACGTCGATGGAGGACTGCCAAAAGATGGCATAGGTCCAGGTCTCCGTGGAGCCCTCGATGATGGCCTGGAGGCCACAGGTTCATCGGTCGGTCGACCAATCGAGGAGAGGAGGAAGAAGACGAAGGGTGGAGGGGAAAGCAGCAGCAGGAGGAGGAGGAGGGGGATGGAAATCGAGCGAGGCTAGGGAGGAGGGAGGCCGCCGCCCCTTCCGCGGCCGCCACCTCTTCAAGTACGACGGCCAGGCGCACCGATTCCGCCCCCGCCTCCCCCGCTTCGTCGGCCACCGCGGCTCCATCACCTTCAACCTGGACGGGTACTACTCGTCCGCCTCCGGCGAGCTCTGCATGGTCGGCTCCGGCTCCGGCCGCGTCGCGGACGGTTCGCTGGTGCAACTGCTCCCCGTGGTGCTCCACGTCCGCTACCCCAGCCCGCCAACCTGACGCACTCCTTCGTCACCGGCCACCTCAACAGCGCCGACTCCTCCAACTCCTTTGAGCCCATCTCGCTCCTCGCCTACACCGAGGAGGGATACGCGTAGTCATTTTGGTTTAAACTACTCTCTAGTTATCTATGGATAATTATTTGTATTCGAATGATGGACTTTGTTAATTATCTATCATGCATGTTGCAATTTATGGGGGACAAAAGGATGGAATTATTTGACCAAAATATTTGTTTTTTGGTTTTCTCGAATAAATTAATTGTGATTATAATATTTTACATCATATTTCAATTGGCAACAAAAAATATTCAGTTACATATGCTCCGCAGACATCAAAACATACACCAAACATCATTCAAGGGCACATTGGACCTTTCTCAGGGAAACCTCACAATCCTAGAGCTGGAGTTAGGATGCGTGCCAAACAGGACCACCTGCTCCAGCAACTCCACAGTGGAGCTGCTCCATGGTGGAGTTGGTAGAGCAGAGCTGGAAAAACTGGAGCAGAGCAGTCCCAAACAGGCCCTAAATGTATTCCCACATGTCATAGCAAGCTAGAACATCCTATGAATTGAGGCGAAAACAACTGGATCAATAAATCTCTCGGAGAGGCCAAATCAAGCAAATACCCAGCAACTTCAAGAACTTGCCAAACATGATGCCTATATGGATTAAATTAATTTTTAAGGTATATCTCTATCACTTACTCATCCTTGGCATCCAGTAAAATAAGAAAAGGAAGAGGCAAGATCAAAACCAACTAAAATAAGAGTAAATCAACCAAAACAAGAGATATTCATGACATATGAATAAAGTTGATATATAGCTACTTAAGTATAAAGATTTTACAGCCACGCCACCTGGAGGATAAGAGAGCACGGCACAATACTCACACTTCTCAAATTCTAACCCTAGAACACTTAGCTTCAATAAGTAAAACTAAAATGGTTGGATAGTTAACTTGTAAATCTCCACCTCAATCTGTTAAATAGATAAAGCAACCAACCCCATCTAATCCTAATAGATACTATCTACTTAGCACAAATAAAAAAATTCGTTAACTCCACACAAAATGAGTTTTACTAACATAGTACACTTATGCACGCTTTTCAAAGAAAATAAGCCCGAATCCGCTAAGTCTTAAGCATCACGGTTTTCATACAAGGCAGTTTTCAGTATTTTGGTCAATTTATCAAAATACCCTTTCTTAACTCAATCTTTATCTTCCCTTGTAAGCAATCGTCATGCTTGCCACGTGTAGATGCACAACTAGCTTACCATGCATCGGCAAGTCTCTCCTGTTCTGGTTTCACCAAACCACGTCTCATTTAGACCGACCAAACCACATGGTGCAACCCGTCGCTCAAAGTTACATTCAATATTTTCTATCTTTCTTATGCCATGCTTGAGCTTAGTCATCTCACCTAGTATCCTTGATCGTTCTAGCCCTCGGCTCCTCCATGAGCGTAGCCCCAATCCTCGTCGTTGACCATGGTTGACTCTAAGCACCCCTGCACATGTAAAGACCAAGAAATTATTTTCGGATATAAGTTTTTCACAACTTGATCCACGTTAGCTGAAACATGTATCATGCCACACAAATGCGTAAACCTAGGTCAAACCAAATCATCATATGACTCAAATTTTCTAAAATTATCCATTTCAATGGAAGCAACACAAGCTGGCCAGTTAGACTGTCATCTCTACAAGCTATCTAAAAAAACTACAAATTCCAAATTTCTCTCATCCAAAATGACAATGGTTCATCACAATAAAATCATGAACCTTCTCGCATACTCCTTCACTCTTGCTTAACTCTGCTAAGCCGATTTCACTCGTATACCCGAGACACATATGCCAAAGATTAGAAGTATCAAAAACATATAATGAAGTCGTCGCAAGTGGTACAAGTTGGCAGATTTGATGTTGGCTTTCATCACAACAAGGGAGCCCTTTGAAACCATTAGAACTCCACATTCACAATAATACTTGCACGCTTTAGAATCAAAAGTACTCAAAGCGATGATGTTCCTTTTCAAATATGGAACATGCCGCACATTTGACAAAGTCCTAATAATGCCATCAAACATCTTAATCTAAACTAAACCGATACTTGCAACCTTACATGGAGAGTTCTCTCCCATTAACACAGAACCACTTGTCATAAGATCATAAGTAGTGAACCAATCCCTATTAGGGCATATATGAAAGTTACAGGCCAAATCAAGAATCCATTCATTGATGGTTTTTGCACATCCAACAAAGTCTACGAGTACTTCTCTAGCAAAACTTGTAGCAACAATGGCTTTACCTTCCTCATCGGATTTACCTTTCTCAAAGTTTTCAACTTTCTTTTCTTTGTTTTGTAGCTTCCAATATTCATATATGCCGTGTCCACATTTCTTGCAATATTTCCATAACTTGTACCTGCCTCTGGACTTTGATCGGCATCTATAGTTCCCATTCAAGCTTTTGCCTTTGGAGTCATCATTTACACTCTTCTCATTCATCCTACCATAAACAATCAAGCTTTCTGCTTACGGACTTGAACTTTCATTAGACACCAAGAGTTTCATCTTTTCCTTGGCATGCATGGCTTCATAAACTTCACTAATGGTAAGCGTATCTCGATTATATAATGTAGTATCTTTGAAAGTTGAATAGGAACTAGGCAACGAACATAAAAGATTAAGACCCAAATCCTCATCTCATATTTTACCTCCATCTACTCTAGGTCAGAGACAATTTCTTTAAAGGTCGATAGGTAATCTAGCAATGATCCTCCTTCTGATAACTCGTGCAAATAAAGCTTCTGCTTTAGATGCATCTTGCTAGTCAGATCTTTTGTCATGTAAATATGTTTTAGCTTCAACCATAAGGCAGCAGCGGTCTTCTCCTTCAAGACCTCCTATAAACTACTATTTGATATATGAAGAAAATCTGAGATAAAGCCTTATGGTCCTTTTTCTGCCTCTCATCTTGAGACAATGTCGCAGACATCTTGTCGATTTCTAGCAGTGCATCATCCAAATCCATCTGTACCAATATTGATTGCATCTTCACTTGGCATAATGAAAATCTTGTGTCTCGCTCCAGCCGTGAAAGGTCATACTTTAATGTTTCCGTGTTGAACAAACCCTAGATTGATCTGGTAACGAACATGGCACTAATACCACTTGTTAGAAATTGACAAGGCAAATAAAGAAGATGATCAAAGAACAAGAGACACATAATTTTAATGTGGAAAACCTTTTTGGGAAAAAAACCACAGATGCACAACCGGTGATGATCACTATATGAGGAGAGTTACAAAACAGGAGATTTTACAATGAATCATACACTTAATCTTGTGCGGGTATAAAGGTATATATAAAGAGGTACAAAATGACTCGTGGTCAATGAAGAAACAAATATGAAAGATATGGCTGATTTTCAATAGTTGATTTAACAATCAATTTCCATACTGTGTGGGCTCCACCTTCGAACCAGCTGGTGGATCAGCCTATAGGTTTGTTTGGAAATTTTTGTACGGATAATCTTTTTTTATTCGAAAATACAAAAATATACCCGCAGGAAAATATTTTACAAAAATAGGCTCCAGTCGCCCAATGGGTGGGCGACTGGAGCTAATCGCCCAACCAGACACCGACAGAATTTCTATCGCTGTACTCTCGGGCGATTGCAATAAGTCGTCTTCATATTGAGCGACTTGCATGCAGTCGCCCAATGGATGGGCAACTTGCAATGCAGTCGCCCAATAGGGGGCGACTTTACTCAGTCCCCTGTGATGCAGTCGCCCAATAGGGGGCGACTTTACTCAGTCCCCTGTGATTTTTTAGAGTTTTGTCAATTTTTTAGTTTTAAACTGGGAAAAAATCTGGTGTAGTTGTAATAAAAGTTTATGTTCACTGTATGTTGTAGGTGCATAAAAAATTTCGGGAAATTTTTTTAAGAACGATTGACCGTAGAACGATCAATACATACAGTGGTAAGTTATATTTTGATGTTACTGAGAATTAGTGTACGGAGAGAACGGGTATGTTAATATTGTTAAATGACTTGCTATCTAAATCATTGAATGCAAACAGACGAGATAATAAGCTTATGTCAATAGAAATAAACTTCATAATACAGTTGGGAGTAACATGCCGCATACATTTTTATTACATGCATAACATATAGCATGATATGCGACTAACCCACCCAACTGCTCGTACGACCTACTGTGTGGACCGGGGCCACTTTCCTTTCCTTGCCCGCTCGGCGTTGAACTCCTCCGCGGCCTCTTTTGCCTTAGCCGCCATTTCCCTCTTTCTCTCGCGCTCCCTCTCATGAGCCTCCCGCTCCCTACATGTGCACACTTCGAGATGAGCTTACGTCTCGCGTTGTATACGCAGGGTTTGCTCGTTCTTGCGGCGCTCCTCCTCCAGCAACTCCTTTCCCCGTGTGACATTCCATTCCTCAAAGTCGAGGGTCCATTGGTCCGCAGGGTGGATCTCAAGATCGATCCATTTGTGGTAGCCACATAGGGGCTCCGGAGACTGTACATACAGGGGAGAGATTGTTAGTGCATGCTGTGAAGGAGAAAAGGTAGGGGAAATGGTGCATGTAGTCGTTACCGGCTGCCGATAGGTTGCGGTGTCAAAACGGCGGTCGGGGTAGTCACTGGGGTAGTTTGTGCAACCCCAGTAACACATACCTAGGCTGATGCGGTGCTTAAACTTGAAGAACATGCACGTGTCCCTGCACCAACAAAGGGGGGTGTCTCCCCCTCAGGTTAGAGTTGCGTCGAACGCTCGGTGGGGACGTTCGAGATGGGGTTGTTGCTACACGGCCGCTCATTGCGGGGAGCTGACCTCGTAGCACGCTGGGCTTGTTCTACCCGGGCCGCAATAGCCCTTATTTTCTCATCGCGGGCGGCAACTGACCGTGCTAGGTCACGGGTCTCCTCCCATTCCTTCACCATCTTGTCACATTGCTTCTTCTGGTTTTTGTCCATCCCGGTGGAGTGAAGGAAGCGCGGTGTAGTGTGGGGTTTGGAAGTGCAGTGTGGCCTGCAAAATGGAATGCACACCAATTTATAGGGTCCATTTTCTCTCTACTCCAACGTGTAAAGCTGGTCCGCGTGGTCGTAGCACTGAGTAAAACTGGGCGTTCTGCAATATCACTGCAAAAAGGCAACGTCGTCATGACATGTGACTGAGCAAAGCTGCCTCGTGTTGTCATGTCACAGCGAAAAGCTGGCGTCTTTTATCATCTCACTGAGCAAAGCTGCCCTGTTTTGTCATGTCACTGAGCAAAACTGCCCCGTGTTGTCATCTCTCTGAGCAAAACTGCCACGTGTTGTCATGTCACTGCGGAAAGCTGGCGTCTTTTGTTATCTCACTGCGCAAAGCTGCGTCGTTTTGTCATGTCACTGCCCAAAGCTGGCATCTTTTGTCATCTCACTGCGCAAAGCTGGCCTCTTTTGTCATCTCACTGCGCAAAGCTGGCCTCTTGTGTCATCTCACTGAGCAAAGCTGCCCTGTTTTGTCATGTCATTAAGCAAAGCTGACCTCTTTTCTCATCTCACTGAGCAAAGCTACCCTGTGTTGTCATGTCACTGCACAAAACTGGCCTCTTTTGTCATCTCACTGCGCAAAGTTGACCTCTTTGGTCATCTCACTAAGCAAAGCTGCCCTGTTTTGTCATGTCACTGCGCAAAGCTGGCCTCTTTCGTCATCTCACTCAGCAAAGCTGCCCCGTTTTGTCAGCAATACTCCATTGCAATAAGTTCTCTCGTTCTATATAAAGAGCATATGTGCGGTCCCATGAATCGAACCCTCTAAATCGACCGAAGAAGTACCTTCTCCGTCGTGCTAGTATATACTATGGCGGACGCCGAGGGGCCAATCGGAGCGGGGTCACCCAAAGAAGACCTTCTCTTGCAAAGGAGAGAGGACTCCGGCCCTAACTGCCACTTGATACCTAGGAGGTGTGCTCAACCAGTTTGGCCAAAATGCAGACACAATGAGTACGCGGTCGTCCAGGTAATCGAAGGGCATTTCGATGGCGGACGACGTTTCTTTCGATGCCCACACTCCGGGGTACAAATTGCTAATAGTACATTTTTCATTACTGCTTACATAGCCTCTTTGTTAACCGGCTTTTTCCACAGATGGCAAAATGCGACTTCACCCGGTGGATCGACCCTCCTCATGAACTGTATATTGTTAACTATGTGGATACATTGTGGGATTGAATCTTTGAATTGGAGGAGCGACTCGACACTCTCAACGAGGAGAACAACGATCTCCGCCAACAGATGCAACGCGAGAGGAGCAACGAGGAGTTTGTCAACATAGGAAGCTCGTACGATTCGACATGTTGCTGTGCAAACCCTAGTTGCATATGTGCGTGCCACTACAACGATGTCCAGCCCCGTCCGAGGCGTCCCCCTCAGCAATTCTCCATGTGGGTGCCACGAGGCTCGTTTGGCATATAAGCAACGAAGTGTATGGTTGTACCGTAGTATGTACGAGTGTCGATCGATATAATGTGCAATGTTGTTAAGCATGTCATGAATTGGTTGTTATCTTCGTGTGGTTGTTATCACGAGCCACAAAAGTATCACATTTTAACGAACAGCAAATACATCTAGTAAATAAGTAAACAAAGCAATACTAAGCTACCAGCATAACACCAACTACTTTACAGAAAAGGGATGTAACATGTAAGTTTTACAAATGGTACACGAAATTTAGCTGTAGTCTCCAACAACTATTGATCAGGACATGTATTGCATCGTCTAGCTGTGTGCCCCTCCTGATCGCATCGCCCACAACGTGCACCCGGTGTTCCAGCTTGTGATTCATCCATGTCATTTCTAATACGTCGGCTCTGTCGCCGACCCTTCCCACCCTTCAGCATGTTAACATCCGGAACTCAGGTCCTCGATGCAATGTCCAAAGTGGCGAAGTTTCCCACCACCCTGAACCCCCGGAGCTCCCCACTCCAAGCCTGCAGTATCCTCTCCTTAAAGAAGTACTCGGACATGAAATTCGAAGGATCCATGCCCACGGTCCCGCATGCAGCGAGGACATGAGAGCATGGCTTGTGTAACAACTTAAGCTTGTTGCACGTGCAGCTAGGTTCGTTTGCATGATCTCCAAGGCATACCTCATGGGTAACAAGTGAACGAGCCGTCCCAAATCCAGCTCTATCACGGAGTATCACCTCAAAACGATGCTCCCTGTTGCCCATGACCTACACTGTGTGCAATTGACCCTTTTGTGCCTTCGTCTCCATGTACGCCGTAATTTTTGGCGAATATAGGGCTCCGGGATTAGCCGCATGAAGTGCGGCACTCACGTGCCTCTCCCTGAAGTAGCGGATTGTGCTGTGAAGAACACCTTCCACGATGGCGACAAGGGGCTGAGAACAGAGACCCCTGAGAACCCAATTATAGACCTCGGCAAGGTTAGTTGTCATTATTCCGTACCTTGCGCCATCCGTGTCGTGCAACAGCGACCACTTCTCCAATGGTTCTCCCTCGATCCACTACGAGAAACTCTTGATGTTTCGTGAGCTCCTCCTTCTTGGACCACTTAGGTTAGGCTCATCGATTGCTGGCAAGCATTGCGGTTGTGCCGCCCCAGGAGTGACCGGCCCCTTGCTCCTCTCTTCGATGTTCTTCCTGGTGTGCTCATCCAACAACCCCCACAAAGCATCAAATTTTCTCTGCTGCTTCTGCCTAGCCAGCCTCTTGAATCACTTCATCAAAGATTTTTTCGAGAATTGCTTGAAAAAGTTTGCCCCTAAGTGGCGACTGCACCACCGGTTCCTCATGTCCGGCCAAAGAAAGGGCTCCTCGGAGTCTTCTTGAAGTTTTCTTATAGCCTTTATAATACCGACGTGGCGGTCATGGATTACGCAGACACCAGGACGAGTGCTTACAACTCCAGCCCTCACATGTCTGAGAAACCACATCCAACTCTCATAATTCTCACTCTCCACAAATGCAATGGCCAGCGGCAATATTTGATTGTTACTGTCAACGCCTATGGCCGTCAGGATCTGCCCCTTGTATTTGCCTGTCAAGAAGGTCCCGTCAACTGAGATCACTGGCAGCATGTGCCTGAATGCTTCGATTCTAGCACCAAATGCAAACAATGCTCTCTGCAACACCACATATCCTGGTGGACTTATTGACGGCTTATTGTGCACGGCGATGTACGTGCCCGGGTTCCTTTCCTGCAAGACCTTGAGCATACGAGGAAGGTTGTCGTACGCCGCCTCAAAAGTGCCAAAATATTTTTTCCAACGCCTTTTGCTTGGCACGCCACGCCTTCGCGTAGCTAATCTTATACTTGAATTTATTCTCGATAGCTACCACAATATGCGTGGCCGCCATGTCTTTCTTCTCCACTATCTCCCCATACACCAAATTGGCTATAAATCCGGACGTCAGGTTACGATGCCTCGCCAAGACAGTGTTTAGAATGCAGGAGTGCGGCTCAACCTTGGACACAATCCAGCGAGTCTCATACTTGGGTCTACGTGCGTGCAGCCTCCAAGGACAACCAGCCTGCTCACACTTCACAGTGTACTGCTCCTGGCTTGATTTGACGACGCGAAATGTCTGCTGCATTGAAAGGGCCCAAAGCTTGATGGCATCCTGAAGCGCTTCCTTGTCAGCAAACATAGCATGCAACCGAACCTCTGTCTCATGATACTCCCATGGTGATTCATGCTCATCATGTGCGGAAACAGTACGACATTAAACCGGTTCCATTCCTGGGGGATAGAAACTTCATCCTCATTGGAACTGTCATCGTCGTCGTCCTCTACAGCTTCCTCTGCTGCACAATGTACTCATTATGCTCTCCTTCATTGGCTTGCCCAGTTGCCTCTCTATGGCTTGACGGCTGTAACTCTCCTCCATGTACCGCATCGGCTTCATGACGAGCAACTTCATCATCTTCGCCAACATGCGGCCCGCTCGAGCTGCTAGCACCTCCCAGAGCAAGGGCGGACACACGAGCTTGCGCAGCTGCTTGTAGTGAGCACGATTGCACAAGCAGCACACACTCGTATCCACGGCGTCGGCACCCTTGCACAAAGCCCTTCCACGAAGCAGAGCGCACCAATGTCTTCAACTCTCATCTGATGTCCGTGGGACACCGGCTCCAAAGCCCTTACACGACGACGCTGCACACCTCGGGGTCCAATGAAAAACTCCGGGTCAGCCAATGCTGCACATCTGCCATTCGAGCATTCTCATCATCCGAAAGTACGATAGTGACTTGCGGAAAATCGTTCAAATCCACACCATTCGGACCTTCACCAATGGTTCCAGCTCCGTAATACACTCTCAATGTAGTTGCCATTGATGATGTCGGGCTGCATATATGTTTCAATTTTGCGACACGTCAAATAATATCGCACAATACTAAACTTTTTATACTAAAAATTGTGCAAAAAATTCTATACTACAAAATGTTCCATACTACAAAATGTATACTAAAACTTTTTTACACTAATATTTCCATACTAAAATTGTACTAAATTTTCTACATCTAAAATTTTTACTAACACCAACATTTCATATAAATAATAGTGCAAATACAACATAATCAAAAAATGTCTGGATCCAAATGGATGGAATAGCTCCTCCTCCTACCCTGTCCTCCTCTCCTCTTCTCCTCGTCCTTCCTCTCTTCTCCCCCCTCCTTTTCTTCCCCTTCTTCCTCTCCTCTTTTTTTCTCTTCTTCTCTCGTTTCTTCTCTGTGCACAGAATGAGTGAAAAAAGTGGTAGGTGTCTGTCTTAAACCCCCCCCTGTCGCCCTGGCGTTGGGCAGCTACAATTACAGTCGTCCAACCGTACAGCGACTGCAATTCAGTCGCCCAACACTCAGGCGACAGCAATGATTCGCCCAACGGTTCCCATATTTACGAAATGTCGCCTCCCGATTGGGCGAAAGGCTGCAGTCGCCCCCCATTGGGCGACTGGAGCCTATTTTTGTAAAAAAAAAATTCCACAGGTATATTTCTGTATTTTTGAATAAAAAAAGATTATTCGTACAAAAAAATTCGGTTTGTTTGTGTTCACTCTGGGCCTATCAGCCCTCTACTATCATAAAGTACCCTTCTTTCACCATAAAGAATTCGGATGACATATTCACTGTCCTCACCATCTACTGAGACACCACTAGGGCCAAAGCCAACGGCAGCGGCACTGAGGCAAAGCACACTATTGTCGAGCACCTGGGACTGCGAGGAGTATGCCATGGAGGCATAGTACACATGCTCACCTACTTCCTCTGCTTCCCGAGGTGGTACCCTCACGTCAGGACGCTTCGCCTTATGTTCTTACTCATGGCGCTGGACAGCGGTGATGCCATATCACGGTGCCTCGGTCCGCCATCTACAAGTTCCATATAGAGCACCTCGCAGCCTATGGCATCCCCCAAACAACGGTGAGCCTTCCCATCAGCCCTCCTGGACAGCAAGCTCATCGTTTCGCTCTACCACCTGTTGGTTTCAACCCTAGGAACGCACATGATAGAACATTAAATTTTGGGTCAATTTTCTCTTTGTAGTTCTCTGATTGATCTCAACCTTGAAGCTAGTATTTGTAGTACATGCATAGACCTGTCTATGGAATGACTAAAATAAGAAACAAACTAATTTGATGTGTATTTGCATATGAACTCTATCATCTATATTACCGTGTAAGGCATGGACACTACATGATCTTCGTAGACTTTTGCAAGTCATGATTATTTCCTACTATTTCTCCCCTAATCTAGACTTGGCTGCATGAGATTTCTAAAACCTAGCAAATCATACATCTCTTTGAACTTGACTCGAGGAAGTGCCTTTGTGAGGATATCCGCACGCTGCTCCCTTATGCACGCGTGCTTGCCAACAATCAGTCCCTTCTCTACGCACTCTCTGATAAAGTGAAATCGGATATCAATGTGTTTGCTTCTCCCATGAAACACCAAATTCTTCATCAATGCCATTGCTGATTTGTTGTCAATGCACAAAATGACTAGGCTTGGGGCTTCTCCCGTTATCACGGTTTTGAATCTAGAGCTGTTTGGATAATCAAATTCAAAAATTAGTTTTATTTATTTTGACTTTCAGATAAACCAAAAAATCAAACGAACAGCTTGTAATCCAGCAGCCGACGGCGTGGCGGTGCCAGTGGGTGATGTAGCTGTTGAGAGCAACGCCCTGCTTGGAGAGCCTTCACGTCCATGTAATGTAATAATTTCTAGCTTTCATACCCAACAAGAACATCTCAATTTGGTTCCTTCCGCAGCTGATCGCACAGCCGCCGTCTCTGAGGACGGCGATCCACGGCAGGCGCCTCCCCGTCGAATTCTGGCGAAGCCAGCGCCTGAAGGAGATCTGGATCATGACACCGGATGTGGGAGAGCAGCGGCAGCAGCAGGCAGTGCTGTTCAGGTTTGCCGAGGCCGGTGGTGCTGCAAGTCGCAGGGCGAGGAGGGCCGTGTGCTTAGAGATGGCAACGGGCATAAACCCGCTGGGTTTTGCTATTCCAAACCCGTGCCCATGAAAGTTGGACGTGCCCGCTAAAAAACCCATGCCCGTGACGGGTGCAAATTTTTGCCCAGACCCATGCCCACTGGGTTAACGGGTACCCATGGGTCGCCCGTCGGGTCAGTAATGCGAGCTGCAACAATGGTTAATGGAGAGGAGGAAGAAGTTCACCGGCCATCTTCGTTGGAGCCGGAGGGCAGCGCCATGGCCAAGGGCCTACTACTGTGATGTGCGTTGGCTGCGGCGTGGGGGCGGCGGGCTGAACTGGAAGGCGAGGCGACGGCGAGGGCGTGCGAGAGGATGAGCGTGCGGCGAGAGTGGCGGGAGCAGGAGCGGGAGCTGCGGGACGGGAGGGCGAGCGTGGAGACTGCCGGAGAAGCACGGAGCGCCAGATGCGCCGCCGCTGCGGCGGCCGTTGAATCGGGGTGGGGACTGGGGAGGAGTGAGTAGTGACCGTGGCGAGTGTTAGCTAGGGTTAGCCGTATGGGTAATGGGGCATTGCCGCATTGGATTTGGGGGCTTGGGGCTAAATGGCTAATGGGCTATGGGCTGGGCTGGTTTGCCTGGGAGGCTGAGAGCCTGGATTTATAACTCATATGGATCGAGTTTATATTACCCATGGGTTTACGGGTTTAGGTACTAAGGAACGTACCCGAACCCGCAGACCCGATGTGTTGGGCTTTTTGCCCATTAAGAGGCCCATGGGTTAGGAAATTGACTCAGACTCATGCCCTAATAGAGTAAAAACCCACCGGGTATCGGGTACCCATTGCCATCTCTACGTGTGCTTGATCCGAGGCGGGAAATGCTTGATTTCGAGGATGGAATCTATTGTCCAGCAGCTTGGAAATTAATAACGTACTCTAGTAAACTTTCAGGGTAGAAATTAAGCTAGAGGCATGATATATCAAGAAGATAATCATGTGTGCTTTTCTTTTTGTGTTGATTAGCGTGTGCTCCACCAGCTGATGTTGTTGCTTGGTAGTAATCACGCGGTGATCAACGAAGCTGCTGGATATCAGAGTTAAGAGTCGTATTTGAATTTTTAATGTTTGGAATGTTAGGGTTCCGTGTTTAACTGGATGAATTTAGCTGATGCTGACCCTCTGTAGCCGATGAGCATCCTGCAATAATCAGCATGAGCTCGTGCCGCAGATTTGCCATAAAACACAGAACAAAACCCAAACTACATATCAAGATACACATGATACTGGGGCAGTAGACCACGGCACCGTACTGTCAATACAACGCCGGGACGGCGGCGGCACCGCACAGGCGCGCCGCGGCCCGACACCCAAAATCGAGCTCACAGCATACAACACCTGGGCCCTCAACACCAAAGGGAATTGAGGGATACATCAAACTGGTTCCAAAAGATGCAGGGGCAGCCTGCCTTGCATACAACAGCACAAAAACAGAGTAAACATTGTTTGGGTTTACCTGTCACCTACCATGCTTTCTTACTGGAAACACCACCTGTACAACACTGGGTTATATCTTACTGAACAAAATCTCAGAGCCATCCCTGCGCGTTCGCCTCCCACGGCCTTCGGTTAACAGCAATGCATATAGGCTTGGGAGAAACTGGGAGCGCCCTATGTCGGTCGCCTTGTTTCCCATCAGCGACAAAAATTGCAGCTGCCCAGGGAGCCTCCGGTAACCAACACAGAAGTAAAATAACTACCAGACTCTGAAAATATGAAAGAAAGCAAAAAGGGTGGAAAAGGATGGTAATGTGAAATTGGGATTGAAACTGTCAAAAGGTTGGATGTTGTGGTTAGTTCTTCAGCCTTCAAGCGGTTGTTGGGTCAGTCTCCTTTGCGCAACGTGAAGTGTCGCTGCCTCCATTTGGAGTCACGCTGTTGGCAGAGGTCGATAGGATATCCTGGTGGTTTTCTTCACAGCTCAAAATCCTGGACCTCCCCGACCTAGAACGGATGTTTGTTCCCATAGGGAATGGCTCCTGAAAAAAGTTAACAAAGACGAAAAGATAGCTTAGGATCATTTCATTCATTAGGTGGGAAAAAACTTCCAGATTGAAGACAAAACTCTCATATTATACCCACAAAAAAGGCAAAACTCGTATATGAAAAGAATCATGAGCCCATGCTGTCATAGCGACACTACGAAACAAGAATGATGAACCTATACTTAAGGGCATGTTTAGTTTGTTTGCCTTGCCTAGCCTTGCCTTGCTAGGATTTGGCTCTCCCACAAAAGCAAAGAAATCATTGCTCATCTTGCCCAAAAGCAGCGCTAGGCAAGGAAACCATACACACCTTTTGCCAACTAATCTTGCCAGGCAAGGCTAGGCAAGGGTGGGCAAGAGATCCAAACATGCCCTAAATCCCCATCTCCCAAAGGATTTGAGCAGGGTGCTAGTGTTGTACTATGTACGATAGGTGATTCTAATATGGCACAAGAAAAAAAATGTATACTATAAATAGAGTAAAGTCCATTACCGGTCCTTAAACTTTTTATGCTGTGTCATCCCGGTCTATAAACTTTTAAAGTATGTCATCCCGGTCCTTAAACTTTCAAAGTGTGGCAATTTCTTTTGAAAGTCTATGGACCGGGATGACACAGTATAAAAAGTTCACTGCTACAACTACATAGGATATTGCCACACTTTGAAAGTTTAAGGACCGGGATGACATACTTTAAATGTTTATGGACCGGGATGACACAGCATAAAAAGTTGAAGGACCGGTAATGGACTTTACTCCTATAAATATGTAACAATGCATACTGCATAATTTCCAAATGCAAGACAATAACCATACAATATTAACCTTGATCCATGTAATACTTGTTAGATGTGTATTATGTGTCTGTGTATTTACCCCATTGTATAAGGGGTTTCTTGCATATATGCCACCTGTACATGTATATATATTGGCCCTTTGGCCACATGAGGAATACAAGCGTTATTCCAACATGGTATCAGAGCAGGTTTCGTTATACCTAGGGTTTCGTCATACCTAGGGTTTTGCCTGGCTAATCGCTTGCATATTCTTTTCCACCGCCGCTCGTTTCCACCGCTGCTCGTTTTCACCGTCGGCTGTCGCAGTCATCACGGGCGGTCGATCTCTCGTTGGAGCCGCCGCTCGGGAGCTCGTCTTGGGGCTGCCGCTCGGGAGCTTGTCCCCGCGCCAGATCTGGCCGCCGCCACCCCTCATCGCCGTCGGTGAAGACCAGGAGTTGCAGTCGCCGAGCTCCGAGACCGCTGTCGGTGAAGATCGGCGCCGCTCTGCCTCTGCTCGAGGCCGTCGCCGCCGGCTGCCGCTCCGCATCGCAGTCGCCGTCGGCATTGCGGGCCGCCGACTGGCGTCGGTGAAGATCGGCGCCGCTCTGCCTCTGCTTGGAGCCGCCGCCGCCAGCTGCTCATCCCCCGCCCGAGGCCGCCGCCGGCTACTCTTCCCCCGCCCGAGGCCACCGCCGACGGCTGCTCCTCCCCCGCCCGAGGCCGCCGCCGCTGGCTGCTCCTCCCCCGCCACCGTTCCGCTCGGCTCTGCTTCGGTGTTTTGGGCTGCCTCGGTCGGTAACACCGAACGCTTCTCTTTTAGTCGGTCAGGCCGGTCGGTTTGACCGGATAAAAAAAAAGAGCAAAAAAAAGATGTCTTCTTCTGCAAGAGTCGTTTCTGTTCCTCGTTGCCCGGTGATCTTCGATGGTCTCAATTATCGGGACTGGTTTCAGCACATGCGCATCCACATGCGTGGTCAGCGCCTTTGGGAGTTTCTTACGGGCGAGTTGCCTTGTCCGTCTCGTCCTACTCCACCTGTTGAGCCTGTACTCCCGAAGGATGCTTCCGAAGATGCTCGTACAAAGGCTTCTGAGGCTTTTGAGGATGCCATGGAGACTTTTCAGACTCAGTATGCTGCTTACAAGACATGGATTGATGAAGATGCTCGTGCCTCTGCTATTTTAGTTGCTAGCATGGAGGTGCATCTCACTGGTGATATTGTTGGACTGGCTTCCGCACATGCGATGTGGGCGCATCTACGCAGCCGCTACGAGCCATGTGGTGATTCCTTGTACCTTGCTGTTGTGCGACAGGAGCAATCACTGCAGCAGGGAGATGCCACTGTGCACGAGTTCTATGCTCAGTTATCTGCGATATGGCGTCAGATCGACTCTTTGGGGCCAGATGTTTGCCGCACCTGTCAGTGTTGTCAGCGTCAGCAGTCTCATATGGAGCTTCGCCGCATCTACGATTTTTTGACACGTCTCCGGTCTGAGTTTGAGCAGACTCGTGCTCAGTTGCTGGCTCGTCATCCACGTGTGACTTTGTTGGAGGCCCTTGCAGCTGTTCGTACTGAGGAGATTCGACTTCGTGGAGTGGGTCTGCTATCATCATCATCACTTCCTTCAGTTTTGGTGGCTTCTTCGGCTTCTACACCTGCTGTGCCTTTGCCTCCATCAGCTGTGCCTCCACCAGTGACAACTGCTGTTGGTAAGGACCTTCACTGCACCTATTGCAACAAGGATGGACATGTGGAACAGTTTTGCTATAAGAAGAAGAAGGATCTTCGTCGTGGTGCTCGTCCTCCGCGGGGCACTGGAGTTTCCTCCTCTCAGCCGAGTTCTGGTTTCCCTGACACTCAGCAGCTTCTCACATTGCTAGGCCGCATGGTTGCTTCTGCATTGTCAGGTTCTGCTGGTTCTGCTGCTCAGTCTTCCGGTGAGAGACCACCTTCTACTTCTTCCTCCTCAGGTACAACACCTTGGATTCTTGATTCTAGTGCTTCTTTTCATATGACATCTGATTCCACCTATCTTACTTCCATTAGTCCTTTAGCTACTCCTATCACTGTCCACACAGCAGATGGTACCTCTCTTTCTGTCACAGGACGAGGCACTCTTTCAAATTCCTCTTTTCATGTTCCTGCTGTCTCATGTTCCAAAACTAACCATGCAGCTCATATTTGCTGGCCAGCTCACTGATCATGGTTGTCGTGTTATTTTCGATTCTGACTCTTGTTGTGTTCAGGATCGTCGCACGGGGACTCTGGTTGGTACTGGCCCTCGCCGCCGTGACTCCCAACGGCTTTCGGAGCTTGACTGGCTTCGTCTTCCTTCCGCTGCCCCAGTCAGTCTTCTCGCCTCCACCTCTGCAGCTGCTGCAGCCTCCACCGCTTCGTTTGCTCAGTGGCATCATCGCTTAGGACATCTTTGTGGTTCCTGCATGGCTTCTTTACTTCGTCGAGGTCTTTTAGGGTCTGTGTTTGGTGATGCTTCTCTACATTGTCAGGGTTGTAAGCTTGGCAAACAGCTGCAACTCCCTTATCCTTCTAGTGAGTCAGTGTCTCAGCGTCCTTTTGACCTTATTCATTCTGATGTATGGGGACCAGCTCCTTTTGTTTCGAAAAGAGGTCATAGATATTATATCATTTTTATTGATGATTTTTCTCGCCATACATGGATATATTTTATGTCATCTCGTAGTGAGGTTTTATCTATCTACAAGACCTTTGCCACCATGATTCGCACTCAGTATGACTCTCCTATTCATGTTTTTCGCGCTGATTCCGCTGGAGAATACTTGTCAGGAGTCCTTCGTGGCTTTCTTGCTGAGCAGGGCACTCTCTCTCAGTTTTCTTGTCCAGGTGCTCATGCTCAGAATGGTGTGGCTGAGCGCAAGCATCGTCATCTTCTTGAGACAGCTCGTGCTCTCATGATTGCTTCTGCTGTTCCACCCAATTTTTGGGCTGAGGCTGTTTCTATTGCCACCTTCTTGATCAACGTTCAGCCCTCCTCTGCTCTGCAGGGTGGGATTCCAGTTGAGCGTCTCTGTGGTCAGATTCCTGATTATTCCAGACTTCGCCTCTTTGGATGTGTGTACTATGTTCTTCTTGCACCTCGTGAGCGCACCAAACTGACCGCTCAGTCAGTTGAGTGTGTTTTTCTGGGCTACAGTGCTGAGCACAAGGGATATCGTTGTTGGGATCCTGTTGGCCGACGGATGCGGATTTCTCGGGATGTTACTTTTGATGAGTCTCGTCCTTTCTATCCTCGTCCGTCTCCTTCCTCCACTTCAGCATCTGTTGTTGAGCCGCTTTCATTTCTGACTTTTCCTTCCAGTCCTATAGTCACCACTCCACCACAGCCTTTGGTCTCCCCGGTACCTCCTTCTCAGTCAGCACCTTCTTCACCACCAGCATCCTCTCCCGAGGCTGCTCCTGATCTTGTTCCTTCTTATCCTCTCTACTATACTCGTCGCCCACGAGTTGAGGTTCCTTCTGATATGCCCTCTCCTTCTGACGGGTCATCTCCTTCGGCTACTCGTTATAGTCTTCGCGATCGCCAGTCTATTCGACCTCCTGAGCGTTTTGGTTTTGCTGCCGCAGCTCTTGCCGAACCGACTTCTTATCGTGATGCTGTTGTTCATCAGGAGTGGCAGCATGCGATGGCGGAGGAGATCGCTGCCCTTGAGCGTACTGGCACGTGGGATCTTGTTCCTCTTCCTGCGCGTGTTACTCCTATCACGTGCAAGTGGATCTATAAGGTTAAGACTCGCTCTGTTAGTTCTCTTGAGCGTTACAAGGCTCGTCTTGTAGCGCGTGGTTTCCAGCAGGAGCATGGCCGTGACTATGATGAGACTTTTGCTCCTGTTGCTCACATGTCCACCGTTCGCACTCTTCTTGCTGTGGCCTCTCTTCGACAGTGGTCTATCTCTCAGTTGGACGTCAAGAATGCTTTTCTTAATGGCGAGTTGCGTGAGGTCTACATGCAGCCACCCCCTGGGTATTCTGTTCCTGAGGGTATGGTTTGTCGTCTTCGTCGGTCTCTATATGGCCTTAAGCAAGCTCCTCGTGCCTGGTTTGATCGTTTCTCCTCTGTTGTCACTGCAGCTGGTTTTTCGGCGAGTGCTCATGATCCTGCTCTTTTTATCCACACTTCATCTCGTGGTCGGACGCTTCTCCTTTTGGGATGATATGATCATTACTGGAGATGATCCTCAGTATATCACTTTTGTCAAGGAGCGGCTTCATGAGCAGTTTCTTATGTCTGATCTAGGTCCTCTTCGCTACTTTCTTGGGATTAAGGTTATTTCTACTCCTGAGGGTTTCTATCTGTCCCAAGAAAAGTATATCCAAGATCTTCTTGATCGTGCCTCTCTTACTGATCAGCGGACAGCTGAGACTCCCATGGAGCTTAATGTTCACCTTCGTCCCATGGATGGTGAGCCTCTTGCTGATCCTACTCGCTATCGTCATCTTGTTGGGAGCCTTATTTATCTTGGTGTCACTCGCCCTGACATTTCGTACCCTGTGCATGAGTTGAGTCAGTTTGTTTCCGCTCCCACTCAGCTCCACTATAGTCATCTTCTTCGCGTTCTACGATGTCTTCGTGGAACTATCTCTCGTCGTCTCTTTTTCCCTCGCTCCAGCTCTTTACAGCTCCAGGCATATTCTGATGCTACCTGGGCTAGTGATCCCTCTGATCGTCGGTCTCTCTCTGCTTATTGTATTTTTCTTGGTGGTTCTCTCATTGCTTGGAAGACTAAGAAGCAGACGGCAGTTTCTCGTTCGAGTGCTGAGGCTGAGTTGCGGGCTATGGCTTTGTTGACTGCGGAGGTTACTTGGCTACGGTGGTTACTTGAGGATTTTGGTGTTTCTGTTTGTGCACCGACTCCTCTTTTGTCTGACAGTACATGTGCTATTAGCATTGCTAAAGATCCGGTGAAGCATGAGCTTACAAAGCATATTGGTGTTGATGCTTCCTACATGCGGACACAAGTGCAAGACCAGATTTTTGCTCTTCAGTACGTGCCTTCCGAGCTTCAGTTGGCAGATTTCTTCACAAAGGCATAAACCAGGGCTCAGCACAGTTTTCATCTCTCCAAACTTCATGTTGTTGATCCACCATAAGTTTGAGGGGGGTGTTAGATATGTATTATGTGTCTGTGTATTTACCCCATTGTATAAGGGGTTTCTTGCATATATGTCACCTGTACATGTATATATATTGGCTCTTTTGCCACATGAGGAATACAAGCGTTATTCCAACAATACTAAGATCCTATTGGTGACAGTTCAGTTCCATGACATCACAATATAAAACTGCCTACTCAAAAGTGGGAGATATTAAAGCTAGTTGTCTTTTTTAATAGGAATGCTGGCGAGGGGATTTTTTTACCTCCAGACCTGAAACTGCCTACTCAAAAGCATGGGTCAAAGGCCCGGCCCGGTCGTTGGTCGTTCTCACCCAGGCAACGGTGCCCCTGTATAAGGGTGGAGCAGGGTTCGGGGGTTTTCTCGATCTGCGTGAGAGGATCTTCTCTTAAGCTGAAATGCTCGGGGGCCGTCTTACCCCCCGCAGGTCGAGTTTTTTTTTTAATAGGAATGCTCATAAAATGTTAGGTGTTCCATTAGCTCCATTTTCTTACACAAACATTTTTAGCTTCTACCAAGGGAATAGAATTTCAAATCTCAGGCTCTCATCGTAATAAAAGGATGGCAAATGCTAGTGAACTTGCACTGGCAGATTCATAAAGTGCAGGGGAATTGCATTCAGAGCAGTGTTCAGAAATTGCTGGTTATCATAGACAGCTACTTTTACCTGTCGCCATGGGGTTTCAGGGTTAGAATTTGATGGCTGAGGGTCAGGGCGTTCATGTTAAGTTCATTTTATAGAAATTCTGACCAAGCTTTGCATTATACTTGCATTTGAATGTAACATGCCACCGACAATATTCTTTGGATTTTTTTTATAAAAAAAATCAGAACTCATAGAGGACGCATGAATTCAACTGGAAACCAGCACCAGTTTTTGACTAAATATTGATAGTGTTTCCCGCTGCTATCAGCTTTTATCATAGCAACCCATCTAATGCAAGATCATTTGCAGCCTATAACCAGATAGAAAAAGGTGCAGGTCACTAAGTGGTACCCAGTCAAGTGCCCTTTTCAGAAACATGATATAGCAAATAAAGGAGAAAGCTGGACAATCAGATAGCATACTTGATCTCCCGCATTCGGACCATCTGAGTGGAAGAGTATAGGGCGGCAGCGTTTATCCTCATTCATCAAACTTGAGTTCTGGAAGTGAGCAATTAGAGCTGATTTTCCTTGAATTCTAGCATATGCAAGTGATGCCACCTTCTCACTATTGAATTTCTCCCACCTTTTCCCATTAAATGTCTGCAAGAGACAAGCATATTGTTCATGTATCACTTACCATTAGAGATCACAGAAGGAAATTTAGTAACATGTATTCAGAAATGCTAAAGTTACAACTTGAGTATTGACAGGCTATATCCATTTTGTTAGAAAAATAAGGCTAGGGTTTTTGCTATTCACAATTGTGCAGCTTATTCATTTATTGAGAGATATATATAGACATTGCTACATGGGCTTCATGGGTTACATGGGCCAGAGAGAGAATGTACAACACTCTCAACACCCCCTTCAAACTCAAGATGGATCAAAAGGATATAATGCACTGAGTTTTGAGTAGATGAAACCGATGCTGTTCTCGAGTCTGAGATTTAGTGAAGAAATCTGCAACTTAAAGCTCTGAGGGAACATACTTGAGGGCGATGGTCAACTGTTGACAATGAGATCGTGTGAAAATGCATCAACACCAATGTTCTTTGTTAGCTCATGCTTAACTAGATAGCAATCTAAATGGCACTTGTATTGTCACAAAAGAGAGGTGTAGGATTGTCACAATGGACACCAAGATCAATCAAGAGCCATCGAAGCCAAAAGGTCTCTGCGGTGGTAGCGGCAAGAGCTCGAAGCTCAGCCTCTGCACTAAAGCGTGACACCGCAGTCCGTTTATTCGACTTCTAGGTGATGAGTGAAGTGCCAAGAGATATACAGTAAAAAGTGATAGATCGGCGATCTGCAGGATCACTCGCCCAAGTGGAGTCAAGAGTAAGCGTGGAGCTGAAGCTGACTCGAACTCGCAAGTGGAGTCAAGAGTAAGCGTGGAGCTGAAGCCAATGTTCAAGAAGGCGCTAGGCGGGCGGCGAGGTGGGGCCTAGCGCCTAGAGGGCCTAGGCGGGGCCTAGGCGGTGGAATTAAAACTAAGGTTTATTAATTTTTATTTTATTTTCTTCTTAGCCTATTTAATCTTTAGGATTATTTATGTGTATAACCGGCCCACCAGCCCATTTACCTCCCCTTACCTGCTCTCTCTCTCTCCCCCCGTTCACTTCTCACCGATTCTCTCACTCTCGCACGCCTCCCCCCGTTCTCTTCTCTATCTCCCCCGTTCTCACCGCTTCTCTCTTTCTCTCTCGCACGCCTCCCCTCCCCTCACCTTTGCTCTCTCCCCCTCTCCCCTTCTCCTCCAATGTCGTCGCCGCCGCCTCCCCTTCTTCCCAAGCGCCACCTCCCCTTCTCCCCCAACGCCACCGCTGCTCCAGTGGATCCGGCGGCATCGACGGTGGATCCGGCGGCATCGACGGCCGATCCAGCTGCGGCGACGGTGGAGGCAGCGGATCCGGCGGCGGCGACGGCGGATCCGGCAGCGGCGACGGCAGAGGCAGCAGATCCGGCTATGGCGACGACGGATCCAGTTGCGGTGACTGCGGATCCGGCTGCGGCGACGGTGGAGGCAATGGATCCGGCGACGACGACGGCCGACAATGCGTGAGCTGACGAGATCTCCAGACTCCAGGTGCCTCTCTCTCTCCCTAGAACACATTCCGTCTGCCCTAGACCCCGCCTTTGACCCCGCCGATGGCCGCCTTTGACCGCCGACGGCCGCTTAGGCGGGCTCGCCGCCTAGCTCACCAATTTTGGCCAAAGCGCGGCGGCGGGGCTCCGCCCAGCGCCTAGGCCCGCCTAGGCGGCCGCCTAATACCGCCTTTTAGATCACTGGCTGAAGCTAACTCGAACTCGCCCAAGTGGAGTCAAGAAAATACCAGCACTCCTGTGAGTGTGCTCTGGTAGATCCAAACCACTATGAGACCCAGTTCAGCATGTGGTGAGGATCCTGAAGTAGGCATAAGCGAATGAAGACAAGTCCCCTCTACAATCAAACTAGAGAGCACCACAGTCAAAAGTCGGTGGAGCGAGATAGTTGAGCAACTTGAGTATGAATAGGCTCAAACTCTGATCGAAGCCCCCATCACAAACTGATACATGAGCGTCTGCTGAGCATACTCATTTGTGGCAACACATGACTGGCAAGCAGTGGCAGCCTTCGGTGTCATAGACACTAGAGGGCCAGTGATATGAGTGAAAGCACTATAATACTCCACTGTCTGATCCTGTAGCTACTGAATTCTATGAAGGTTCTTGAGCAATATGAAGCGAAGAGCACCACTGGACTGAACATATCTCTTCTCAAAGTACATCCACATCAGCTTGGCTGAAGTATGATACTCAAGACTCATCCTCAAAGAAACATCAACACTCAGAACTAGGCCAATCATGACACGATCATCCTCTTTCTGCCAAGCTTTTATTGCCTCAACATCAACCTTCTTCAGATCAGGAGGATCGTCAGTCAAATGAGAGGCCAAACCATAACCCCTAAGAGTAGTCTTGACTGAGAGCCCATGCTCGGTAGTTCAATCCATTGAGCTTGATATCCGTGAACACAAGAGATGAACAACCCCCAAACATTAGTCTAATTTTGCCATCTTGATGGACCACAACCATAATCTTACTGAAGCAATACCACCACAGGAAGCAATATATCTCTGGAGCAGTACAACAAGCAAACAGAGGAAATCTTACTGTTGTTGCAGAAGAGAGGAGATCAGAATGTCACCAACAGCAGAGCAAAGGAGTCACTCCACTTGGTCCAGAGGAGAGGTGGCGCGGATCTAGAGAGATGTACCCACGAGCGGCGACGAGATGAAGACGAGGCGGCTCGGGATGTGACGGCGTGGATCCAAAGAGATGCGCCCACAAACGGCGACGAGATGAAGATGAGGCGGCTCAAGCGGCATGGATCCAGACGAGGCGACGGCTCAAGCAACGGGCGGCACAGATCCAAAGGAGAAGCAGCGTCTCGGGCGGCGGCGAGGAGCATGCCGTCCCGCAACAGCGAAGAGCATGCCGATCTGCGGCGGTGGCCTTTGGGATTAGGATTTTTATGGGGAGGGGATTAGGGTTGGAGTTTGCTCTGATACCATGTTAGAAAAATATGGCCAAGGTTTTCGATATTCACAACTGTGCAACTTATTCATTTATATATTTGTGTGTGTGTGTGCGCGCGTGTGTGTGCGTGTGCGTGTGTGTGTGTGCGTGTGCGTGTGTGTGTGTGCGTGTGTGTGTGCGTGTGTGCGTGTGTGTGGAGACATTGCTACATAGGCCTCATGGGCCAGAGGGAGAGAGAATGTACAACACTCTTAACACATTTATCCAAAAGTCAGGCATGACATATTTCATGATATAGGAATACAGGTTGAAAAGGATAAGACAAATGAGGAAGGTAAAGGACGGTGGGAGTAGAGGGATTGCATTTAAAAAAAGTCAAAAGGAAGCTTTATCTAATAATGGTGCACGCATTTGATAAGTTGTAACATCTCACCTTATAAAATGGAATAATATGCTCAGGAGTGATCATGTTGATGAATGCATAACCCACATTGCATTTATTCTGAAAAAGGAGATTAGCAACCGTTAGTCCGATATATGCAAGTAACATCGAAACAAATAGAAACAAGGCAACAGCTGTTAACAAAGAGAAGCTCCACTCACCTTAAAATCAATTGGCAGGTAGATAAAATCATAAGTTCCCTTGTGATTTTCATCAATAGCGGCCAAAAGCATCTTTGAGGTGTACCTGGAATACCATTGAGGGAATAGGAACATCAAACATGACATGACTTAAAATATAGACACTTGCACAGAGAACTAGACACAAAATCATTGTCCCAGATACATACTTGTTTGGGATATTCTTTATCATTAATGTAGTCCGTGAATCCTTGCCACAGGCTATACGCTCAATATCAAGCTCATACTGCTTTTTAATATCAGATTGATTAGCACTTGACTCATTTCTTCGACTCCGCATCCGTTCACCGGGTGAATCAAATGAGGATGGAAGGGGAACCATATGACTCCTTCCATTAAACATATGCCCCCTCTGCTGAGGAGATGGAGCACCAATGTGCACAGGAGACATGGCTGGGTCCATGCAACTCCCTCCAGTCTGAGGAAACATACTATTGAGCTCCAACTGATGCAGATTCGGACTGCCAGGGAAACCCATGCTTCCAACACTCCCACGATGGAAGCCTGGTGCTTCCATCATCTCCCCTGCATACCCATGTCGCCTATCCCAAATTGATGGATTGACAGCTGGTGCAGATCCGACATGACGATTCATAGGGAGGGCATTTTCAAGCATGTGAGATGCTCTTGAAATTCCATGCACTTGCGTCGGGGGACGAGATGGCATATTATTGATAAATGGCCCCGAGTTCGGCCATAGCATGGGAGAAGAGAACTGCTGATGGAAGTTATTTGAATTATTCCATGCCAATTGGTGGCCATGGAGGGGGCAGCTTCCGGTTCTTGAAAACCTGAGTGCTGTGAAAACATAAGGTATACTCAAGTAAGCATGATTAAATAGCATGCAATTTTTTAACCAGGATAGTTGCAAGCTTCAAAATAGCAATCATTCAGGTTATTGCGATTACCATAAGACTATATGAGCTTCCTTATGATTGACATCAATGCATCTGTGCTAGTCAGATGGCATTTTGAGAAAATGACAGCAAGGGGGAGAGGGATATGAGATGGCAAATGAACCAAACATGGAAATATCATGTCATCAAAAATTAATATAAATACATCAGCAAATAAGGGCACCCAGATTTAATACCTTCAGTATGACCAGAAGAATGACCGCTGAGGTTACCAGAACCTCCATCGTAAAGATGCCTGCTATCCATTCCTTCAGTAGTTCTAGAGTTGCTCTTAACTCCAATGGGTGGTATTGTGTTTAAGTTGTAAGGGATACCATTACACTGTCCATTGTGAAACTCAGGAAGAGAATGAGGAAGAACAGCACCAATCCCTTGAAAACCATAATTCATGTGTCCATTCATCTTTCCAAGTGAATGGCTGTGCTCGCCAAGAGCGGACTGGTTGTTATGTGTTCCGGCAGTTGCGATTCCAACAGGAGAGGATATGCTTTGCATGGTAGTTGAGGCAACATCCAGAAAGGTTCCCTCCCTGAATTGGTTTATTGTTGTCTGAACTCTGGAATGCAAAACCCGAGCGATCCCATTTTCAGGGCCAGTGGATGTGATGGATGGCATATTGACGGAACCTTGCATTATGCCCTATCCAGGTTAGTAAATACAAGTAGCAGAAGAAAACATGTTTCATGATTAGAAATTAAACTGCATACCAAAGCATGTTGACGGAGGACTATTTGGATTTCCCAGTTTGAATACACCAAACTCTTCTCGCTCCAACTCAGGAGGCAAATGCTGCATCAAACTGTTGTACAGAAAACTAACATTACTAAAACAGATGTAAGGATAACTAAATTCAACACATTCTTGGTCTTTCCTCCAAAAATAAAGTTCCAGACTTGTAACATAATCCAGAGGGGACGTTTCTGCATCAAGTTGACTCTGGACAATTTGTAAACACACATCTTCCCACACATCAAATGACTTAAAAAAGAATTTGTACAGCTATTCCATGTGCTTCACACAATTAAAAATTTGGTGCACGCTAAATACTGAAAGGATACGGCCAACTGTGAATTCAAGTGCTGATGCTGACTCATCTAAAATAACCAAAAACAAGTGAATCACAGGCTTGTGCTCTTAGTTTGCTCACCCAAACCTATTCTATTGGAGAGACAAAACTGTTTTGCATCAGTCCATTCCATGTGCATGATAGCAAACATCAAATAAGTGCCTACCTCATGATAGCAAACATCAAATAAGTGCCTACCTCCAGTGAAAAAGTTAAACAGCTTCAGAGTATATGCAGGATGAAAAATACAGTTGAATTATAAATTTCATATATTCCAAGAATCCCAGGTAACTTCATGTAGACACGTGTGTAATATGGCTCTTAGAAATGTAAAGGTCACTAGAAGCATTAAATATGCATAAATGAGCAAATTATGGTCACACAACATACCGTTTAGTACCACCCAGGCAGCTGGGCTCCAATTTGATTTTCTTTCCTGCAATATCACTCCTGTTTAACGCAGAAAGTGCAGCTCCGGCTGCTCTGACATCATAAAACTCTATGGATTTGTGATGACTCTTGTGCAAAGTTTCGTGAATCTGCAAAGGAAGTTAGATACCACTTAGTAGTGTTCCAGCTGAAACAAGAGCTAGTTAGTGTAAGGCCATACCTCCTTGATTTCACCATAGCCACCAAATATATGACGAAGATCATCATTAGTTACAGATGGGTCAAGGCTAGATACTACAAGTGTGCCCTGGTAAATATCTTTCTCCGAAGGATTGTCCTAATGGAAAAAAATCACCAATAGAATTTGAATTGTGCACAATCTTGCAGATATGTACATATTTCCAGTGCCAACCGACAAAACATAAGTGACATCATAGAGTGGGTCAGATAACAAAATAAATGGGAAACAAACATCATAATGACATCACAGTAAGTAATGTCAAAGCAACACAGCATCAGAACAGACATGAACAATCATTTGGTAATGAATGGCAATATATTAAGCGAATACCTTTGGAATGGAGTAATGTATGTCAAGTTTCCTGTGCCTGAATGGCATGCTTTGAAGCGCCTTCATGGCACTCTCTGCCGATCTTATATCATAGTAAGATATCATCACAAAACCACGATGTTTGCAAGCAGTGTAAAGTGTTTGGATATCTCCATATTGCTAAAAAATTAAAGTAAATATCATTAAATCAAATATGTTGCCTCAGGACAAGTCTAGCTGAAAGATGAACTCTTACCACAAATAGGAGTTTCAATTCAGAGTCCTCAACATTGCTATTAATGTTTCTAACAAAAAGGGTCCTCGAGGGGCATTCACCATTCAACAAGACATTTAACCCAGTGTGACCGTTGAGGGCTCCACCATTAAGTTCCAACAATTTGTTATTTTCATCAGCTTCCAATTCCATTCCACCTCCAGTATAGAATATATCATCATCAATATCATCCCTATTATTAGCATGGGCAGGGTACCCAACATCATCAAGAACACCTGATAATAAGTCATCGTCATCAGGGAGCAGGTTGCCAATTATTTGGGCCTCAATTTCCTCAGTCAACTCAAAAGGCTCATCATCCACATGGTTGTGATCCTTTTCAGCAGGCTGACCAACAAACCTATTCTTCGATGTTAGGCTCACTGCACAGCAGCAAATAAAACTAGTTTAAAATGAGTACCAATATTGTTTCTTGAAACCAGATTGTTCCACTTTTCGCTTGGATGTAGCATGAAAAGTTCAGACTTCAGTAAAGCGAGTGGGTTCTTTCAGCCAGTGGAAAGAAACGGTGGATAAAGGAAGCAAGATTCTTACTAATAAGCAAAGCAAAGTCCTTTTATTTATATTCTTTTCTATTCATCTTTATCCTCCAGCTTTCCTTTCCTTTTCTGTTCATCCAAGTACTATTTAATTATTGAAGATAGATGCACCATCTTTGATGGAAGCAGTTCACTGTTCAGTGTTATGAAGTACTCTAATGAAGTAAAAAAAAGCAAGAGACAAAGAACAAGGACTCACGTTTCTTGTCAAAAATGTCTGGAAGGGAGCTTGAGAAAAGTCCATTCTCATAGTGGGTCCCATTTAAATTTGCCTTTCTACCATTAGGAAATAAAGCCATCGGCTTCGGAAATGAATCATGTTGATGTGCAGGGTCTTGATCAGTTCTCCAAGGGGTCGGCGGCAGGTTAACATGCCTTTTTTGGCCCAACAACCTGTGCTCAAGGCCATATGGAGTTTTCTGGTCCATCAGCTTGTGTGGTTGCATAAGCTCTAACCGATCCACAGCCTTTGCACCAATAGGCTTGAGCTTTTCAACTGGAGAAGATGCCACGGATTTGTTTCCCAAAATTAGTGAAAATATATCTGTTGTTGAGAAGAAACGAATCAACCATCATCACAATGAAAAACAACAAGCCCAAATAAATGTGATGAAGCAACATTAGTATTGTTTAATGGAATAATCGTGTAGGCAATATTCACACTCTATTTGTCAAGACCCCTTGAAATAACATGCACCTACCAAATCAGCTTTTTCACCTATATATAGCAAGAGAGCTACCTGGAAAAGGCCATGCACATCCCGAGATGTTGCTCGATCAATTGTCCCAAATGTGGAACCAAGGATGCCCCACATCCCAACTAATATGCAACAACAGTTTTTTACTGGGCAACATTTTATTTAGACAAGAGAAACTCCCCTGAGACAATACTAACAAACAACCACAAATTGAACCAAATGCTCAGGAAAGGATTTCTGCTTCAAAACTCCAACTTGCCTCCACAAAAGAATTTGACATGACGAAAGGAATTAGCCTAGGTCTAGTGGTGCATGATAGTAACTAGATCACCGGGACACTAAATAATTACTAATTCTTCCCCAAAGTATGAACACAGTCCATTATTAGACATCATTTAAACTAGAGAACATAAATCATTTGGGAGGGAAGATTAGATCCCCTTCAAGAAAGGATCACCGGCAGTAATTTGGCTATTACAGTTGGCTTACCTCAGAGCGGAGGCGAAGCTCATCAGAGAAGAAGGACGATTCGGACTCCGTGGGGAGGTGGAATGGGGGCATGGTGTGCCTCTGCTCCATGGCTCTAGTGGGCATCCTGCTGGCACCACACCATGGACCCTGAAAGGTACACAAACACACCAAGTTTCAACACTCCCGCTTACTCAATTCAAGTGGATCAAAGAAGAAACACAAGAGATTCTGCTGAAGAAATGCAGTTCCGCGGCCTAAATTTCATCAGCCATTAACGTTCCATGCACGGAAATTTGAGCTCCCGAGAAAACTGGGTTATGGAACACGGGGGGAAGAAAAAATCTACAGAATTTTGGATCAGAACCACTTGATTCGACTGATTAAAAAATGATTCCGCAAAATTCCGTGCAGAACTTTTGAGCTCCCGAAATAATTGGCCATAAACCAGCGCGCGGGGGGGGGGGGGGGGATTTAATGCATCTGGTCCTCGACGAGCTCGAAGAGCGCAAGCAACCTGTGATCAAAATAAAAGCCGAAACAGACCAAAATGCTGCCGAAAACCGCATCGAAGTATCCCCTGAAACCGAGCTCAGATCACGTAAAGCAACCAAATACGCACAAAAATCGCCACAAACACAAAAAAAACTTTGCCGCAATTCAAATACCATTTTGCTCGGAAAAATATCGTCAGGTCATTTTTAAATAAAAAAACGCACACGCGACTCAAAAAAACCTACAAAAATCGTAGAGAAGGAAGAATCTGTAGCCTCACCAGATCGGAAGCTTAGATCCCCTCCGCCTCGTCACAGCCCGGAGCTTGACGCGAACACGCAACCGGTGGCCGCGCGCGGAGGAAACGGTTCCATAGCACAAGCCAAAACGGCTCCCCTCCCGGAGCTCACAGACGGCGGGACCACGGCGCGCGCACCGGCCCCGCAGCTAATGCCGACACGGGGGAGCCAAGCCTAGCCCAGCGGGCGAGCTCCACCACGCGCCCACCTAACCCTAGCGAGAGAGCGCGGCAGCGAGGCCCCCTCCACTCCTCCTCCCCATTCCAGCACTTCCTCCCACGCGGAGATATCTCGCCGGAGCACTCCTCCGGTGTGGGATTCCGGCGAGCTGCTGGTGGTGGTGGACTCGGCGGTGGCGAGGCGAGACGAAGGCCAAAATTTTTCTCTATTTAAAAAAGCGGCGAAATATTATACTATGTTAATTAATTAAACTAAATGGAAACGCGAAACAGGAGGGGGCCGGCCTATATATACGCCCCCAGCGTGTGGGGCCCACGCCCCCGGTGCGCTCACCGCACAGCACCGCACCGCGCGGCGCCGGATAGCGCCTGCGCCCGCGCGGCTGCGTCCCTGGCATGTGTGCCCGGCTCAGGGGCCCCCACGCGTCAGTGGGCGGGAGCCGGTGTGTCGGAGGTGGGGCCCACGTGGCAGCGGTCGGCGTGGGGGCAGGAAGCGGCGTTTGGACGGGAACCGGAATTATTGGGGGGTGGGGTTGGGGGAGGTGACGTGCGCCCGCTGTCTGGTCCGGGACAGGATAACGCTTACGCGTACGACGCTCGAGACGTGGGTTCGGTTCGACGCTCGAGTTGCTCGCGTCGCGCCGGGGATTTAGCGTTACCTTAGCATGCGTACAGCCCGTTTAACATATATTTATGTTTCAACTACGGGTTGATTTGAATTCATATTTGACATTGTTACTTGATAGTACTAGAAACAAGTGAGTTTTCGTTCGGTCAGTGGATGGGTATTTGTACATTTTCAGCCTTGTTCGTTTTGGTTTCAGTTTCTCAATTTTAGATTATAATTTTCAATTTCTTAATTTCGCTTTTTCTGATTTTTTTTTTGTTTGATTATTTTAGGTTTTTTATCTTTTCTTTTTTCATATTCGTTCGTATTGTTTGTGATGAGCTAATCTATTTTTTATTTTAAAATTTTTTTTAATTTAATTACATAAAAAACCACCAACATCTATAATGCAAAATAAGTCAGATACAATGTAAAAAATTATAAATCGTTTTATATAAGCCGAATCAAGCACAACCTTCAACATGTGGTAGGGCATTGGGAAGAAAATATATTGGCTTGACAAAACAAAATTTAATATGCTATTGTTTGAACAAAGGCTTGCTCAAGCAGCAAGTAAAATTGAAGTGACGGTAGTAATAGATATCATAGTAGTGGCCCCTACTACAAACAGTTTAAAGCCACTTAAAATACATCGGCTTCTTAATTTCAATTTTTTAGCTTTATGCTCTTTGTTGTTCTTTTTTTCTTTACTCCTTTGCATTATCCGTGACAATATAACAGTTCTTTTTGTCATTTTTTTATGCAAAAAACTAACAGCTGTTGCAGTATATTTACAGTCAAAAGCCAACAACCAAAGCTAGAAGCCGAGGCTTAAAAGCCGTTTGGAGTAGCCCCTAAAGTTGGGTATGCTTCGGTGCACATTTTTTAAAAAAAAGTTTACAAATATTAAAAACAAAGTAGTTAATATGAACTACTTTGCCTTAAATTTATAGGGCGTGTTCTTTTGGGTTGCGCCTGATAGCTGTTGTCTGTACTTTTCGGCACGACGATGGATGGCGGAGACGTTGAGGCGGAGGGCGAGCACAGTTTTGAGATTGAAAAGTCGTTCGGATAATCTGTTTTAAAAAAACCATCCCGTTTCAGTGTTTTACTTTTTGCCTTCTAGAGAAGACAAAAAGAACAAGGACATAAACTTTTAAAAAGAGGTGTATTGAAGCAAACACTGTAGTTTACATACATATATGCATGCATGCATGCATACATACATACATACATACATACATACATACATACATATATATATATATAAGCATTTTGTCAATCTGTAAATATTGGTCTAGTTCTTTTCAGCTTATGGTTTCTCTTAGATAAATAAACGGAACTCTTTCTCCGTTGCCATTTCGAAGCAGCTTATCAGGACATCATTTTTAAAGCGGCTTATCAGTTTATCAGCATTAAGTTTGTTCACATAAACACTTATATTTGCATAAAAAACTAGTTAGCCACCCATGTTAGCCACGCTAAAAAAGTACCATGGGTGGATTATTGTAAAGTAAACTTCTATAGTGGAACTTTTTTTTTAGTATTCAGCGACGATAGAAACTACTAGTTGGCAGCGCTACTGCTATTTGCCTATTTCTAATGGACATGGAAAATCCAAAAGGATATTTATCATGGGAAGTAGGTATTTTGTTTTTGTACTTTTCTTTTTGTAACTGGCATGGTGGCATGATACTCTATCTAGCATTCACCTTCTATGTAGCTATAGCATGTACTAGCAGCGGAGCTAGAGATTGATAACAAAGTTACGAAGTCATAAGAGCAAGTATTATAAGAGGCTGTAAGCTGGCTGTATGCTGAGGTGGAGGAGAGAAAGAAGGAGAGAGAAGAGAGGTGGGCTGTAAGCTTACAGCCAGCTGAAGCACAAGAACCAAGAAACTTTGTGAGAGGAAGGGGTAGATCATACAGCCTTCAGTTGGCTGTAACTACTATATGAGTAGGCTGATAAATGGACTGTAAGTATCCATACAGCCAGCTGAAGGCTGTATTATAAGATTTGCTCTAAGGCCAGTCTCAGTGGAGGTTTCATGTCCCAGTTTCCAACACACCCATATTTTGGAAACAGTGCAGAAGAGTTTCATCCCCATGAAACTCTCTCTACTCCCATGAAATTTTTATCATCTCTCTCTTCATCAATACAGTGCCATATCAGCATATTTAATGCCCATGAAACTCCATGAAACCCCCACTGAGACTGGCCTAAATACATGGATGCAATAATTAGGTTAAAAAATAGCAAGGAATAACTTCTTTAGGCTAAAATTTGCCGCTATAGGGCCTGTTCTTTTTAGTTGCAACTTATGTCTGCGGCTTGTGACTTTTGAGTTGTTCATGCGAGAGATTATAGAGTAACAGAAACTCACATGCGGTTTTGTCGATATAAATGAAGTCGGTACAGTATGTGCTACAATTAACTGATAGACCCCATTTTGAAAAGATAATATGTTTAAAATTTAGTTACTGTAGAAAAACCAAAAGCAGAAGCTAAAAGCTAAAAAAGAATAGACTCATAGTTACATGTGATGTGGTCATAGATGAATTTGGCTGAAGAGGCCACCGAGGGAGAAAAACTTCTCGCACCAGTGCTACACAACACTATGGCACCATCCCTCAGGAATACACACATCTGAAGCAACAATCTCAAGGTATCGCACCTTGCCTTTTTTTTCTCAAAGAAGGGCACCTCCCTCCGTGTAGTATCAGTTAAGGGCTTGTTTGTTTTGGCTGCGGCTTATGGCTTTTGGCTGAAATTTTTGAATTTTGGCTGTTTACGGTACAGATTACGAAGAGACCGATACTCACTTACAATTTTGGCTGGTACAGATGTTGGGCTTTTAACGTGTACAACGTTTAACTTATAGACCCCGTTTTGAAAAAATACTCCGTTTGAAAGTTAAGTACTGTAGCAAAAGCCAAAAGCCGGTCGGCTTGTTGCTTGCCAAACAGGCCCTAAACACGACGATTCTTCACCAACCCCATCATGGCGTCGAGTTGGGCCACCCCGGCGAACTTTGATGCGTGTGCGGCAACACAAGCCAGTAGCGCCATGAGGCTACACAGGTGAATTGCAGTATCGCAACGGCTGCCTTGGTTTGAAGGTGCCTAATTCGGTGGTTACATGGCTTGTTGATGGCAGTGTGACTTGATGGTGAACAGGATGGCAGCTGCGGCCTGAACTTGGGTGGTGGTGCTGCTCATCGGCGGTGGTGTGGTTTGACGATGACCTCCTACCTAGGCAACGTCACGATGGCGCATGAGTCTTTCAGTGGTGCCGCGACTTATCAGCGATGTGCAGAGCAGGTTGACGATGATGGTCCAATCGGCCGGGCTCCAAAACAAATTGTCGATGCGCGAGTCTTCGGAAGATGAGCTCTGTCATGGCTTTTGGCTCGTTGATGTTCAAAGACAAAGGGCAAAAGTGCGTTAAGAGGTAATTTGTACTATTGATAGTTAATAGCTTTTGGCTAAAAATAAATAATAGTGATTGAAAAGGTGGTTTTTAAAAAGAGTGTAACCGGTAGAGAAAGTGGAAGAGATACGTGCACGAGACGGAGCAAGAAAAATAAAGAAGCCAATTTAAAAAGTCTTTTGCTTCTCCAAACAGAAATAAAAAACAAAAACCAATATGAATTACCTTTAATAATCATATAGACACGTATCTCTTTAAGAGATAGGGTGACATACAGCACTGGTGAAAGAGACTTCTTTTTCACTACCAGACCATCTTTACTGCGGTTCAACAAATACAGAACAAAATACTAATAACTATAGGCTATTAGGCGATACTGTTGGATAAAATAAGTCAACATTTTGCAGATAGCTACCGGCCAGACTATTCTGTAAATTACAACTAACAACTGTAAATTGACGTGTTTGTGTACAGTCGTTGTGAGCAACTATCCCGCAGTGAAAGCGTCTTTCCTCGTGAGAACTTGCTTAGATACAATACGAAAGTTCCATAACGAGGATCTACTGTGGCGCAGGTCCACGCACGCGCAGGCGCAGAGGATCCCGTCCCCCGCCGCTCTCCGTCTCCTCCCGCGCCCAAGCCGTTCGAACAACCGAGGGGCAATCCCGTCCGTTCACTTCACCACCTCCCCCCCCGCTCGCGCGAAGAGGAAAAAGACACAGAGAGAAGGTCGCACTCGTGGGCCCCACCGCTTCTCCGAGGATAAGTCGCTTGCCACGCTCGCGTGGTCGCGTTCAGTGGGGCCCTCGATCTGATCGCGGGCGTGTCGCCGCCGCAATGGCCACCGTCCCAAGGCGACCCCACCTGGCGGTGAGAGCGGTGCAGAGGGTAACGAGGCGGGTAGCGCAGGTGTACGTAGAGGGAGAGGATATGCGCGCATTGCCTTGGGTAGGTTGCGTCGCGGGTTTATTTTCGAAGATTCGATGTGATCGAAGGGGCAGGTGCCGCAGGGCTTACCGTTTCTGACCGAACGCAGTTTCCTGTTTCCTTTTTTCTGTTTTTTTCATAATTTTATCAATATAGCGAAGATACTTTATATTTTTACCATATCAACAAAAACACGAGAAAAATAAAAAAAAACAAGAAAGCTGCGTTCTTTCTGACTGGCTTCTTCACCTGCCACCAATTACTTCTCACCACCAAGGCTGCACTGACTGAAGCGCGTACGCTGACTTGCTAAATGGCGGAGTGAGTGTAAAAAATCCTTAGACAACCAGGATTTGTCGAGGAGGTTAAGGCAATTACGGAACCAATTAGCACCGGGGTTTGGAAGACCTGTGTGATATGACAATGGAAGTGTATAAGCAGTTAGGTGGTGATCATTTGGGTTTTTTTGTGGCTTATGGCTGAAAAACACTGTAGCTGGCTGAAAAAACACTGTAGCTGACAGAAGCTTATTTAGCATAATTAAATTTAAAAAAATTAAAAAATATGTTAGCCCATTACATATAATACAAACAAATACGGGAAAAAAGAATCGGCAAAAAAGCTCAACAAAAAGCCAAAAGTTTAGAAAAAAACGAAATTTATGAATAGTGAAAAATAAACCAGAAGCTAAAAGCTGAAGCCAAAACGATCACAGCCAAACCAAGTCGTGATCTGACCGTAAAATTTAATGGATCTCTAGCTTTGTTGTCCTCACTCAAAGCTGGACCGTGAACTGTTGAAAATGGATATAGCCGATGGATCCAATGATGTACCCAGCGGCGAAGCCAGAAAAATTGCCAGCCGGGGTCGGTACTGACACTACTAAGTGCTAATTTTTAGGGTCCAATAATATAATACCATGCATAATATCAAGTTCATAATATAACAATGCATATTGTACCAAAATAAGGTTTTGCAAGAGTGGTTACCTCTTACAGTTTCCCTCTACGACTACGATCCTCCATCTTATGAAAGCGAACTATCACATATTCGATAGGAATTTTGGATAGAAATTCCGGTTCGACGAAGCATATGATACAATCATTCATAAATCCATCTCCAATACGATTTCTCAGTATCGTCTTCACAAATTTCATTGCTGAAAAGCACCTCTCCACCGATGCAGTGGCGATAGGAAGAACCAGTACTAGCTTGAGAAGCCGATAAACCAAAGGAAAACCCAAATGTTTTTTTGTACCCACCATCAACCTAGCAAGCTCAGAAATAGTGTTCAAGTCGGCAAATCTTTCATCAGCTCGCATATTGTCAATGTAAAAATTAAGCTCTCGAGCAAGATCTTTAAGTTGTGTTGAGTTAAAATCATCAGGATATGACTTAGCCAACTCCATTAGACTCTCAGATTTGAATGCCTCAAAAGAATTCTTAGGATTGAAAGCAGCAATATGAGTAAGCAACTAAGAGTTTACCTCATTAAAACGATCACTAAACTCTGCAAGCTGCAAATCAATAATTGGGTTCAAGCAATCATATCTGTAATGTTGATAGTTTGTGTGATTGGTCTTTTTTCTTGGCTTATGGCGATCAATATATTCGTCATCCATATCCAACTTAGGAATGCCATGTTCTTCACAAAAGGAGTATACAGTCTGCAGCAAAGAATCCCAACCATCATCCCTAATTTGCTGAAATTTCTGCTTGGTTAACTTCACCTCTAACCCTAAGAACTCAAAATACAAACTTGAACTTGATCTTTAATTGCAAACTACATAATTGGGTATTTGAGGAGTACCTTGTCTTATCTAGATCACTAGATGACAACCGATTGGCGCCTCGCCTTGGTCGGCTTGCCGGCGCTAGGGGCGACGTCGGCGGCCGGCACACGAGTTTTGCGAATTGCGATGCTTCAGATACGAAAGGGTAGGCACCTGACGGCTGATGCTAGATCGGAACCAAGCAGCAAGGCAACGTTTGGCCTTCTCCAATTAAGGTACGTGGCTTTGATGGATCATTGGATCGGATGGGCTGAACACATGGACTGCGAACTGTTGCTGGGTTGAGCCGGACTGCAGACTGCAGCTTCCGCTGGGCCACTGGGGTCTCGCCAAAAATTTGGTGGGGTCGTAGCCGGCAAAAAATCTATCGCTATACTGGGTTACGGCAAATTTGTCGGTGTCGTTGGACCCCGATGGTTCAACGTGGCTTCGCCACTGGATGTACCTAGGGTAATCCTCAGTTGTTTACCGTGTGTTCTCAGTCAGAACATGGGATCTCCCCCCTCCCAAAAATCTTGTAAGAAGTTTCCTATAAAAATTCTACAAAATTCTTATGAAATTCATATGTTTTAAATCGGCCCTATACCCTGAGTGGCGACAACCATTGCCTGCTGAATACAGCAGCTTGCGTGAGAAGTCCTCAAAATTTTTTAAAAAGCAAGTAGCGTGAGAGATTTGATGCGGGGGACCATGTCGCTATCAAGCCCCTAGCCCACTGTTTTTGCGTGTGCGTGCGTGCAACACATGGTGCGCGGCGAGCAGACAGGCACGCAACAGCAGGGGCGTGCGCTCGCGTCGGCCACGGCGACCCCCGAACCCCGCAAGACAAAGACAGATAAATCTCTGCAGCTCACGCCCACGGTGTCGATCCGCCGTCCGTCCGTCCAAACGGACGGCGGGGATGAGACGAGACGAGATCGCTCACGCCGCGTACAGCCAGTCGCATGTCGCGTAGGCGCCATGCCCGCCCGCCCGCCCGGACGCCCGGTGCGTGGGTTAACCCGTCCATCCATACCCAAGGACGGACCCCGCAGCAGCCGTCCGATCGCGATCGGACGGGGGGATGGTGCGTCGCGTCACCGCGCGAGACCGGGCACCGCACACGCACAGCAAGGGGGTACGTGCGCCGCGCGTGGACTCTGCCGGTGGGCCCATCTCTCTCTGGGAGGGACGGTGGGCCCGCTCCTGTCAGTGGCTGCGGGTACCGGTGCGGGGGGCATCGATTGGGTCGGTCGAAACAGTAGAGGAGCCGAGGTTTTAAATGAAGGGCGCGGGGACCAGGTGACACTCTCTCTCGTGGATGCTGTAGCGCCGTGGGCCCCGCCCGTTTTTATGGCGGGTGGTCTACAACCGGTAGAAAGGTTCAGCCCTCCTCTCTTCCTTTCCGGATTCTCCCAACTCTTCTCGGTTCTCTTCCCCACTCCTCCCGTTCCGTTCGAAATAGCTTTCAGTTTAATTTTCGGAAGATAAAATTCATTTTCGACATGTTAGTTTATTAACATAATTTTTTCTTTGCATTGTCTGTAAAGATATAATAATTTTTCTATTTTACCTTTTTTATTTTTTTAATTGAATATCTTAGTCAAAAGCTAGCAGTCGCTACAGTACATATTTCAGCAATAATTGCAGCCAAAAATATCAGCAAAAGTGGTTTTAAACAAGTATGTCTTTGCTCAAAAGAGAGAATAAAAATGGGAGAGAGATCATGGCACCATGCTAACGGAAATGGTTATAGCTTTTAGGTGTTTTCGGCAGATTTTGTGGTAGTAACTGATTTTCGGTAGTGTGGTTGTGGTGATCTCTGAAGCTACAATTGGTTGGTGGCTGTCGGATGTTACAGATTTCGATGGCGAATTTCTTGCAGCACTGGTAAGCGCGATGAGTACGAGTGGCGTTCCAACCTTACATGTTCTAAGGGTGTGTTTGGTTTGTGGATGGAGGTTGTATCGTATATCCTGACTGAGTGGATGCAGGCTGAGTGGAATCGTATTTCAGAAAAAGAAGATGTTTGGTGAGGTTGCATGAGCGGATGCAAAAAAACTGAGATGCTGTTTGGTTGCCTATATGAGCGGATGCAGTCTACCAAACCTGAGAGGCTGACACGTGGGACCGCATAAGATACACTGCATCAACCCATCCAGGATGGCCAGTGAAGCTCATTTTGAGCGTATCCACCCATCCAGGATGAGGGCGTATTTTTGCATCCGCTCATGCAGGCTGCATCCACTCATACAGGCAACCAAACAGACTCTTTCTCAGATTATATGGATCCACCCAACCAGGATGAAGGAGATTCAGACAACCAAACACACCCTAAGATAATTCGGTTGTCGAGGAGACTGAGCAAGGCGAGTGGTACAGCGGGATTTGCAAGGTCATGCCAAAAGCACTTTACATGTTCTACAAAAAAAACGCATTTCACACAAAATCCTACATTCCTACTCAACACAAAGCATGGAATTCGTGCCCTGTTGACAACGTAGGCAATATCAGCAGAACAAATGTAGCCGTGCGCTCCAAAATTTCTCTGCAATTCATGGTCTCAGACAAAAGCTTGCTACATTTTATATTTCCCGTGTCAATAGACTCCATAACAATGAAATTTCGTCATAATACAATGTTCCTTTCTTTTTCCTCGTGAATTGTATGGGCAGCCATATGATATATGTGGTGTAAAAATCGGAGAATTGCTTTGTCCGCTCCTTTTTCGTTTTCCAATTGCTGGCCCTTTTTCTTGCTTCAAGAGGCAGGATGTCAACCTGATACACACACAGTGGAGATAAGCAAGAACTGCATCCAATTGGCCAAGCAGAAAGCTTGAGATACATAGGTTCTGTTTTTTTCAGCTTCTAAAGGCTATTTTTTGACTTTTCTACAGTAACTAATTTTTAAACAGAATATCTTTTTAAGATAGAGTCTACTGGTTAATTATAGTACATACTGTACTAACTTCATTTATATCGGCAAAAATCACACATAAATTTTTGTTACTCTGTAATCTCTTATACAAACAACCTAAAAACTGCAATCCACAGTTAAAAACCGTAAGTTCCAGCCAAAAAGCAAAGGCCATATACTACCCATCTCTGTTCTGATAGGCTCATGTGAGGGCCCATACTGCCATGCAGTGCCGCACAGTTCTCCATAAGCAGGAGCTGCATCCGATTGGCCAAGCAGAAAGCTTGAGATTTTGGGGGTGATCGGTTCGGCTGAAAAGCTCGTAGCTTATGGCTGAAAACACTGTAGCTGACTGAAAAAAGCACTGTAGCTGACAGAGGCTTATTTAGCATAATTAAATTTAAAAAAAATTAAAAATAAAAAAATATGTTAGCCCATTACGTATAATACAAACAAATACGGAAAAAAAGAACCGGCAAAAAAGCTCAACAAAAAGTCAAAAATTCAGAAAAAAACGAAACTTATGAATAGTGCCAAATAAGCCTCCAGCACTGTAGCGAAGCCATAATATCGCAGTCAAAAGATGTAGAGAGAGAGAGGAGGAAAGAGATGTGTACTGGTGCTAGCAATAGTTTCAGTTTCGATCAGTGACCAAAAGGGGGCCGTGGCGCCAGATGCCTTTCCAAGGGCTGTAAAAGACAACAAGGCGAAATTATTCAGCGTGGCACGGGAACGGGACGACGAATGCATGCCCGGCCCTTTGATTCCTGTACTCGCTTCTTCTTATCTGCTCCTTTTACTTCCTCACACGTTTTTATCCATTTTCTAGGGCACAAGGTTGCAGCAGCACAGCAGAGGAAGGAATGATCAAGTAAGGCCCTGGCTTCGTTATAACGGGCTTACAGCTTAAATTTCTAACTGCGCCTTTTAATTTATAACTAAAAATAAAAAAAATTAAAAACCGTAATATCGTCGTAGACAACACAAAAAAATAATGGAGAAAAAAGTGAAAAAAACTTCAAAAAATCTAAAAAAAAGTCAAAATTAGAAATCAATGTATTTCAAATGTTTTCTAACTTAAATAAACTGAAAGCCAAAATAAGCGACAAGCTGAAACCGTTTAGAGCACGGCGTTTTTTGCCTGGTCATTTGTGATTTAGTATATCATGGGTATTGTGGCCCTAGGTAGTCAGAAATATAATTTTTTAGAAAAAAGAGCTGTGAGAAATGTAAATCACTGCACCTTCATTTGATGTCCGGTGACCGGTACCCTGCATGCTCGTCGCTTACCCTCTATTACTCTTTGCCGTTTAGAACTCAGCGACAGTAATTTTAACACAGATTGTGCAGCTCACTTGGACCACCATAAAACTTGCCTTGAAATAAAGCCATAAGTCGGTGTTTGTGTATGGGTCTAATTTTGTAGCAATAAGCACAGCGATTTTCTGATTTTTTTATTTAAAGTTAACTATTTTTTTAAAAAAATCCTAGATATCTACACTCAACATCAGCTCCCATCTATATAAAATGAAACTATGCGTACATCACTGTCATCTCAACCATACTCTTTCTGTGTTGATTTTTGAATTTTTTTGGGCACTTGATTTTTGAGTATTTGATATCTGGTGGCTCCTATCTCACGATCTAATCGCAACTCAAACCAAAATTCCGGTCTTTGTTGCTTAAAGGGGATTTTATTTTGTGGAAGGAACCTATGGGGGATTTGCTGGTCATTGTACTCTAAAAAAGAAGTCATGGATACGTTCGAAGCATATCAAAATCATAAAAACAAAAATGAAGTTCTCACCATTGTTCCATCCACACACGCCATTATATATTTTTTTTCTGAAGAAAAGGTGTAGATTGATGTCATTGTCACATATGGAAATGATATCCCTCCAATGCAATATCCCTTTTACTACTAAATTATTAGGAGATATCTTTGACAAGATCTTTCTGACCCTACTTAGCAAAGTTGTTAATCTTATTGCAGCACACAGCAAAAGGGTATAGAAAGTGAAGGCATCTCCCTGTTATCCCCCCCCCAGTCCCCTTAGAGCAAAATAATTGCCAAAGCAGACAAGACAGTGCCACTTGACTGAATTTGCAAATAGCTCGAATTCACATGAACCTAGCTAGTTCTCTTAATGATTGACGATTTTTCAGTGATTGCTGAAGAAAGCGTTCATAGTTATTATTTTTTGTCTTTAGTTAGAAGGTGATTGGCAAAAGCAAAGGAGAAAAGGTAGCCTACATGTCTATTTGTAGATGGAGAGAAACGAGGCAGAGAGAGCCCTTGTTTTGGCTGATGACTTCAGGAGTGATTCCCTCCGATAGTGGAAGAAGCAAGGAGAAAAAAAAAATGACAAAAGTGAGTATTTAGTTTGTATCTTTGTAAGGATCAAGGTGCAATTTTGCTGACAATAAAGTCTAAAGAGCAGCTCCGTGTATATTATACAAAGAGTAAATTGTTGTATTCTATACAAATATACTGCTACTATGTTAGTGAGATTGTCCGGACGTGTTTGGGGGCAATTGAGCATATATCTTGTGTACATCGCATACATTTTGGTGATGCTTAATGCTAGCACTTGCAGTCACTGGTCAGCAAAGTAGCACTACTCAAAAAGCAATCTTTAACCAAAAAAAAAAGAACGCAAGATATTAAAAATTGCCGCAGGTATTTGAATCGAAGGTAAGCTTGGGAACAGAATGTAGCTTTTTCCCACCGAGATTTTTTTTGGTTAACTAATACTATATACCAAGTTGGATTGAACAAGACCAACATAGTGGTATCACCATTTGGGGTGAAAAACAGATCAAATACAGACGGATAATAATTTTACCATATTTGTTTTTATATTTTTATCTAGATGCGGATACAAATATAGATACCCCCGGATACGAATTTGAATAATGTTGAATATAAATACAGAGTGAATACGAATTGAATCGAATATGGTTACGAATATTTCTCAGAACATGAAAAATCTTTGAACTGTGCACACAAAATGAACAGAAAAATATAAATAGTTTATTTGATACAAATATTCTTGAAAAACATCCATGAATTCTTCGTATAAGCTAAAATTCCTTCCCTAACTATATGTATTAATATATATGTTGATGTATAAGGGGTTACTAAAGTATTATGTAAATGGGTTGGGCTGAAATAGAGAATATATGTTGTGGATACCCAGCCCCTGAATATCCGGATAATATGTATCTATATTCGTATTTGATGGATAATAAGCTACTGAATTCATATTTATATCTGATAAAAAATCTGTATTTATTTTTAATTCGAAGTGGTGGTGATCAACTCGGCTTCGGCTTCTGGCTTATTTTGCACTATTCATAAATTTCGTCTTTTCTGAACTTTTGGCTTTTTGTTGAGCTTTTTTGCCGGTTCTTTTTTTCTCGTATTTGTTTGTATTATACGTAATGGGTTAACATATTTTTTTATATTTTTAAATTTTTTTAAATTTAATTATGCTAAATAAGTCTCTGTCAGCTACAATGCGTTTTTTAGCCACCTACAGTATTTTCAGCCATAAACTATGAGTTTTTCAGCTGAACCGATCACCACCACTATCGGGCAAATATATGAACTAACAGAGCACGTACGTCATTTGTACTCACCTACTACTAATCTTGAACATTGTACTACTGGTACACGCTACAAGACTGGCACTTGCTCTCTCTCATCTTTTAGTGAGGTGGAGCTTTGTGCCCAAAAGGCTACATTGACAATTTGACAATAGTCCCACCGAGAACTTTTTTTTTTGCTCTAGCTAGGGACTAGGGTGGGTTGAAAGTAAGGTGCACATCATTTCATAAAGATAAAAAATTAACTCCAGTTAGGTGATGTTTGGAAGGCACAGGGTTCCCCTGAATTTCTCTGGAATTACGCAGGAAGCAATTTAAGGGCTGTTTGGCTACGGCTACAGCTTATGACTTTTAGCTAAAATTTTTTAATTTTGGCTGTTTATAGTATAGATTACGAAGAGACATATATTCACTTACGATTTTGGCTGGTACAGATGATGATTTTTAACGTGTAGATCGTTTAACTTGTAGACCCCGTCTTGAGAAAATACTCCGTTTGAAAGTTAGGTACTATAGCAAAAGCCAAAAACCGCCAGTTTCGGAGGAAAAGAACATGCCCCAATACTTACAAGAATCCCATAAACCCCCCTCATTTCAATTGCAACTTTAGCGCTTGGATTGACGTTTAGGTACAAAACAAATTGGCGATTCTCGTGCAAGATGTATGAGCTCGATCTAGAGCAGCAATCTTGCTGATTAAAATGATCCCTTAAGATGCAACAGATTCGTCTAAATTGTTGCAGAGCAAGAAGTAGTCCCTTATGATGCAACAGATTCGTCTAAATTGTTGCAGAGCAAGTAGTTGTCAGCATTTCGAATCTAATTTCCATTTCAAGAGAAAGTGGACTGTTGCACTGTTTATCTAACTGCATTAGTTGGATCACGTTTAGAACGTAAGAATTTCTCAGAAATTTTACAAGAAGTAGTATAGATCCTATAAAATTCCTTTGGAATTTCTTTGTTCCAAACAGGGGCCTTACCCATGAAAATTTGCCATAAGCAAAGTAACCAATGCGGCTTTGTGATCTACCAATGCACAAGTAGTTTACACAGTACTAGCCAGGGAAGGGTGGACCCCCAAATGTCCACACTTAATTTGTCTTGCACAAAAAAAAAAATGAATGATTGGGTGAATTATTGGCATTGGGTAACGCTCCACCTTATTTCCAAGGCTCCAACTTTTTTTTCTCTTTCTTTTTGTAGACTAGTTTTTTCTTTCTTGAGGATTTATCCCTATCTTTATTTAAGACATATAATGAGAAGCATTTTGTTTTGGTTTAATTAGGTCAAAACTCCAAGGTAGCTTTTCTGTTGTGCAGGAGACGTCACCGTGCATTGTTCATGCGTCGTGTCTTCAGGGCCGTCTCCAGAAAGTTGGGGCCCCAGGGCGAATTGCAAAATGAGGCCCTCAATTTTTAAAAATATTGATCTAATATAACTAAGCATACTATCACACAATCATGTAAGATTAACTTCAATATGTATTACTCCATACAAGATTTGGAAATATATCAAATATTAAGACCAAAAAAATATAGTACTAACCTCATGTTCTACTAAAAAACATCATACGTCTTGTATTTCTTGAAATGAAATCTCCAATTCTAACCATTGTGGCATTGCTGATCAATCTAATCACTAATTAAACCTGATCAACGAAATCGTAGATGCACTGATTAACCAGCCTCTACTCCAACCACAGTATATACTAATATACGTTAATTTCCTACGTGCACAAATCTTTCTGTAGATACTCAAATAGTCAAATGCATGCCGTATCTTTAAATTGTTTGTTTAGCTGCTACTGTAAATTGTAAAAGGGCAGTTGCATCCTAATTATTAATACAAGTAGCATCCTAATTATTAATACAAGTCTTTGCATACACTGAGATGGCAAGACAATACCCATGCTTTGGATTTGCGGCAAAGATGCCAAATGAAATGTCGATTGGGGGAGGATGTGTGTTAACGGTAGTTACGTACGTACCGGAGCCGGAGGTCTCCTGGCCGCTGGCGCTTGCGCTCGCTGTGGTCACCCGTGTCGCCGAAGGACGGGAACGCGCCGGCCACCGCGACGAAGGCGTCGTATCACGTATGAACCACTGATGCTAGCGGTCACCACATCAGCGATTCAGCGGCCGCAGAATTGAAGAAACCCTAGATAGCAGGCACGCCATGCGCATCGACAGGAGCCGCAGGACCGGAACCGGCTGTACATCAGTACATAATACGTATCAGTATAGGCCTATAACATTATTTGGGGGCCCCACCAATTTGGGGGCCCTGTGCCATCGCTCAGTTTGCACACCCACATCAACGGGCCTGCGTGTCTTATCTCACATTTTCTCCCCCGTTTATAAACAAGAATTGTGACTCTAATAACTCAAAAGTGAGCAATGCTACACGCGGGAAAGTTTTGGATGGGCCCTTCGTGAACTACTCAATATACTCACTGACAAACAGGTATAGTCGACAGAAGCAATTTAAGCATGCATGTTTGTTAATGGTTGGTTTGATGAGCTCGTATTGACTGTGCGTGAAATCGAATAATAACACGCTCAAAATTATGCTCCGACTAAGGGTGTTTGAAATGCTTGGAGCTTTTAGCTAGGATAAAATAGTAGTGGTTGAAAGTAGAAGCGGCTGGAAGTATTGGTGTTTAATTTGGCTAAAGCTTTTGTCTTTTGGCCGAGTTGATTTAAAAAATGAAAAAACCCCATCTCCACGGAACATGAAAAATAAGGAAAATTAAAAAACATCTCCATGAACAAAAAATGAAAGCAAAAAAGGAAAATAAAAATGTCTCCACGGACGGAGGTGGCGCCAGCAGGGCCAAGGGAGAAGGGGCGATAGAAGAGGTGGAGGCCAAGGGAGAAGGGGGCGATGGTGAAGGAGGTGGCGTTGGCGGGGCCAGGGGAGAAGGGGCGGCAGTAGGCAGAGGTGGTGGGAGGAGGCGAAGGCATTGGGAGGCTGGAGTCGAGGGTGAGAGAGGAGAAGGGGGCATTCAAAAGCCATTGAGTACAAGTGGCTTTTAGAAACCGCATTTTGAAGTTGATGTTTGATTCAGCTTCTGGCTTTTATAAGCTAGAAACCTAATCAAACGCCACCTATGTGTATGATACACCTGAAATTCCGAATGGTCCGAAAGCCCAATATTTTTGTGGAGAAAAGGATACGTAGAACAAGAAAAAGATAGGCTAACTCCTGCCCATATCACCTCTCATCCGCTCCGATGGAAAAGCAAGCATAGAAAGGATATAAAAGCGCCCTTGATTTCGATTGTGAGTAACTATTTTACAGTGGACTTTGGCTCTTGATCGACTGAAAGAGACCATAGGGATAGCATCCCGTCAACAAACCGGGCATATGTACTTCCATTTTGTGGCATTTTGAGAATAGACCATGCAAAGTGGGAGTGCAAAAGTGATTCCCTTCAACTCCCCCTTTTTTTCTCCCCTTTTTTTCTAGTCTTGAGTGTAGCAAACGATAAACCTATGGAGTTATTTTGGATCATGCCGTACTCATCTCTCTCCCTGGTAACCTGTAACCATCTGATCCGATTTTGATCGCAGTTTTTTTATTATCTTTTTTCGCTTGAGTGGACTTTGTTGGATGTGGCACAATAGGACTTGCATGTGCTTTAAGATTCGTGTGCTTTGTTTCGGAGCCATGCGCCGTTGCGATATTTCTTTCTTTTCTTTTTTCTGCGAGAGTATATCCTGCCAATTATTTGGAAGCAGAAGATAACCGTATCAGATTGTCAGCGACATCTATTTAACCGGATGTTAAATGATCGTAAAACAGAGGGTGATGCATACGACCCTCTTTTTTGAAATATTATGGCAGTAATTAAACGTACATAATTGCAGAGAGGTACAGGCGTACGGCTAATCAATTGTTCTCCTCATAATTGTTTGCACATGCATTTGCGTCACGTACGGAGACAAACACACACACACACACCTAGTAAAGACAACCCTGGGATCTGATCACAACACAGTGCACACAACTATGCTACGTTGCGCATGCTGTCCGTCATTGATCATTTCATACGTACGCGTACGTATCATTTGCATATTAGGTACGTAGGTGTACACTTTCTGTACCAAGCTGCTTTGACAACCGCGCATCCACAACAAACAAACTACTAAGGTACATGTGTATTGCAACGGTATCAGAAAAATGTGAGGTTATAAATTTATCTCAGATCTTATGCTAGGGTGTTGCAAAACTCAAAACAATTTACCTTGTGCTAAGTAATTTAATAAATAAAATTAAAACTAAGACTCTTACATCACTCCTATATTTGAACAATTCCTTACAGCACTCCTATATTCGAAACAGACCTTAAAAATTACTACTGAAAAAACAGTTGACATGTCTAACCTACACTACCCGTGATGGGTCACATCTCATTTTTATGCAAGAGCGAAGGAGAGAAGCAGTAACAGACAAACTCCTCTTTTATATTAGTAGAGATATGTTGAAATAATGGGAGAAAATAAATATAATTAGCGCTTCGTCTGGGAGGATTGGGGGTCATCAATTCTATATCCCTTCTCCGTTCCTAAATACATGTTGCACAATTAAGTTTTTTTTTAAAAAACTTCGATCGCTAATACACGCCAAGGACTTTATATATGCCACACGAAAACGATACCGTTAGCAGTAGATTTACCATTATATTTTCACAATTTTTACCAGCAGAACTAGCAAAAGTAACGGTCAATGTTGTCCACCAAGAACCTTGTTATTGTCCAAAACTACATGTATATGTAACAGAGCGGGTACTGCATAATAATATTCACTTTTTCTGATGACAGGGCATAGGGGGGCGCACCATGACTGGCCTAAAAACCTTTGTTCTTATCAAAGTGGGCTACTAAGCCATTGGGCTGCAGTTGATTAGAGTGAGAGTGAGAGGGATGGGAGGCAGGAGATTAATTAAGCTAAAGAATCCTCTTCAAAAAAAAAAAGGCAAAAGAACATCGCGAGGAGACAAGATTAGCCCATCTTTTCAGAGCGCACACATGATGGATGGGAGGCAGTGACTGACTGATGGAAGATACCACCATGCGCTGCTTTTTTCCTTAATTAGGCAGCCAATCATTGTCGGGTCAGAAATAAGAAACTAAGGGGTGATCCGTTCGGCTGAAAAACTCGTGGCTTATGGCTAAAAACACCGTAGCTGGCTGAAAAAAGCACTGTAGCTGACAGAGCCTTATTTAGCATAATTAAATTTAAAAAAATTAAAAAAAATATATGTTAGCCCATTATGTATAATACAAACAAATACGGGAAAAAAAGAATCGGCAAAAAAGCTCAACAAAAAGTCAAAAATTCAGAAAAAGACGAAACTTATGAATAGTGCCAAATAAGCCTCCAGCACTGTAGCGAAACCACAATGATCGCAGCCTAAGACCTGGATTTTTAGAATCGTTAAGGCGCTAACGCCGATGTGAAACTGCGTGGCCCCCTTTGGAACGGACGATTTTGACTGTAGCTTAGATTTGTACCGACTCATGTCGGATTCTCGTGTTCCCCGTAAAGCCTGAGCTGTTTTATCGTTTAGGTGATGAACCAGCATGTAAGGTGACAGTTGGCTGAGTGTTATTTTTATTTACATCTTGTGACTTACGGTTTATGCTATAATAACTAATTTTAAATGGTGTATTTTTTACGACAAAGTTAATAAAAAAGTTATAAAAAAAATATACTGAGTTCAGCTGTATCGGCTAAAATCATATGCAACTATTTTTTATGTGCTATCTCTCGTGAACAGGCATAATTCAAAAATTTAAGCTATAAACCATAAGCTATAGTCCAAAAGAACCCGTCTAATTTCTCTTGGACTCTGTTTAGAGCACATGGCTTTTTTTCTATTTCTTACAAGGATTGAATTGGACAACTGGTTTATGTGAAATTTCTGTGTTTTAAATGGACGTTCTCTTTCTTGTGTTGTGATGTAGCCTTCAGCAATCTCCACAGGAGAACATTGCTGTTATATATGAAAACAACAAAATATGGTTGTACATGTTCATGTTAAGCTATAGTTGATCTGTTCCTAGGTTCTCTGTCACGCACCTTGCTACAATCGACAAGTCACCACGATAGAACTAAACAAATCCGATGCTATATATTAATGTATGAAGTAGTACGTGTATTGGCGATAGTGATGGAGTTACGGCCGATCACTTCTACCAAAGAAGGACGCAGCACCGTACCTCGATCAATTATGCAAAGAGAGACATATACGCAGACAGATGGATCTGTTCGTTCACTTCATCCTCTTCCTCCTCACTCCCTCCCTCTCGCTCCCTCTCTCATGGAGAAAGAACGCATGTCATCCACAAACTGATTCCCGGACATTTTCACCGCCCATGGAGCACTTCACGCTGCCCAGTAACCATTACTCTTAGGGCCTGTTTGGAATGCGGGAATTTTTCCCGATTCCTGCGGGAATTGAATTGTTTCCTGCAAAATTCCTACAAAATTCTTGTAAAATTCCTCTGTTCCAAACAGACCCTTACTATTTTCCTTGCTGTGTTAGAGCAAGATCCGGCATTTTGCACCGTCCTAACTGTTGGATTTAATTTGAGCTTGGTCCATTTTTAATTCAACAATTAAATCAAATAAATTCTAAGGCCCATATTAAATGCTAAGTGCATGGATTGATGAAGGCATTAAGTGAGCAGTTACCGGAATTGATTCCGTCGGTTTCAAGTAGTAATTGTGCGAGAGTTACTGTCCGTTACTTGCGATTACTCCCTGTCCCGGTAACGCTTCCTGTCTCTTCATCTTCTTGGCACGCGTATAAGCTTGGGAGTCGACAGTAGCCTCGAGCGAGACACAGAAACCACACCTTCTCCTCTCTGTTGAGCTGCTCCTCCGAGTTTTTCCCCGTCCCAGCTCCTGCGCGCACAGGCGTTTGGGAGAGCAGGCCTCCAAAACCACGTCCAGCTGTGACATCTGCACGGATAGGCGGGCGATCAGGTTTTTGGGGAGTGCTCAGCACGACTGCTCGCTTCTATACACGACGTGATCGGCTAATTCCCGGCGGCATTCCATTACACGGCAAGTACAACTACTTCCAGAAGGCCGTTCAAGGGACTGCACTGCGTACCTCGTCCTGCACCAACTGAGATCGACTACATCGAATAGCTGCTTATGTCAACTGAGCAGAACGGCGCATCCGGTGCCTCTGGCACTGGCCCCGCCTCTGGGTATAACATTTTGTTCCTGATCTTTACAGTATTGTTCATAGAGTTAGTTACACTGTTTAGTGTTCTAAAAATGAATAGTACTAGCACAACCCTTGTCATGATTTTAATTGGTAATTTCTGGATTAAATTATGTCGTAATTTGCCTAAATTTCTAACAATCCAAAAACCTGATTTTAGGCACTTTTCGGTTAGTGGTTTTGCTGCTGCTCTTAAGCCGAATACATTTGATGGTTCAAATTACAAGCGGTGGCGTGCTAAGATGGTCCTGTGGTTGACGGCTATGAGCGTTTACCACGTCGTGCAGGGGCTTCCTGAACAATTTACTCCAGAGGAGGAGAAAATGTTCAAGGTTGCTGATAACCTGTTTCGAGGCGCTGTGGTTAGCGTTCTCGCTGAAAACATAGTGGACGTCTACATGTTACTGCCGTCTGGCAAAGAGATGTGGGAAGCACTTGAGAAAAAGTTTGGTATTTCCGATGCTGGTAGTGAGCTGTACGTCATGGAGCAGCTGTATGACTACAAGATGGTTGATAACCGATCTGTAGTGGAACAGGCTCATGAGATACATGCACTGGCAAAGGAACTCGAGCATTTTCCATGCGTGTTACCCGACAAGTTTGTGGCTGGCGGTATTATCGCCAAGTTACCACCTTCTTGGAGGGATTTTGCCACTTCTCTAAAACACAAGAGACAAGAGTTCAGTGTCGCTGACCTCATTGGGTCTCTTGATGTTGAGGAGAAGGCGAGGGCAAAAGACACTCGTGGGAAAGGAGTTGAGTCTTCTAGTGCCAATTTGGTGCAGAAGAAAAACTTCAATGCTTCTCGCAACCAGAAGAAGAAGAACAAGCAAGAGAACAAACCAAAGACTAAGCAAACAACCACGTTTAAGAAGAAAAAGAACAAAGGGAACTGCTTTGTTTGCGGGAGCGAGGATCACTGGGCAAGTGAGTGCCCAGACCGCAAATTTAAGCAGGACAAGAAGTCTGCAAACATGGTTGTTAGCGAGACTGATGCAGGAACATCGGGGTATGGTAATTCTTTACCTACTGTTCTTTCAGTCTGTCATTCGCCTGAGTGGTGGATGGATACTGGAGCTAATATTCATGTGTGTGCTGATATTTCTTTGTTTTCTTCTTACCAGAATGGCGGGACTGGAACCTTGCTGATGGGGAACGGATCGCATGCGCGTGTTCTTGGTGCTGGTACGGTCATTCTGAAGCTCACTTCGGGAAAGACCGTGCAATTAAAGAACGTGCAACATGTCCCCTCTATCAAAAAGAATCTAGTTAGCGGCTCTCTACTATGTAGAGATGGTTTTAAATTAGTCTTTGAATCGAATAAATGTGTACTTTCTAAGTATGGGACATTTGTTGGAAAAGGTTATGATTGCGGAGGCTTGTTCCGCTTATCTTTGTCTGATGTGTGTAATAATGTTGCAAACAATGTTACTAATTCGAATGAATCGAACATTTGGCATTCACGGCTTTGTCATGTTAATTTTGGCTGTTTGACGCGGCTAGCAAATCTGAATTTAATCCCGAAATTTACTTTAGTCAAAGATTCTAAGTGCCATGTGTGTGTGCAATCTAAGCAACCTCGCAAGCCTCACAAGGCAGCAGAGGCGAGGAACTTGGCACCATTAGAACTAGTTCATTCTGATTTGTGCGAGATGAACGGCGAGTTGACTAAAGGTGGCAAAAGATATTTCATGACACTTATAGATGATTGTACTAGATTTTGCTACGTGTACTTGCTAAAATCAAAAGATGAAGCGTTAAATTATTTTAAGATCTATAAAGCTGAAGTAGAAAATCAACTTGAGAGGAAAATTAAACGGTTAAGATCTGATCGCGGTGGAGAGTATTTTTCAAATGAATTTTCTGAATTCTGCATGGAATATGGAATTATTCATGAAAGGACACCGCCATACTCACCACAATCAAATGGGATTGCCGAAAGAAAGAATCGCACTCTAACTGAGTTGGTTAATGCCATGTTAGAGACAGCGGGACTATCTAAGGAATGGTGGGGTGAGGCTATATTGACTGCTTGTCATGTCCTGAATAGAGTTCCTACAAAGAATAAAGAAATTACACCATTCGAGGAATGGGAAAAGAAAAGATTGAATCTCTGCTACTTGCGCACTTGGGGTTGCTTGGCCAAGGTGAATGTGCCAATCAACAAAAAGCGCAAACTTGGACCTAAAACTGTTGATTGTGTTTTCCTTGGTTATGCTATACACAGCGTGGGATATAGGTTTTTAATAATAAACTCTGAAGTACCTGACATGCATGTTGGTACTATTATGGAGTCCAGAGATGCTACATTTTTTGAGAATGAATTTCCTATGAAAGAATCACCTAGCACGTTTAGTCATGAACCTATAATACCCCATGAGCAACATATTTCGATAGAACACTTTGAGGAAACCCGTGTGCAAAATCCTGAGGAGGATGACAGTGTAGTCGCTCGAAAGAGTAAGAGACAAAGGACTGCAAAGTCTTTTGGTGATGACTACATTGTGTACCTTGTGGATGACACTCCAAGAACCATTGAAGAGGCATATTCTTCTCCTGATGCTGACTTTTGGAAGGAAGCAGTACGGAGTGAGATGGATTCTATTATGTCTAATGGAACTTGGGAAGTCATTGATCGTCCTTACGGGTGCAAACCTGTAGGTTGCAAATGGGTGTTCAAGAAAAAGCTTAGGCCTGATGGTACTATTGAAAAGTACAAGGCAAGGCTTGTGGCCAAGGGTTACACCCAAAAAGAAGGCGAAGATTTCTTTGATACTTATTCACCTGTTGCTCGATTGACCACAATTCGAGTATTACTTTCCTTGGCAGCCTCTCATGGTCTTCTCGTTCATCAGATGGACGTTAAGACAGCTTTCCTAAATGGGGAGTTAGAGGAGGAGATTTATATGGATCAGCCAGATGGGTTTGTAGCAAATGGTCAAGAAGGCATGGTGTGTAAATTATTGAAGTCTTTGTATGGCCTGAAGCAAGCGCCTAAGCAATGGCATGAGAAGTTCGATAGAACATTAACGTCTGCTGGCTTTGTTGTGAATGAAGCTGATAAATGTGTGTACTATCGCTATGGCGGGGGTGAAGGTGTGATCTTGTGTTTGTATGTTGACGACATACTGATCTTTGGAACCAGCCTTAATGTGATTAAGGAGATTAAGGACTTTTTGTCCAATAATTTTGAGATGAAGGATTTGGGAGTAGCTGATGTTATTCTTAATATCAAGCTACTGAGAGAAGGCAATGGTGGGGTGACACTTCTGCAATCTCACTATGTGGAAAAGGTGTTGAGTCGCTTTGGGTATAGTGATTGCAAACCTGCTCCAACGCCTTATGATCCTAGTGTGCTATTAAGGAAAAATCGAAGAATAGCAAGAGATCAATTAAGATACTCCCAAATCATTGGCTCACTTATGTATCTAGCTAGCGCAACGAGACCTGACATCTCATTTGCTGTGAGCAAACTAAGCCGGTTTGTATCAAATCCGGGAGATGATCACTGGCGTGCTCTTGAGAGAGTGATGCGCTATTTAAAAGGTACTATGAGCTATGGGATTCACTATGCTGGGTATCCAAGGGTACTTGAGGGTTATAGTGATTCCAATTGGATATCTGATGCTGATAAGATTTATGCCACAAGTGGATATGTGTTTACACTTGGAGGTGGCGCTGTTTCATGGAAGTCTTGCAAGCAGACCATCTTAACGAGGTCAACAATGGAAGCAGAACTCACAGCATTGGATACCGCCACTGTTGAGGCTGAATGGCTTCGTGAACTCCTTATGGATTTACCGGTGGTTGAAAAACCTATACCGGCTATTTCTATGAACTGTGATAATCAGACGGTGATTGTCAAAGTGAACAGTTCTAAGGACAACATGAAGTCAACAAGGCATATAAAGAGGCGGTTGAAATCTGTCAGGAAATTGAGAAACTCCGGAGTGATAGCATTGGACTATGTCCATACGTCTAAGAATCTGGCAGATCAATTCACTAAGGGTTTGTCACGTAATGTGATAGATAGTGCATCGAGTGAGATGGGCTTGAGACCCACGTGAAGTCTATCATAGTGGTAACCTGTCCTATGTGATCGGAGATCCCGTGAAGTAGGATGGTGAAACAAGCTAGTGGTAGACTGTGAGGAGAGACCCTTAACAAGGTCCATGTCGTATGAGATGCACTTCTCTCCTATCCTGTAAGGCAGGTTGGTTTATACCTTAATGTGATCCGAGTGGCTTGTTGAAGCAGAGATGTTGTCCTACAGAACATCTTATGAGGAACACACACCTATATGAGTTTGACTGCTGGTCACAGTCTATGAGATTTGGGTGATCTCTAGATACTCATGAAAGGCCAAGGAGTTTGACTTATATGCTCCAACCAGAGGGGATGCTTTAGGCAGCCTAGTATCAGTAAAGGACTTAGGTGAAACTTATTTCGCACAAAACCGTCAATTCAAGGCATAGTCCATTGTTCAGTTGTGAAAAAGTGTAACCTTTGTTCTAGGTGGATGTTCAACTTAACAGTCTCCATCGAAACACTGGTATATCAAATAACAGAGAATTGAGAGTATTTCATATGTGCCCTAGAATTTGGTGGGGATTGTTGGATTTAATTTGAGCTTGGTCCATTTTTAATTCAACAATTAAATCAAATAAATTCTAAGGCCCATATTAAATGCTAAGTGCATGGATTGATGAAGGCATTAAGTGAGCAGTTACCGGAATTGATTCCGTCGGTTTCAAGTAGTAATTGTGCGAGAGTTACTGTCCGTTACTTGCGATTACTCCCTGTCCCGGTAACGCTTCCTGTCTCTTCATCTTCTTGGCACGCGTATAAGCTTGGGAGTCGACAGTAGCCTCGAGCGAGACACAGAAACCACACCTTCTCCTCTCTGTTGAGCTGCTCCTCCGAGTTTTTCCCCGTCCCAGCTCCTGCGCGCACAGGCGTTTGGGAGAGCAGGCCTCCAAAACCACGTCCAGCTGTGACATCTGCACGGATAGGCGGGCGATCAGGTTTTTGGGGAGTGCTCAGCACGACTGCTTGCTTCTATACACGACGTGATCGGCTAATTCCCGGCGGCATTCCATTACACGGCAAGTACAACTACTTCCAGAAGGCCGTTCAAGGGACTGCACTGCGTACCTCGTCCTGCACCAACTGAGATCGACTACATCGAATAGCTGCTTATGTCAACTGAGCAGAACGGCGCATCCGGTGCCTCTGGCACTGGCCCCGCCTCTGGGTATAACATTTTGTTCCTGATCTTTACAGTATTGTTCATAGAGTTAGTTACACTGTTTAGTGTTCTAAAAATGAATAGTACTAGCACAACCCTTGTCATGATTTTAATTGGTAATTTCTGGATTAAATTATGTCGTAATTTGCCTAAATTTCTAACACTAACCAACATTTCTTGATCTGGAAAGGTCATGGATACAAAATGAGCAGTGCCACCGATGACAGACCCCTCTTACAGTTTTACCAAAATGTCGGCGACATATCAATGGTATTTAGTATACACTACCTTATGTACCCGTTCATTCTAGCTTTTTAGCGGTTTCTGACTGCTGGCCTTTGGATGGAATTGCACTATAGCAACTGCTAGCTTTTCTTCTAAATCATTCAATTAAAAGAAAATAAAGAAAAATGAGAGAAAAAAGAAAAGCACGGTTATATTTTACAGATAATACAAAGTAAAAAGGAAAGAAAAGAAGAAAAAGCAAAAAGAAGAAGAAAAGAAAAAAAAACCAAAATTGAGAATCTTGCCATGGAGAAAATGAATTTGCAACGAAGGGTCTGTTCGTATTGACTTTGGCTTCTGATATTAGAAGCCAAAGCTAATACAACCATACTAGTTTCTATAAGTCGTTTCTATACCACTATTTTACGTTTTTGTATGTTATAGCACACTTTGTATTTTATTATGTCATAATTCTATAAGTCACATAGCGGCCCGATTATTATAGTGCATTTTCTTACACTGTTGTCTTCTCTCTTTATTATATAATATATTTAGCTTACTACTATTTATCAGTCATAATTAAAAATTATTTTTATTAGTCACTGTTATTTATCAGCTATAGAAAAAGGCTGAGCTCCTATACAGGCCCGTACACCATCCAGGGTTGACGCTGGGGCCTGCTGCCCAAACTCACGCAAATGCAAATCCTCTGTCCATTGCGATGATGTAACGCTCTATAAAGGCTGCAGTTGGCAGCAGTCATGGCTTGATCCTCTGCAGCTCAAAGTGGTTGCCATGAGCATCAAGATGGATGGGCGAATTGCCTAGCAAACCGAAATGAATCTACAGAGTTTTTCTTTCAAAAAACTACATACAAAAATATTTACAAAGACTTACTACGAAAATGACAAACTAGCTTGGTTTAAGTTAAGGCCCCGCTCGATTGAGTTGAAAAATAGTGGTTTATGGCTGAAATTACATTGTAGTTAAAAGTGTCTTATTTGATGTAATTAAATTTTAAAAATTTTAAAAATAGAAAAAATATGTTAGCTCACCACGGGCAACACAAACAAATACGGGAAAAAAGAACCAGCAAAAAAACTCAAAAAAGCCAAAAGTTCAGAAAAAGACGAAATTTATGAATAGCGAATAATAAGACAGAAATCAGAAGCACAAACTGAAATGAGTGAGGCCTAAATTTACAAAGATGACCAAACGAGTTCAAGACAATGGAGACCCTTGGTTTGCTGAAATATCTCTCAAGTTTTTTTTTGTATTATTCTTCGGTTGGACTCGTATACCATTAAATCGACCCAACCTTGGGAGGAAAAAAGATTATCTACTCTGACCAAGCAGGTCTACAGAAAATACTAGGTTGTACCGAAATCCACCAACGGCGACATTACCGGAGTTGTCGCTGTAGAAGATCCAAGCCCTGATCAATCACACTGGGTGGCTGTGCTGCACAAGTTGGATATTGTTTTGGCAGCAAGTGGTTACGGGGCGATTAGTTGGCGGGTGAGTTCGAGTAAGTGTGGCACGGTTCGGTTCTAGGCGACTAGGACCCGCTCTAAACGCAGCTTTTATCTTCTAATTTTTAGAAGTTATAAATCATTTAAAATATGTTATTTTTTTCTGCCTTTTTTTGGTATTGTTTGTTTTTAATATTTTTCTCTTTATTTTTTATTGTCTCAAAAGATATAGCACTATTTTCTTATTTTTTAATTTAGAAAAATTAATAGTTGTAATAGTACAACTATAGCTAAAAGCTTATGTAGCAGAAATAAAAAAATCATGGCTTTTAATTATTTAGAGCACTAACCAGATGGGTTGCGAGAGAAGAGAAAGCGAAGCGTACGTAGCACATCAGCACGTGAACACGACCTAGACAGACTCGTTCTCTCAAATCAGACGCTTCCCATCTCGAAATTAATGTAAACCATTTTTAGTCAGCAACTGGTCCTTTCGTGAGCCCACAGCCACACGAAATCCGCACCGTCGACCGCCCCAATCCGGACCTCTCGGTGCGTCTGAGGTCTTGTTAAAAAGTGTTATTGTTTTTAGTTGATGTGGAAAAGATTGTAGGACTGATATTTGTGTTGAGAAGTCTTTTTTTAAAAAATGGTTTTTATAACAATTTTTTTGAATAATTTATACAAATCAATTTAAAAAATTATTTTATTCAAAAGCCAATTTTTAAAAACCCAAAGCTATTTAAAACGAGGCCTGAAAAGTGATCCGACAAGTCCGTCATTACTCATTAATAGCATTATCTTATGCCCAATTCTCTCTCCTGTTTTCTCGACTGTGATCATCAGCCACGCAAAGTGCACTGACAAGTCAGTCATTAGTAGCTTGTTTGATGGTGGGTGGTGGAAAAAGGTGAATAGAAATGCTTATCTCATGGCCATGAATCTTATCGCCGAGCACAGAAAATTAGTACAGGTCCAACAAGATGTTTTCAGTCGAATCTGAAGCGCAGAAAACTTCTGGCCTCGAAGTAGGGTTTCAGGCCCAATGATCTAGTTTCGGCCTTGGCCCACGTTCAGGTTCAGGCGAATCAATAAGCTCCATGAATATTCCGTAACTTCCTAGTTCTAGCTGTTAGAATGATCGATCTAAATTATCGGTAGCGAGTTTAATAGTTAGATATGGCTTTTGATCATACATGTGAGACGTTCTATGTGTGCTTGTTTATGTGAGAATGGTTACTTCTTTTTTGTTTCAATTAGTAGTCGTGCGTTATAGAATCGTGCAGATCGTGGCATGCACATAGGGAGGATCATGTTAGCCATGATCTATATTCGTTTGATGCTTACATAGAGTCTTCAGAAATGGTACGGTAGTAGAGCAGCACAAAAAATCCTCGTGTTTCCCCTTAATGTCGCGTGTTTATTCCCGAGTGTTTTGAGTAAGTCATAAGTCGTAAGTTGGTTGTCGGAGGTTGGAGGTCGTAAGTCGTAAGTCAGAGGTTGGAAGTCGTAAGTTGTAAGTCGGAAGTTGTAAGTCTTAAGTTGGAGGCCGTAAGTCGCAAACGAGTGCTCGTAGTCATAACGAGTACTCGTGGTCGTAAGTCGCAGCCGACTATCGACTTGCTGCGACGAGGCGTGGTCATTCGACTGCGTGGGTGTCGCTGCGACAAGTGATATCAGAGCCTGTATTCGCTGATCATCTGGAAGACATGTCTTCGTCGTGGGCTCTGCCAGCAAGGCAGTCGATGACTTCCCCATGGCAAGGCCGCCCGCGCTCGCCTTCGCCTCCTTTGTGCCAACCGCGGCACCGTGACGACGGTGGCCACTCACCCATCATCTAACATGTCGTCAGGGAGGCCTCAGGCTACGTTGTCTACCCCATGCTCACGTGAATGAATTACAACGACTAGGCGTTGGTCATGTGAGTCAACCTCCAGGCGCAAGGTCTCTGGGAGGCCATCGAAATTGACGACACAGACTACTGTGATGATCGGCTTGCGTTGTCAGCAATTCTCCGTGCCGTGGTGGCCAAGATGTTGTTGACTCTCGTCGTCAAGCACACGACGAAGGCTGCCTGGGAGGCTGTGAAGACCATGCGTATGGGCATCGACCGCGTGCGCGAAGCCAACGCCTAGCAACTGCGCAAGGAGTTTGGCGGTATCTCCTTCAAAGACGATGAGTCCATTGACGATTTCTCGATGAGGATCTCTGGGCTTGCCAACGACCTTCACCTGCTCGGCGATCCCATATGGGAGGAAGAGGTGGTCAAGAAACACCTACAGGTTGGCCATTTCCATAGAGACGCTCCTCGATGTCAGCGCCCTCTTGATCGAGGAGGTGACCGGTTGACTTCGAGTGGTGGAGCAGCGCTACTCCAACCATGGCACCGACGACAAGGGAACCCATCGGCTCCTCATGGAGGAGTGGTGGACACGGGCATAGGCACACGATCGAGACAGATCGACGTCTAGCAGTGTCAACTCTTTCGCGTGCCATGGCAGGCCACATAGAGGACACGGGCAAGATTCCTCCAACAATGGGAAGGAGACCCGTTCTCATGGTGGGCACGACAACCCAAGAGGGACAAGTGCAGGTACTACGAAAAAATAGGGCATTGGGCTCGTGATTGATGCAAGAAGAAAAGGGAGGAGGCGCATCTGTTGCAGAACACCGACAACGAGCCATCTCTCCTGATGGCCCAAGTAATGGTGGTGCAAGAAGACATCACCTGGACGCCCGCCACACCAGAACACGTCGACGGGCAGGTCTTCCTCAATGAGGAGTGCGCTAGGTCGGTCTTCCCCAACGAAGAGCATGAGGAGACCTCCTGGTTTCTCGACACCGGAGTGTCAAATCACATGATGGGATACGACGCAGCATTCTCTGAACTCGATCGCGGGATCACCAGCTCAGTCAAGTTCAGCGATGGCTCGGTGGTCGAGATCCATGGGCATGGCACCGTGCTGTTCACGGCAAAAGGGAACCAACATCGCGCCCTTACCAATGTGTACTTCATCCCGCATCTTTGGAGCAACATCATCAGTGTAGGCCAGCTCGATGAGGGTAGCTGCAGCGTAATGATTGAAGATGGCGTCCTGTGCGTCCGTGATCGACAATGCAACCTCATCGCCAAGGTGAAGAGATCACCAAACCGGCTGTACAAGATCACCCTGAGTGTGGTACAGCTTGTCTGCCTGAGCTTCCAGGTCAATGAAGAGGTGGCGTGGTGTTGGCATGCCTGTTTTGGGCACCTCAATTTTGATGCGCTCCGAAAGATATCAGCCACGGGCATGATGCGTGGACTTCCTCACGTGAACCACGTCGATCAAATTTGCGACGGGTGCCTCGTCGGTAAACAACGGCGCACTTCTTTTCCTCAGAAGGCATCGACCTAGTGAACGACGACTTGTGTGGACCCATCACGCCAGCGACACACATAGGCAAGCGTTATTTCCTCTTGCTCGTCAATGATGTGAGTCATTACATGTGGCTCATTCTCCTCCGAGGCAAGGATGAGGCCACCGGCGCAATTAAGAAGTTTTAGGTTGTAGTCAAGACCAAGATCGGCCACAAGCTGCGCATCCTGCGCACCGACCGTGGGGGGAGTTCATCTCCGTGGACTTCACCGAGCTCTGCGCCGAGCAAGGAGTACACCGTCAGCTCACGATACTGTACTCACCCCAACAAAATGGTGTCGTTGAGCGCGGGAACCAGATGGTGATGGCAATGGCGAGGTGCATCCTCAAGGACCGAAAGGTGCTTGGCGAATTCTAGGGGGAGGCCATAACCATGACTGACTTCATCCTGATCTGCTCTCTCACAAGAAGTGTGAGCGGGAAGACCCCCCTATGAAGCCTGGCATAGTGTGAAGCCAGCTGTGTAGTTCCTCCGTACCTTTGGCTATGTAGGACATGTGAAAGCCACGCAGCTGCACGCCAGCAAACTGGACGACAGGAGCGCTCCCATGGTGTTCATCGGCTACGATGACCACTCCAAGGCATACCGGATGTTCGACCCCTTATCTGGCTGAGTGCACATCTCTAGCGTTGTCGTCTTTGATGAGGGGAGAAGCTGGGACTGGGAGCACTCCAATAAGCTAGCGACCACAACGACTTCACCGTGGCCTACTCTGTACTGATGGCAAGACCTGAAGGTAGCTCGCCCGATGCCGACATCACCAATTCGACCGTGGCAATGGGTGAGCACTCCACTGATCTGACCTTAGGCACTGGTACCCCCATGGGAAAATTTGCATCCCTACTATGGAGCATTCCATCGGACATTGACCTTGACAATGAAGGAGCTCCTCGGATGTTTTGCATGGTGCAATACTGCATCGACAACGCCCCTTCACATGATCTCGATCTCGACGAATTGCACATGCCGACGATGGAGGAGATAGCCTCTGTCACTGAGGCTCAGGTTGACCAAGGATGGTGGATGGCAATGGAGGAAGAGATGAACTCCATTGAGGAGAACCGGACATGGGATCTTGTCGATCTTTCGTGTAGAAATGCCCAATTGGTCTTAAGTGGGTGTTCAAGCTAAAGAAGGACACCCGCAATGAGATCGTGAAGCGTAAGGCATGTCTGGTGGCCAAGGGATATGTTCAATTTGTCGGCGTAGGCTCTGATGAGGTGTTTGCACTCGTGGCATGCTTTGATTCTGTACGAGCACTTGTGACGGTGGCTGCCCATGAGGGATGGCAGGTACATCACCTCGATGTAAAGTCTACCTTCCTCAACGGTGGCCTCACGGAGGAGGTGTACGTGGCACAACCCCTGGCTTCATCTGCACGGGTCGCGAGCACCGAGCACTGTGCCTACGTAAGGCACTCTACGGGTTTCGACAAGCACCAAGGGCCTGGAATGCCAAGCTCGACAGCACGCTGACCTTCCTTGGCTTGAAGTGAACCTCATCAGAGCACGCCATGTACACCAGGGAACTGACGACTCACGTCTGCTCTTGGGTGTGTACGTCGATGACTTGGTGGTGACCGGTGCCTGTCTGGAGGTGATTGACCGATTCAAGGCCCAATCGGAAGCTGAGTTCAAGATGAGTGACCTCAGCCCTCTCAGCTATTATCTCAAAATCAAGGTCACGCAGAGTGAGGGCGAGATCACTCTATCTCAAGCATGCTACATGGCTAAGCTGCTAGAGAAGGCCGGTATGAGCGATTGCAACTCCGTCCATGTCCCAATGGAGCCATGACTGAAATTGAGCAAGGAAAGCTCAAGTCATCCGGTCGACGGCACATTCTACCGCAGCATCATTGGAGGCCTATGCTATCTAGTACACACAAGGCCAGGCATCACATTTGTAGTTGGCTACGTAAGTTGGTTCATGGAGTCGCCAACCACCGAGCACCTTAGTGCCGTGAAGCACCTGCTACGCTATGTGGCAGGAACAATTGACTACGAGTGCCAGTATGCTAGAGGAACAATGGCGTCCAAGCTCATCGGGTACAGTGACACCGACATGGTCTTCTTCATTGTGGGAAGAGTACCTCTGGCATGATCTTCTTCATTTGGGGGAGCCTAGTGAGCTAACAATCACAGAAGCAGAGGATCATTGCTCTATCATCTTGTGAGGCCGAGTATGTCACTGCTTCAATGGCGGCATGCCAAGGGATTTAGCTTGGAGAGTTGCTCGGCAACCTGTTCAATGTGGAAGCAATTACGACAACTCTACTCATGGACAACAAGTCTGCAATTCAGCTGTGCAAAAATCTGGTGTACCATGGCCGGAGCAAGCACATTGAGATGCGTTACCATTTCATCAGGGAATGCGTTGAAAATAGCAAGGTCTTCATCAGCTACGTCAAGTCAGACGAGCAATTGGCGGACTTGCTAACAAAACCTCTCGGGCGGATGAACTTTCAGAATCTGCGCGAGAAGATTGGAGTTGTCAACGTGAAGGACAACTAGATCAAGGGGGACATTGTTAGGATGATTGATCAAGTTGTTGGTAGTGAGTTCAGTAGTTGGGCATGGCCTCTGGTTATGTGCGTTAGACATTCGATGCGTGCTCATTCACACAGGAATGATTGCTTCTTTTTCGGTTTTAGTTATTAGTCGTGCGTCATGGTCGGTCGTGGGATGGCACGAATTGTGTAGGTCATGGCGTGCACATAGGGGGACCATGTTGGCCATGATCTGTACTCGATTGATGCTTAAATAGAGTCCTTCGAAAAGCTGCAGTAGTAGAGCAGCACAAAAAATTTTCGTGTTTCCCCTCAGTGTCGCATGCGTATCCCTGAGTGTTTTGAGTAAGTCGTAAGCCGTAACTCGGAGGTCAGAGGTCAGAAGTCGTAAGTTGTAAGTCGGAGGTCGGAAGTTGTACGTTGTAAGTTGGAGGTCGTCAGTCGGAAGTCATAAGTCGTAAGTCGTAAACGAGTGCTCGTAGTCGTAATGAGTACTCATGGTCATAAGTCGCAGCCAACTATCGACTTGTTGCGACGAGGTGTGGTCATAAATGATTTCGTGGTCGTTCGACTGGGGGGTGCCTGCTGCGACACTAGCATGAGTATTTCTTCCACAGAGTTAGTAAAGTTTGGTCCTTCTTGAGAGAGAGAGAGAGAGAGTAAGTTTGATATAAAACAACGGACTCTAAAGGTAGCCAGATTCACAAAAAGATTGAGTAGTTCTAGCTTCACGGAAGAGATTAGAGTTGCCTTGTTTTTGTGAACTCAGTAATGCTACATGTGCACATTTCAGTTGGAATTTTTGGCCCCTGCTTTGCGCGAATGCTAGATATGCCCCCCTCTGATGTGTGATTTCACGTTTGGCCCCCTGATGTGGACGGGGAGTGCATTAAGGGTGTGTTTGGTTGCTTTTGGGTAGTGGAATCGTATATCCTGGATGAGGGGAAGCTGGATGAGGAGAGCCGTATTTTGAAAAAGAAGAGTGTTTGGTTCGATGTATCTGTGGATACAGGCTGAATGAGTCTGTGATTGGTAGGCTGTATATGAGGCTGTATGAGCGGATACAGTAGGCTGAGAAGGTGTTTGGTTGGCTGTATAATGGGGTATAGTGACCCCCGAATGTGAGAGGTGGTGTGATTACCCCCTTCACTTGTTTTTTCATTTTTTTTGCACAAACTAAGTTATTCCTAATAGTAATTTCTTTACCCAATGACATATAATTTTTTTAATTATGAATATTTTTAACCTTAACAATTCTACTCTTTCACATTTCTAAATTTTCTTTCCCCTTTTTCTTTCTCTTCCTTCTTTCTCTTTTTCTTTCTTTTTCTTTCCTTCCACCCGATCCCTCTTCTCCTGACTTCGGCCGACGCCTCCTCATTTCTTTCCCCTCACCACCGCCGACGCCTACTTCATCTCCTCCCCTTCCCCATTTCACTCGGCCCTCTCTCTTCTCTCCTCCGGTCCTCCGGTCACAGCGGCGCGCGCGGGAGAGGAGGCACCGCGGGAGCGGCGGCGACTCCACCGGTCGAGGCCACCGTGCCCGGATCCAGCCGAGGGGGAACCCCCGCGTGGCACCTCCACGCGCCTCGCCCGCGTCCGCCGCTTGCCGCCGGTGCCGCCGCGCGCTGCCTCCCGAAGGCCTTCGCCGGATTCGGAGGAGGGAGGAGAGGGAGAGGGAGATCACCTGCTGCCGACGCTGAGGACACGGAGGAGAGCGCGCGAGAGGTAACCCTAGCCCACCCTTCTAGAATCCCTCGGTCCTGGACTGCTAGCTTCGGTCGAAATGCCCTTCACTGCCGGTCCCGGATCCAGACCGTATGCGGGACGCGCGGATACAGGCTGCTACAGTGAATTCATCCAACCAAACACCTGATTTTTTCACAATATACGGTGCAGCTGGGATTCGGCCGTCCATATTCAGCAAACCAAACACACCCTAAGTCACCTCGTGCGGCCGGGAAGCGCCTTTAGGAACTGTAGCAAGTTTCCAAAAAAACCATTTAAATGTACACTTTGTAGGAATTTTCAAACATGACAAATAAGCTCCAAAAATAATAAATTTATTTGTGAAGCCTTCCAACACAGTGTACTTAGTTGTGTAATTTTTGCTACTCTAAATTTTTCTCAAAATTTTATTTAATTATATTGTTTGTAGGAATTTTTTAATACGGAAAATGAGGTCCAAATAGTATGAATTGTTTTTTGAAGGCCAATTACACAGTTTACTTGATTGTGTAGTTCTTTTTCATAATTTTATATAATCTAAAATTATCTCAGAAATTAAGGGTTTCGGTCTTGGAAATTAAGGGTTTAGTTCTCAGAAATTACGATTTTAGGTTTCATGCGGCTAGGCACTCCCCTTTTTTCCGCAGTGTGGTAGCACGTTCTCATGTTGCCATTTCTTTTATGGCTAATGGGCCGTACGAAGCAAATGTACAGTTTTTTGAGAAACAGTAGCGGAAATCTATAAAGTAATACATTTAAACTTTTTCCGGTGTGGAAGCAAGCATTAGCAAGTTTAACATGCGGCGAAGAATATTTTCATAGGTTAGGAGTAGATTTGCCCATTGGATTTTATTTTCAACAATGCTACTATAAGGGTATGAAGCGATATATGCACATAGACCATGTAGGAATGCACGCCTTTTGAAGAAAGGAATAACTTGGTAGGTAGGATGACTGGCTACTACGGCATGACCCGGTGTACTTCGTAGACTGTGGCCATTTGCTCTTTCTCTGAAGGTCAACGTTGTAGTTCACACCGCCCGCCCTGGCCTTGGCCGCTAGTTCGCACTCCTCCTCGCGAGTCTTGTGCTCCTTGTGCCTGCATGCCTCTAAATGAGCTTGAGTCCCCTGTTGGATAAGCTCGCTTCGATCTTCACTACGCCGCCACTCCTCCCTCTTCTCGCATTCTGTCTCGGCGTCCCACTCCTCATAGTCCAGACGCCACTGGTTGTGTGGGTGGATCTCCTGGTCGATCTATTTGCGGTATGCGCATAGCGGATTTGGAGACTACGGGAAGAGGGGAGAGCTTGTTAGTGCATGTCATAGAAGAGAACTGGTAGGGAAATGATTGTGATACGGGGTCGCCCGATCTTCTCGACGTAGGATCAAGATACTCACGTGGAATTGATGAATCGTAGTGATCCCCCGTTGCCAATGCAAGAGTTAGCACTCTATAATTCGCCCAATCACACGTGTTGAACTTCACGACCACCAGATGAAGTTCTATCGCGCTCCCAATTCCCAGCGGAAAGGTTGAACGATCTTGATTTTTGACTAACTCCCAATTCCTTCAATGTTGTTCGGCCAACAGAAAGAACAAGAGTATTTTTTAATATCAAAAGTGGTTCCCTTTACAATGGGGGTCTACCCCTCAATATATAGTCTCAGCCCAAGGCTATTCAACACTAAACATCCCATGTGGTACTATTCACGCGCACTGTAGGACGGTTACTGTTCATGGGCCGTACGGTTAATGTTCATGGGCCTTGTACTGTTCACGTTACTGTTCACGGCCTCTTCACGGTACTGTTCATGGCCTGTTCATGGGCTGAATTCTGTAGCTCATATCCTTGATCTCCATCCATCGCTGGCTCTTCAAACCTGAGCACAAATAAAATATTGTTTTTAGGTAGTATGAAATTCTCATTAAAATTAATGACATATTCATTAAGGAGCAGGTTCACCTGAGATTGTAGTTTCTTGGCTCGTGCTCTTGTTATTGGTCCTGTTATTGAAGTCTCATTACTAGCTTTGGTATTACTAGTGATGTCCTCATCAGATTGGTAGGAATGTTGAGGTATGGGTTGGAGGTATGGGGGCTTCATTTCGGGGAGGTGGCCTCCTCGCACGCTCCCCTTGTTCGTCCCGGGTTGCAATAGCCCTTGCAAGTCGGGTGATCTCCTCCCATTACTTCTCTATACTATCAATGTAGTGTTGCAGTCATGGTGCGTGAAAACCCGATGTGGAAGGGGTAGTACTTGTAGGATAAGCAGACGTGGCATATGCATTATAAGTCCAATTCGGTTTGGGCAAATTTGCGTCTGCAAGGCAGGGGAACATCGGACGATTTGTAGACCAGCATAGCATCACGTCGTTGCATAAGGCTACCCCGTTTGGTCTTGTCATTGTGCAAGACTATATCGTTTGGTCTTGTCAGTGCGCAAAGCAGCCTCGTTGAGTCATGTCGCGGTGCAAAGCTGCCCCATCAGGTTAGGACGCTGCGCAAAAGCTACCCTTCTGAGTTTACTGTAACTTCAACTATCTACAGTTACTCGTACTGGCCATTATCTGTCTTCCACTAGGGATGTGAAAAGACCATTTTGCCCTCATGAAATGTCTACTTGCTGCTGCCAAATAAGTGACCATTTGGCAGCAAAGGAGTCGAGAGTTGAGGCTACAAAAGGGAGCCATTCCTTAGGTAGTTCCCTTTCATTATTCTCCTTCCCCTCCTCATGCATTTCTTCCCATTCTCTCTATCTTGTTCTTGCTTCACCTTGCCCCAGACGTCGAGATGAGCCAAGTGAGCACCTCTTCATCGGCACTCGCAGTGTTTTGCCCGAAATGCAACAAGCTTATGAAACGTAGGATCTCAGGGATGGCCGCGAATCCTGGATGCCACTACTATAAGTGTCCCTTTCACTCGGTGAATTAATTTGGTTTGGGTTGCTTCCAACCATTCTGTAGATGTTAGGAAACATTTTTTATTGACTGAATTGCAGGATGGCCCAGGTGGTTGCCGATTCTGGGTGTGGGAAGATGAAATGAGCACTAGGCACAGTATTATTCTAGAGGAGAAAGCTGTGAGTAGGGGTAGGGAAATGGTGGAGATGAGGAATTTGTTTGACAGATTGGAGAGCAAGATGGACTTAATATTGTGTGTTGTTTTCTTTCTTGTGTTAGTCATTATATTGAAGGTGTAATGTTGTCAGTGTTGTTGTGATTCGGGTTATTACTTGCACTACTTTGTACGATCTATGTCTGTGTAATGCATATCCATGCTTATACTATAGTAGACGATTGGAAGTTGTTATTACCGCTTCAATGTCTTCGCATCCCAGTAACTCATTTTTTTGTTAAAAACCTGAGGGTTTTCTGTTATAGTTTCTATTAAAAGACGTTAGTGTTTTTTTATTTCATGAAGATAAATATGTGTGACTAGATCGTGCACATGTAGCATAACTACAACAGTAGGTACAGGGTACCTTCTCATGGGAGGCATAGCACTAAGAGCTAGAGAGAGAGAGTTGGTGATTAAGAATGAGAGGATCTGGCCTCTTCATACCCCTCTTGGGGGTTTATATATATGAGTGGGGTAGGATAAAAAATTTCCATCGTACCCCTTAATAATTATAAAATACAAGGATTCATAGTACATTCCTCATACTATTGGGCCTATTACATATTGGGCCAGTTGCAAGGTACAATCACGGGGGGTTGGGCCACCCCTACTACAACATGCTATGGTCATGCACTTGGTCTTGACCGCGAGGTGGTCGGACAAAGCGTCAACGACCGCGAGGTGGTCGGACGAAGCATCAACGACCGCGAGGCGGTCGGATGAAGTCATGACCATGAGGTGGTTGGACGAAGCATCAACGACCATGAGGAGGTCGGATGAAGTCACGACTGCGGGATATTCAAACAAAACATCAATGACAGCGAGATGGTCGGACAAGGTCACAACCGCAAAGTGGTTGGATCAAGAGTCAATGACCACGAGGTGATCGGATGATGTCACGACCGTGAGGCGGTCGGAAGAAGCGTTAACGACGATGAGGTGGTGGGACGATGTCACGACCACGAGGCGGCTGGACAAAAAGTCAACGACCACGAGGTGGTCGGGCCAGGTCACGACCGCAGGGCAGTCGGACGAAGTCACACCCATGGGGTAGTCGGACAAAACGTCAATGATCACGAGGTGGTCAGAGACGGTCACGACCGCGAGGTGGTCGGACGATGCATCAATGACCATGAGGTGGTCGGACGAAGTCACGACCACGAGGCAGTCAAACGAAGTGTCAACGACCACGAGGTGGTCGGGCAAGGTCATGACCGTGAGCTAGTTGGACGAAGTGTCAACGACCACGAGGTGGTCGGGCAAGGTCACGACCATAGGGCAGTCGAACAAAATGTCAATGACCACAAGGTGGTCGGACGAGGTCATGACCGAGAGGGGGTCGAACGAAGCGTAAATGACCACATGGTGGTCAGACAAAGTCATGACCGTGAGGCGGTCAGACAAAACATCAATGACCACAAGGTGGCTGGGCGAAGTCACGACCGCGGGGCGGTCAGATAAAGCCTCAATGACCACGAGGTGGTCGTATAAGGTCATGACCACGAGGCAGTCGTGCAAAGCCTCAACGACTATGAGGTGGTTAGATGAAGTCACGATCGCGAGGTGGTCAGACGAAGCATCAATGACCATGCGGTAGTTGGACGACGTCATGACCGTGAGACGGTCGGACGAAGTGTCAATGACCACAAGGTGGTCGGGCCAAGACACTACTGCGAGGCTGTCAGACGAAGCATCAATGACTACGAGGTGGTTGGATGAAGTCATGACTACGGGGCATCGGACAAAACGTCAATGACTACGAGGTGGTCAGACAAGGTCATGACAGCAAGCCAGTCGGATGAAGCGTCAATGACCATGAGTTGGTCGGATGAAGTCACAACCGCGAGGCAGTCAGATGAAGCATCAACAACCACGAGGTGGTCAGATGATGTCACGACTGCAAGACGGTTGGCCGAAGCGTCAATGACCATGTGGTGGTTGGGCAAGGTCACGGCTGCGAAGTGGTCGGACGAAGCATTCACTACCACAAAGTGGTCGGGCAAGGTCACGATCGTGGGGCGGTCAGACAAAATGTCAACAATCATGAGGAGATTGAAAAAGGTTATGACCGCGAGGTAGTCAGATGAAGCGTTAACGACCACAAGGTGGTCAGATGAAGTCACGATTGTGGGATGGTCAGACAAAACATCAACGACCACTAGGTAGTCGGTCGAAGTCACGACCGCGAGATGTTCGAATGAAGCATCAACGACCACGAGTAGGTTGGACAAAGTCATGACTGTGAGACAGTAGGATGAAGCGTCAATAACCACGAGGTGGTTGGGCTAGGCCACGATCGCAAGGCAGTCAGAAGAAGCGTCAACGACCAAGAGGTGGTCAGAGGAAGTGTCAATGACCACGAGGTGGCCAGACAAAGTCAAGACCACGAGACAGTCAGACAAAGCATCAACAACCATGAGGTGGTCGGACGATGTCACGACCGCGAGAAGGTTGGACAAAGCGTCAATGACCATGAGGTGGTCGGGCCAGGTTGTAAGATCGAGGAGGCCGACTAGAGGGGGGTGAACAGTTGGTTTTAAATTTTTCTTCTAAATTAGCCTAACAATTATGACTTAACAAATTCTCTAAAGCAAGTTAACAAAAATAGAGACTAAAACAAGTTACAATGGCTCAAGTGATCACTAGCACAATTTGAATTATCCTAAGAGCAAGTACAATTCTAGACTAGATCAAGGAAATCTACTCTAGTGACACAAGCAATTAAATAGTTCTAATGAAACAAATTGCTTGAATGTAAAGGAAACACAAGAGAGCAAACCACAAATGGCATGATCACTTTTTCCCGTGGTGATCGGAGACTTGCCAGTCTCCCCTAGTCCACGTTGAGGTAAGCTCGAACGAATCGAACTGGCTCCACGAATTGAGCCTAATCACCTCGATCACTATCGGTAGCACTTTCCCTCTCCGGGTAGGCGAGCTCCAAGCCTTCACAATTTGCCGGGCCTTCTCACAATCTTCTTGAGAAGATCACCGATCGCTCTCGCCAAGTCGTCTAGGTGCCGACAAGCACCAAGAGTAATGAATCACAGTGGGCTTGATCACACTCAAGTGCCAAATGGATCAATCTACGGATATAATGCACTTGAATTCACTCAACTATCTCAAATGAATGCACTAGTGAGGAAATGAGGTGTGAGAGGTTGCTCTATGCTCAAGGATGCTCAATAATAGTTCAACAACTTGTCCTTGTGCTGGTGGGGGTTGAATTTATACCCCCACCAACCTCAAATGGCCGTTGTAATAAATTATCCTGAAAAATCAGGGAAATCGGAACTACCGCAGTGTTGAGGGCGGTACTTCCGGATTTCCTCCGACTGGTCAGAACGGCTATATCAGAGAGTCAGAAGTAACAGTTGGACATTAAATGCGGTACTTCCGCCGTTGTAAGTGCGGTACTTCTGGAATCCCGGAAGTTCCGATATTTCCCCGGTACTTTCGATCTCAGAGAGGTTAACTCTAACTCCGGGCGCTCTCTGGAAATAAAGTTTTGCTTGGATGCCCGGAACTTCCGGCATTGCGGTAGTTCCGCAGTTCAACCCGCGGTACTTCCGATTTCCGAGAGGTTAAGTTGAACTCCGGGCGCTCTCTGGAAAAAACGTTCCGCCCGGTAGCCCGGTACTTCCGACCGATCGGAAGTTCCGCGCTTTGAACGCCGGTACTTCCGGAATTTCTAACAATGCACAGTTTTGATTTAATTTTTATTTCTAAGTGCATGCATGATCCTAAATTGATCTAAGAGGCACATTAGCATGTGATCAAGCACTTTACCATGATCCCTCTTAATATTACGGCATCTATCCTATAATCCGGTCTTCCAACCTTTCTCCAAGACCGGTAAAAATAGAAGAGCCCTAAACTATTTACCTTGTCGCCTTGGATCTCTTTGAATTTTGTGAAATCTTTTATGAGCCTTCTTTCTTTGCTCTTGAGACTAATCCTTTCAAACACTTAACGCACATATTAGTCCCATGATCACATAATGTCATTAATTACCAAAACCAATATTTTTAGGGGCCTAGATGCTTTCAAAGGTTGCGACCACGATGTGGTCGGATAAAGCGTCAACGACCATGAGGTAGTCATGCAAGTTCACGACCTTGGGGCAGTCGGACCAAATGTCAATGCCCATGAGGTGGTCGGACAAGGTCACGACCGGGAGGCGATCGGACAAAGTGTCAATGAGCACGAGGTGGTCGGATGAGCCATGACCGTGAGGCGGTCGAATGAAGCATCAACGACCACGAGGTGGTCGGATGAAGTCACAACCACAGGACCGTCGAAGAAAACGTCAACGACCATGAGGTGGTCGGACAAGGTCATGACTGCGATGCGGTCGGACGAAGCGTCAATGACTACGAGTTGGTCGGACGATGTCACGAATGTGAGGCAGTTGAACAAGGCGTCAACGACCATGAGGTGGTCGTACAAGTCAGGACCACGAGGTGGTCGGACGAAGAATCTACAACAACGAGGTGGTCGGGTATTCAATGCTATTAGCGTGGCGCACTCTCTGGTGAGGCGCGTGAAGCGCGTGGGGTTCACCAGGGTCGTCCCTAGTGCAGGGTACTTAGTGGCGCCTGCACCTGGCAACTCATTTATACTCTATAGGGTTGCCCGAGTGGCTATGTTCTCAGCGTTTTATACTCCGTAGAGTACACTTTTGCGCGTGCCCACCGTGTGATTTTTTATACTCCGTAAAGTTTCTTGGGATGGCTAAGTTTTCAGTGATTTATTCTCTGCAGAATATGCTAGGGCGCGAGGCCACTTTGCGATTTTTATACTCCGTAGAGTTGCCCAGGACGGCTAAGTTCTCGATGCTTTATACGTCATAGAGTTTGCTAAGGCGCGGGGCAACCGTGTGATTTTTTATACTCCGTACAGTTGTCTGGGACGGCTAAGTTTTGGGCAGTTTATACTCCGTAGAGTACACCAGGGCACGAGGCCACCGTGCGATTTTTTATACTCCGTAGAGTTGCCCAGGACAGCTAAGTTCCCGGCGCTTTATACTCCGCAGTGTATACCGGGGCGCGAGGCCATCGTGTGATTTTTTATACTCCATAGAGTTGGCTGGGTCATGAGAGGATCCCGGCGCTGGACTCAGATGAGCTAGAAATGGTGGATAGGTATGCTATGGTCATGAAGTGGTCGCGGCGAAGCCTAGGACCAGATGATGGCCAAAGAAAGGGTCTGCGATCACAAAGTGGTTAGGGCAAAGCCCATGACACTATCATGTTTGTAGAAAGGCGTACGATCATGTGGTGGTCATGACAAGGTGCATGACCATAGCATATTCGTACAAAGGGCCAATGACCTCGCGGAGGTCATGGCAAGGCTCACAACCATATCATGGTCGAAGGAAGGGTCTACGATGCCATGACCACTAGGTGGTCAGGCAGTCATCCACGATGAAGTCACGATAAGGAAGTGGTCATAGAATACCCAGCGGAACCGAGGTTGATGAAGTCGGAGGCGTGGAGCCTAGGTCGATGGAGACTGGAGGGGGCAGAGGCCGGTGAAGGCAACACAATGTCCGGCGGAGGCTAGTAGAGGTCAGCGGAGGCCACACGAAGTCCAGTGGAGCCGAGGCTGATGAAGTTGGAGGTGTGGAGCCGAGACTGACGGAGGCCAGAGGGCGCGAAGACCGGGGAGGCCAGCAGAGGCAACACGAGGTCCGACGGAGGCCATAGAAGGCCACACAGAGTCCACACGGAGAGCAGTGGAGCCGAGGCCTATGAGGACATGACCACGAGGAGTCGCTCAAGGGCCGATGAAGTCATGACTCGGACGAGCATCGATGAAGTCACGACCACGAGGTGGCCAGATGAGCGTCGACGAAGCTTCGACCTCGAGGGGTTGGACGACATCGCCGAAGGTGCGATAGGTGTCAATGAAGTCGACAGCGGGACGAAGGCTTCGGACCGGACGCTTTGTCCCCACGCTTTGGACTGGCGTTGACGAAGTCTCGATCATGATGTTGTAGTTGTCGGTGAAGAGTTGACCACGACGTGGTTGTAGATAAAGCTTTAAGCGTCTACGACTACGAAGTGGTCGGACAAAGTTTCCGACCATAAGGTGGTCGGACGGGCATCTACGACCATGAGGTGGTTGGTTAGAGTCGTAGAGACTCGACAATCTATTGCCGACGGCCAGAGCCTGCCTTTGCCATGCATGGAAGCCGACTCCCTGGTGTCCGACGACGAGAAACGCCGTTCCACTTCTGCTGGTTGGACTCGGTCTATGTCACACGTGGAGGCCAACTCCCTGTTGTCCGATGACGAGAAACAACGCTCCACTTCTATAGGTGCGGTGGCGCAGCTGCTGAAAGTAGCCCTAGATATGGCAGCATCTGGAGTGTTCACAGCACGAGCACTCTGGTGGTAGCCTTCTCTAGCGCTTTTCCTTGCGCAACTTCTTGCGTGTTCCCACGGACGGCGCCAACTGTTGTAGCATAGCTACAACAGTGGGTGTAGGGTACCCTTCTTCACGGGAGACATAACACTAAGAGCTAGAGAGAGAGAGAGCTGGTGAGTAAGAATGAGAGGATCTGGCCTCTGCATACCCCTTTTGAGGGTTTATATGCATGAGTGGGTTAGGATAAAAAATTCCCATCGTACCCCTTAATAATTACAAAATACGAGGGTACATTGGTACATTACTCTATACTATTGGATCTATTACATATTGGGCTAGTTGCAAGGCCCAATCACGGGGGGTTGGACCACGCCTGCTACAACAGCACCAATGGATGACTGGATCGTTCACAGCTAAAGTGCAATTTGGTTGATGCATTTTCGCATCCATGAGGCAACGGGCCTGAGGAGATATCTTGTGGCAGCATTGGGCCATGTCTTGGGCCCAAGCTTCCCACACACTGCCAAAAACGACTGTCATTTCATGTGCCTCGGCCAAAAACAACTGTCATTTCATACGCGTGGGCATCATTTCATGTGCGTGGCCAGGGAAGCGGGATTCTCGCTTAATGCGGTCGGAGATGTGCCGAATTTTCACGCTGGGTGGGGCCACCCACTTGGTGTGGTTAGGGAGTGCGGGTGATCTTGTGATGTGTCATGCACACGTCGTACTAAACTTATTGAATTCCAAGCCACGTGAAATCATAAAACCCTACTACATTGCATTCCAACACGTGAATCACAACAACAGTCACAAATAATAAATAATGACGATAAATAATAACAACACTGCATTAGAAGTCACATGAAATCATAAAATTAAGTATACTACGGTGTGTTGGAAGGTTCTACAAAAAAAATTATTATTTTTGGATCTCATTTGTCTTGTTTAAAAATTCCTACAAAGTACATTTGAAAGTTTTTTCCTGGAAACTTGCTACAGTGTTTCAACAGTGTGGCTATAGTGCCTAATACGCTCCCCAGGACCACCTCGTGCGCTCCCTGGACGCATCAGCGGGCCAGACGTGGAATTACGCACGGCAGAGGACCATATCCGGTCAAAAATTCTTTCAGATGAGCTAGTATCACTATCCACACGTGTCAAAAGCTCATAATCACAAGGATGGCAACACATGATTTCGTGCAAGAACTGAATTCTGAATATGCGATACTTTGACACAACAGCTTCACAATCAAGCTACCAACGTGGAGGATCTCTCGAAGAAACAGTGCATTCATTCCTCTCCAAATGCGTCAAGTGCATAGAGTTATTAGTGGGTAGTTTGAGTTCTTGTACACTTCCTTCAACCTTCCTCTTTGCCCCATGGAGGAACAGAAGATTTCACGCATATCTGGAATCAGATTTCAGTCACGTTATCGTCCTTCCTTGATGATTTCTTTCTCTTCCTGTCGGTGGAAGGCTCTTTTCCCTTCAGTTCTTGAGAAAATGTCCGCAACAGGCCCATGACATGCTCATTTCTATGCGCTGAAATTACATTGCAATAATCACAGTGAGAAAATGTATTGGGAGAACCATACAGTGAGTATCAAGGGCAATCTTCTGCACATCTTGGCAATTAACTATTGGACGTGTAAGAAATTTCGAATAAACAACCCTTGTCTGAAAAACAAGTATTTCAAAACCCAACATTTTCCCTTTTGATTCATTCGGGGATTAGCATGACAAGATATTCTCAAGTAGTACCTGTGAGTATAACGTCTTCCATCCTGACGGATTTACGACCAGCATGCTGCGCAAACAACTCTACGTCCTTAGCCAGCTGCTCTGCACATCGATGTTAAATATAATGCCTATACAGTTTCCACAGCTGCAAATCTAAACGGTGTAAAAAAATGCAGTTCAGTATAACTAGTATGCGCTACAGTTTCAGAGATGTTACTTCTAAATCCCTGCCTCATTGATCTGATGTATCTGCTTTACTCTCATTAGACAATCATTCTTTTATGGCAACTGGCAAGAAATATATTTTTCTACAAGAGGCCTGAGCTCGAAGATTATGTACTCAACTAGCTTTCTATCTTGATTCAGTCACTCAGAGGATATGATTCTGAAGTTTGTGGACAGGACGGGGGGTGATATTCAATGCAATTTGATATAACTGAGTTTATTGTTGCGTGTATTGCCAATGTTTGGAAAGAACTCTGCTTGAAAGCCATCTAAGTGGATAAGAAAGTGTTTTTCATTTTGCTTCAAGGACATGTATCGGATTCAACCAGGTATCCTGAATGTTGTTTAGAGGAGCTTGCAAATATGATGAAAAGATAATAGCTCTACCAGAGTTTGTTCTTAGAGTTTGGTGTATTTTCATGAGTTCCGGAGTTGTTGGGTCCCTTGTGCAAAAATTTATGCTGGGAAGTATTTGGCCTTGAAAATCTAGGCCCACAGGCCACAGGGCAGCAGGAAAGAAACAAACCTCCAAGCAGGTTTAAGGACAAGGACCTTATCAACTTTTTCTTATCTTGCATATCCAGGATATCTCAAATACTTGGATGATCTATACGTCAGGTTAGACAGTGGAAATACTGAAGTAATACCCCACTTTCTCATCTTCAGAGACATAAACAGTATAATATATTCTAGGATAATTTTAATCAGGAGTTTGCTAGAATATGTGCAGAAGCAGGTAACAGTGTCTCAGTTTGTGAGCTTAAAGGTGAGCGGCTTTCGTGGAAAAAGGTCAGATCATCAGCAAAGGAGTCTATGGACAAGAGCATGAGAGACAAGCTTTACATCATGCAGGTTATATTTGTTAGCAACTTCTCGACTGTGATCTCACTTGACGAATGACAAGGAAAAGAGAAGCCTCACTCAGACCTTAATTGGGTTTACTAGTCAGAGAATTGTCCTATTTACCATTACTATGAGATCTGGCTTATTGGTGAAGCATTAATGCAAGTGCAACAGACATTTCGTGTGGAAATCTAGTTTTCTAGGCATTCATAACAAATCACACATGAATTTCATCGCTCCACCTCAATTCTATCTTTTCCAGCACACCACATTTTGACAACAAGTTGCATTATTTTAACCAAATTCCACTAAACATTGCAACCAACAAGAACAAAGGAACCGGACCACACTGATCCCCTAAGTGGCGCCACCCTCCCGCCTTGCCCGCCTAGCTGATTTGTCCCGCTTAGGTGATCGCCTAGCCCGCCTAGGCGGCAATTAGGCGCTAGGCATCGGTTTGCCACCCGACTAGTGCCTAGATGAACACTGCCGGTCCATACAACTCAGTCAGAACATTTGTGCTTTCAAAACCAATCTCAAAAAGATTGAAACTAGCTCTTCTCTACACCAAGAGCTGCATTTGCTACACAACCTTATTCGAGCAGTCAACCGAGCAACCTAAGAAGCATGGAACTGGTTGCGCAAGCCACAAGTGCACACCACCAAAGCGATTCAGACCAAAAATCAATTGCACCAAGCAATCGAACCGAAGACGAAATGATGGCCACAAACAGTTATGGAAACAGATACAAGAAAAGGTAGGGGTTTTTTTGTTGAGGCGCGCCCGGGGGGGGGGGGGGGGGGTAGTTGGGTGACCTGCGGTCTTGAAGGCCAAATCGGCGATGCAGGCGACAACGGGGTCGGCCACCTCCATGCCCGCCTTCTTGCCTGCACAAAACGCACGCCAAGATTCAAACTTTTCCGAGACCCAATCCCAGTTCCAAGAACAAGGAGTGACCGCGGAAACTGGAATCCACGGGAGCAATGGTGAGAATGCTACCTTCGGAGGTGGCAATGTTGATGACGGCGAGCCGGAGACGGTCGCGGAGGAGATCGGCCTCCGCCTCCGCTTCGAACCTCTCGGCCTCGCCGCTGTCGCCGGCGAGGGCGGCGTCGTCGGCGAGGGTTTCCATGTCCGTATTTTCCATGGAGGAGTTGGGCCTTTTTCAATTCTCTGTGCGATTTGGTCCCTGGATTTGTTTGCATTTGATTTCAGGGGTTTGAGAGGTTATTGTATAATTCAATCCGTTGACCGGTGGGAGATTTGGCGCGCAAATGGGGTGGTGAACTTTTTATTTATAAAATTTCTCAAAAATGAAAATTCATCGATTTAAAATAAAAAAATTATATATCCGCTATTGTTGTTCCTCAACCATAGATACAAGTTGACACGACATCCATACAAGATGAAAACAAATTGCCTAACATCAGTCAAAATAGTTCCCATGGAAAATTCCCCTCTTTGTGTAGGGAATAACATCTAGGCCCTGTTTGGAATGCGGGAATTTTTCCCGATTCCTGCGGGAATTGAACTGTTTCCTGCAAAATTCCTGTGAAATTCCTCTGTTCCAAACAGGCCCCTAGGGTGCAAACGGAACGGATATTTCCCGACCGACCGTCCGTTTTAATTCGGATAGAAATCGGAGCATATTTTCGGATATCCGGATATTTTCTCGGATACGGATACGAATTCGGAAATGACAGTATCCGACGGATACGGAATTATCCAGAAATTTTCTAATCCGGTAACTATCCGGAAACGCCCACGGCCTGGTGGCCCGCCAAGCATTGCGCAATCGCCGGCCCAATCCGAGCGAGTGGCGACGCGCCGAGCGTCCGAGCCGCACTAACCCTAGGTCCGTCCGTCCCTAGCGACCGAGCAGCGGCCAAAAAATCTAGATCGCAGATTCGACCGACCGAGCTTCGATGCTTTGTCTTCGTCTCCACCGCGTCGCCGCCTAGCCTCCTCTCTCCTACCGCACCGCTGCCCAGCTTCGCCCTCCGCCACCGCACCGCTCCAGGTTTGCTCCCTCTACGGCCTCGCCGCCTTCTTCCGTGTCCTCACTCCACCAGTTCACCGCCGTCCGACCGTCTCTCCTCCCCCGCAGATTCGCGTCGGCCGCCTCTCCTCCCCCGCAGATCCGCGTCCGCTCCCGCAGACCGGCGGCGGCGCCGCCTGCCTCTCCGAGTCTCCATCCCCACAGACTGACGCCGTCGGCAGCCCGCCTCTCCTCCCCCAAAGACCGGCGCCGCCGCCGCCCACGCCCGCCTCCGCCCCCACAAACTGGAGGTGCCGTTGCCGCCCGTCTCTCCTCCGGTGAGCTCTTTCCACACCCTATATTCGGTGAGCAGTGAGCTCTTTGCACCCCGTATGTCCAGCATAGTTGGTGCTTGTACAACAGTACAAGTGCAGAAAATCTGGATCTGGGGCATGTAACTATCAGCCATGTAAATATGTAATCAATGTTACACTGATTTCATAATATTAGCAAATTTGTAATCCTGCATAATGTTATAAGAAAGGACACTGACAATTGGATTTTGGGCATCATCCTGCTTGCACATCATCCATGGAAGTATGGAACACCTGTCTGGAGGTTTACAGCCTCAACTAGCTTATATTCATTCTCAATCTGCAAATTGAATTCCATGGTTGAATAAAAATCATCTAATAGAGAGCTCGAAGGACAATTATCGTTTTTAAATTTAGTTTAACCGACCTGTGAAATGATTATGGGACCTCCCTGTGAAATTTAGTTTTCTTCTAGTTTTTTGTTTCTGATATTGAGGTTGGTAAGTTTCTGATATTATGGGACCTCCCTGTGAAATGATTATTGGGCATATCTTTTGTAAGCGGTGCTAGTTAGAGCTCCCCTATATTCTTTTTAGTCTCGCAAATTGTAAGGGTTCTATCATATATTTTACAGGAAGTTTACTGATTGTGAGGAATAAGTATAATACGTGGTTTTATCGAGTTTTTCTTTTTTTTTCATTTACCCCATGATTTTCGTTTGCCCTGAGGCTGCTGTTACACTTGTTATATGCTCAAGGACTTTCGATCAACGCATGCAAGCTATTAGCTATGCCTCGACATTGATGTATCGATGTTTCTTTCACACTTAGAAATTCTTTTTGGTGTCGCGGCGTCACATTCACTCTGTTAAATGGTGGAGCTAATTTCTTGCGTTGGTATGTGGGTTATTTGATTCCTGTAATACCTCATGGTTGGGTCAGTTGGTGATGACCTTTTTTATTCTAGTCAGCAAGAGCATCCGGTGAAAGCACTGCCCCTGAGATGTGATAATGCTTAGCTATTCTAGATGAATACATCTGATTTATGAGATACATAGTCACCTTCATTCAATTAAAATTAAAACTAACCTTCTTCTGATTTGGTTGTAGGATATTGATAATTTGAGATGGCTGCTGCAAGTGGAAGTGCGAGCATTGTGCAAGCACAGGAGCATCCCCTGCTGGCACTTCCACAACAGTTGGTACGGGCCACTCGGCACCAACACCATCGCAGTTGATAGGCTATTGTACTTGAATGAGGGTAAGTACGATAAGTGTGTTCCATCAAATGAAGAATGGGATATGGCAGAATCATTATGTAAGTGTTTGCAGAAATTTCATGATGCTACCAAGCTATTTTCTGGAAATCAATATCCAACAGCAAACTTGTTTTGGTGGAAATTTTGTGAAATTAAGTTAGCACTTGCAGATTGGTGTGAAAGTGCTGATGTTTCTATTTCGTCTATGGCAGATGCTATGAAAGCCAAATATGATAAGTATTGGGATAAGTCCAACATAGCTCTCGCTGTGGCATGCTTTCTTGATCCTAGATACAAGAAAAAGCTTGTGGAGTATTTCATGGGGAGGATTTATCATGAGAGGGCTGCCCATGAAGTTAGTCGCTTTATGGATGTTGTGACCAAATTATTTCAAGCTTACATGTCCAATACATCTGAAGCTTCGAAGCCTGACCCTCCCCAAGGACCTTCTCAGCCACTTGGTGATCCTGACTTGGGCTTTGATGACATTGAACAGTTCTTGTATGAGGATGTCGCTACAGCACATGGTAGTATAAATGAACTTGAGGTATACATGCAAGAGAAACCAATTCGATGGGTTGATCCTACGGGTAAGGGTGCACAGTTTGACATATTGTCATGGTGGAACACACACCAAGGGAAGTTTCCTGTTCTTTCACGACTAGCTCGTGATGTGCTAGCTATTCAAGTGTCAACTGTTGCTTCAGAGTCGGCTTTTAGTGCTGGTGGCCGTGTTATTGATCCATTTTGTAGTCGATTAGAGCCCGAGATGGTTGAGGCTCTAATATGTACAAAAGATTGGATATCTTCATCTAGGAAAGGCAAATAATAAGTCAATTAGTTCACCAATTGCACCGCTTACAACTTTTGTTTATTAACCTCATGTTATTTTTGAATTTTAGATTGCAAGGAGAAGATATCATCACTTATTGATGAGTTGGATTTGGAGCTAGATGATAAAGAATGTGCTACCACAAACATAAATGAGAAGGTTTGATAATCCTACACATATATACACTATTACTGCTTCTCTAGTTTGATGGTTATTTACTTCCAATGAGTCAATGACATACTGACAGGACAATGAGTAGAACCGAACTATACAAGTATTAATTTTGGGTTTCTATTCTTCATTTAATAATTTTGGATTCCAATTGATATTTTATTGTAGGACGAGATAATGACCGAGGTTGAGCTCCATTGAAACATGGTTAGAGATGGCTCGCTGGCTCGCTGTTGGCTTTTTGCTAGACAAGATCTGTGTTGTGAACTTATCATGTGATATAAATGTAATGAATTTAAATGAACTAGTGATGTACTAGACTACTTTATGAGCAATTCGTACTTTTGAACTATGTTGCATGTAGCTAGTTAGCTACTAGACTACTATTTGTTTAACTAGCCTCTACAATTTACTTGCTAGTTGCTACTTTGCTAGTTAGAATTTACTAGTTGCTTAATTTGTCTCTGTCGTCATGTAAAATTTGCTTCCGTGCATTATCCGACTAAATATTTGTGACCGAGACTAACCGTATCCGGAGCGGCATGTATTCGATCCGTATTCGTGACCGAGAATATCCGTATTCGTATTCGTATCCGGCACTATCCGTATCCGACTCCGACTCCGACAAAAAATATAGAAAAGGATACGGGATGAGCAATATCCGTCCGTATCCGATCCGTTTTCATCCCTAATAACATCCATATTACAACAGTATGATATCATCTTTGTAGATCTTAATTGATCAAACGTGATCAGGCAACGAAGAACCAATGCAAAGCATCGTGCAACAAAAGAAAGAAACAGGATGATATTAAGTACTTCTTTAATTGTAGGCCTCAGGTGTACCTATCATCATCAACAACATATCATTGATTTCAGTTGAATTAGGCAAAACATTCTCTCTCTCTGCGCCCGTTCCAAAAAAGAAGCCAAAAGCCATGTAGAATGTGTTGGCTTTTTAGTACATTTTTTCTTATTCTCCTTTTCTTTTCCACTATCCAAGGAGATATAACGATATTTATCAATTTTTCATTTTTTTCTTTATTTTTCTTTAGTTCAATATCTTAGAAAAACTAACAACCGTTACATTGCCATTTTAGCTAAAAACTAAAAGCCACAACATGTAACATCCTAAAATTCTCAAAACCAGTATAATTATTTTCAAAACCATCATTTATGTATTTTTTGGGCTTTTTCAAAATTTCCAGCATTTATTTAAAAATGTTTTCTTATTTTTAGTAGCTAAACATTAATTTTTGAAATTAATTAAAACTTGTCCAGAACATGAAAACAATTTAATTGTGTCCTAAATATTATAAAGTACTTTTCCAAAAAATTTCAATTGTTTCGAGTTGGTTTGCCAATTTTAAAATTCAAACTTAATTTATGCAATTAAATCGATTAGAAAATCAATTTAAAAACTGTTTCTGTTAGTAGGCCAAATTCGTTACCATTGATCTAGCTCGTTCCTGTTCTGGTCAAACTCTAGCCCACGCGTTGTCCTCTGCTCAACCGCCTCCCCCTTTCTGTTTCCCCCACGTGAAGGCGTATTTTTCTCGTGCGCCTCTTCTCTCTTCTCCTCCTCCATCGCTCACAGCTGAGACACACCTACCAAGCTTCGCCTTCCACCTTGCCTCATCGCACCATACTCACCATGTTTGTCATGATGCCATCATCACTGCCTCCTCCGCGAACCCCGTTACTGCCACTGCTAGCTACCCGTGTGCCACCGCCCTTTTTCGCCCGTTCTGTCCCATCGCCGCACCATTAATCCTCTCTGTCACTGTTCCCACCCATTGCAGAACACCGCTCACGAGTTCTTGTTGTGCCTGCGTATTTCTCTCGCCCTCTCTCATCTCCTCTCTCGCTACTTAAGCCCTTCCTGACTGCATCGAAACCCCAGCCCGCCCTTTGCCACTTCCGTTTTGCCTATTGCAGTTCGTTTCCTTCATCGAGCCGCCCGAAATGCGACTGTCATTTTTTGGCTCCGGTGTACACCCACCGTTATGCTCCACCATGGCCAACGTCCATCCCGGTGAGATCTTAACCTTTTGTCCACGTCACTTCACTCCAAATCTCTTTAATTTGGAATCCCCTCAATCAATTTCTCCATCCTTGCAGTGATTAATTGGATCGAGCTCGTCTTCTACAACTCCGACCAACATCGTCGCCAATGTGCAAGTCCATCTCTAGTAAGCCTCCAACCGTGCCATGGTCATTTTCACCATCCCCATACTATGCTAAATCCAATGCCATGCTCCTTTGCAGTCGTTTGTCTCTGAAGTTGGCCGCACCATATACACCATCATCGCTGCCACCACCATTGCTATTCCCACTCCTTCGGTGAGCTCTTGCCTTGGACATGGGCCTTTCTAACATCTTCTCGCCTGCTGAACCTCATGACTTGCTTTGCTTCAGCTTGTTCTCATCGTGGAGATTCGCCACCGTTCGAGCTAACAATGCCACTTCTGTTCACTACTGTCCGGTCATCTTCAACCACCTTCGTCATCATCGACCCCATCATCATGTTCGTGGTGAGCTCCTGGTCAGTATGTGTCGAGACCCGAATATATAAATCTGGACTCTCTGTGTGTTCTATGCTAGTCCAGAATCACGCTAGTGCACACAGTGACAATATAGATGAAATATCATTCACAATCATGAATAACTATGAAAGAAGCAAATATTATTAATTATCAGAGTAGCGACCTTAAGGACAAGCTTACAAATAATAGTCTATAGGGCCTAACAAAACTAGCAGCGGAATAAAGAATAAATATAGTGGCCATTCCATATGCCCATAGGCAATCGATTGGGAAGCGAAGTCCTAATCCGTGAAGTCGTTGAAGAGTCCTTTCTCGAGTACCTCTGTCTGATATGGTTCTTTCTCAGCAACTGAGCAACAAAGGATATAATTGTGAGTACACAGAGTACTCAGCAAGTTGTTTATAACAAGATACAATATATAATGATGCAAGGCTTATCAAATGATGGCTGAATGGTTATTTTACAGAAAACTTTAATCTAAGGTAAATACAATAAATAGATTGAAAGCATATTTTGAAAATGAATAATAAGTAAATAAGTCAAAGAAATTGAATAACCACAAGTGAACTAACCATTCACTTCCCAACCAGACCACATTTTTATGAAAACTCTTACCCTTGTGCGAAATCATCGAGCATTGTCCATAATTGGAAACACGGCTATTCGAATAGTTTTAATCTGTAGAAGTTGCACAAATTTACCCACACAAGATAATCAACTTAAATGTCCATTTGATACACTTTCAAAGGTGTGCGACTAAGAGATTATCACAAGGCTTTTATAAAGCTCTATCTCAATTCGATTCCGCCCTCTAAGGTTTCACTACCTAGTAGGCTCACCACCTAGTCAGAAAGTCCGCTCTTGTGCCTATGTGAGCCAATGGACACAACCACAACCCACATTCATCTCATTGGCAAGACCAAAGTTCAAACATCACAAATTAGTTAGCCAAGTCCATTCCATATTAAACATGTGGTTGTATGGTAAAACTTAGATTAATGGAACATAAAGTTAAATCCTTAACCAAGGCCCATGCAAGGCATCCGCATCCCAATGTGCTAATTGCACCTCCTTTACTACACGATCACTCGTCCAAGTGAAAACTATTTTGTTTAATCAGCACCAATGACACTACCCATGTCATGGTATATAAATTCTATAACTGTTGCTACCACCATAATTTAATATCTCATTAAGTCAGAATTAATTAATTGACCAATGTGATGATGAGCCCAACAGTAAGCATGACTAAGCATACTGAATGTATAACCCAAGTGAATACTAATATTGTATCACTAGGTAATTAACTATCCTATGGTGATTATAAAATCATGGCACTCCAATTATCAAAGAAGGTATTTAATCAGAATTGATTGATAACTACCATGTACAAGGGTTTGTAATAAATTAGCAATGCATAATAGTTTAAAATAAAATAATAATACTTAGATTTGGAACAATAGGTTCAACATGATCAAAGGTCATAACTTACCTTGATCTTGGTTAGTTACCATTTCTTGATCTTCAAATCCTGCTTCTGCTCCTTCGAAGATGTTGTCTAACGAGAGAGAAATCGAATGACACACAAATAAAATATAAAAATAGCAAAACTAGAATAAAAAGTTAGAGCTCAATTTTAGGTGACTTTAGGAAGAAGCATCGGGTCAATCGAAGTTTGTATGAAGGAGTAAGGACTCTCGGAAGATTTGCCGGTAAAATAAATTCCTAAAAATTGAGAGGGAAAGAGAATATTCTCTAGAAATACCCTTTGGGTTTAAATAAAGGAAAAGAAAAAGAAAAAGAAAATCTGATTGTGGGGTCCACATGTTAGTGGCTTGGTCAATAGTAGACTAAGTCCACTGAACCAATCTGGAATGTAGCTAGCGTGGCATGTGATATGGTAGACACGTGGGCAATAGAGGTGACGTGGCACTTACATGGATGCTGATGTGGAAGATGACATTGCTTTGCTAAGAGGTGTGGTGTGCTAGCGGCTGGTGCCTTGTGTGGCATACAACTAGCGGACATGTCGGCACATTGCGCTGAGGTGGCTTGCCATGTCAGTGGCGGCAAGCTGAACTCAAGGGACCTCAGCGAAGTTCTCTAGCGAGGTACTCGACAGCGTTCTAGAGTGTCTCCAATTACACTTCCTAGTGAAATCGAACATGCAAGCGATGGTAAACTCAATTTTGTGCTCTTTGAGGCCGAAGGACGATGGAGTTGGCCGACGATGAGGGTTAGGCAGTGGCAGTTCTAGGGCTCATGATGATCTTGAGCTATGACGATGTATTAGCTTTGATGAGATGTGGGAGAGCTAGCACCGGGAATGACAAAGCTCGAGAGGTGGTTGGCGAAGGAGGAAGCTCACTAGTGTGGGCGTGATTGCTCACCAGAGCTCGGCAATGGCGCTGATTCGATCTTTGAATCCCAATGCAAGGATGGTGAAATTGGCGATGGCGAAGGCAGGGAGAGGAACAAGGCGTCTCAGGGTGCTCGCTTAGGGGTCTTGGTGCTCTTTTATAATGCAAGAGAGGGAGTTTGGGCACGAGATGGTGGCGGTGCCATAGTAGCGTCGAAGTTGATCAGAGGAAGAAGATGAATAGAACATGACACTATTCACCTAACATGTGGGTCCCACATGGCGGTGAGAGAGAGATGGGGATGGGCTGGGCCAGGCGAGATGAGGCTGGGCTGGAAGGAAGACGAGCTAAAAAAGAGAAGTGGGCCAGGAGAAAGAAGAAGTTGGCCCATAGGGGATTTTGGAATTTTTAGGTTTTCTCTCTCTAAATTTTAGAAATTGGAATAAATTCAAATTAGGTCCACTAAATAGCAAATAAACTCTGAAAAAATCCAAGAAAATATAGAAAATTCCTTGCAACATAAGGAACTCAACTAAAACTAGTATTGATTTAATTGAAGTTTACTTTTTTCATATTAAATCTTTTTAATTTTAAAAAAAATTCAAATTAACATTTAATTAATTTGAGAAAAATCCAACTGGTTAATTTTATTTTAAAAACTTTAAAAAGGCAGCTAAAACCAAGGTGTTACACTATGCACTCTTTGCCTTAGCATCCAGTCGTCGTCTATACCATCGCAGCCATAGCTCTGTTTTGTGCCACCTTTTTTTGTAATACTTGGTTCACCTCCAATGACCCTAGGTCCCCACGCCTAGCCATTTTTCAATGAGAAGACTCCCTGAAGCCATCCCAACTCTCAGTCTCACTCCTTGTGCACTCTTGCGCTGAGCCCTCTTCCAGCCCGTGGCGCTCCGCTGCTCAACATCGTCACACTGCCACCTCTGTCTACCTATCCGCCCGTCAACACTTCCCAGAGCTTCGTCGTTGTCTCATCCTTCCATCTGTAAACTTTCCATTTCCCTTCTGAGCCCGGCCGAGGATGGCCTCACCGTCCCCTATCTTATGTGTATGACAGGTAGGCCCAGGTGTTTAGCGCTAATGAAGATGGCTTAGTATTAGATTAGCATAATTAATCTTGGTTAAATTTAATGATTCTCTTACATGTGGTCCTAGATAAGTTAAACATGTGATTTGATAATTTAAATTGGTCTTAAGCAATGAGTCATTGACATGTGCCCCCACATGTCAGCCATTTTGGAAAATAATAAAAACCTAACATGTGGTCCCCACCTGTCAGCCTCACTGAGAGAAAAGCTGGTTTTTCCAATAGAAAAAAATAGAAAAGATTCCTTTAATTTTAAGAAAATGCACTTTCTCCAGTAGGTAGCATATTCATCAGTTTACACCTTCGACGTCACTCCTTCCCCCTTTGCTTTTTCAGTATTTTCAAACTGAACCGAATTTAAATTCTTCTAACTTTTGCATACAAACCCTAAATTGAGTGAAACTTGGTTCTATATTTTTATAAAATCATGCTATTTCATAATTTGCAAAAAATGTTTGAGTTTTGCCTCTGGTTGAATTTATTTGGTATTTATTCGCATTATTTTGCTTTATACGATAGATTCCGATGTGGTGGAAATGCTTTAAAGTTGGCATAGATCAAGAGACAACTGTTCAATAGCAAGGCAAGGACCCTTGTTTAACCATGTTGATCCTATATTTTGCTATTATGTATTTTGTTTCTTTAAACTATTATGCATGCATGTATTTTTTTTTGGTAAAATTGCTCTGTTGGTTAGGTTGATAGTTATACTGATTGTTGCATTGATCCTACCTTGAAAAGTTGCTATACTCACTGTTGTCACTTTAGTAATGATATCCATAGCTGGTATGATCAATTGTGAAATTTTTGAGTAAAATATAGTTGTTTAGCCATGCATAGTTATCAGTATACTAGGTGATTGGTTGGTTACACTTTCCAAATATGGGGTTGGTTATGTTGCTGGACCAGTGTGGTCACCCTTGATACTTTACTTAGAAAATAAAATTGAAAACAATGGTTTTGACTTAGGTAAGATATTTATATAACTTGTGGTGCGAGAGAAAACTCGCATGTAGTGGTAAGTTGTTGGAGACTCTCGCCTGAGTTGGTTAAGCACCGTGATCTTATGTGTTGCTAATCTAAGCCTTTTGTACAATCACAACCGTCTTTATGAGAAGTCCCTAGTGTAATAAGTTGTTTGGGTCTAATCTTGCATCTGTGGTAATCAGAGTTGTGCAAGCACCATGCTGGTGGCTCGATATGGTTTGTGTCATAGTTGTGTATGGGGCCAAAACCGCTGACACAATGGTGGATTTTTCGAGGGTTCAATGTTGTTCTAACTCTGAGGGCAAAAATTCATCAAGCGGGGCAAGATTAGAGTCGAGTAATGTAAATGCTTTGTTATGATATAGTGTTGGTCACACTGTTTGTATCTTATGGGTAAAGTGTATAACCTCTACAGAGTATAAAATCTATTCGAATAGCCATGCCCTCGATTATGGGTAAAGCTTAGTGATGTCGCTAAGGCTAGTTTTATATTTTCAAAACTTAGTTGGGGGATAGAAGGTATCCATTTATTGAAACTTAGTCATAAGTATGTGAATGTCGTTGCTCATGGTTATGGAATAGCCATTGGTGGTTTATGCTTATGTTACCTATGTATTACTTTGTATCAAATATCAAATGCTTTTACAACTTTCGATTACAATCCATTACTCATTATTGCAAATGAAATCTTGCTTTATGCAAAATAAAAAACTTGGTAGGATAGCCATCTCTCTTGATATAGCTTTGCATACTATATAACTTTACTATAAAGTCACACAAAGTGCATTTTTGTACTCACAATTTATTGTTGAACACTATCAGAGAAAGAAGAAGGAGATCCCAAGATCGGTTATCTTCACACCAAAGGTTTCGGCGAAGAATTTATTGTTTTCTAAGGTTTAACTCTAGTCAGTTGTCTGTGGTTGGCTATGGCATGTTTGCTGATTTTTGTCTCATTTATTGTTATTCCATTGCTATTTACTTGTGATATGAAGTATTTGGCCAGTCAGCCCTTTTATCAAAAGCTTAGTTGTATAAGCCTATGATCATGTGTTTATTATTATTATATGCTACTCTATTTATTCTTGCTTGTATGGATGTGATACTAAGGTATTGAATGTATATACTGCAGCTGATTATAGAACTAGTATACAATATATGCATAAGGGTTTGAAATACAAATTACAGGTCCCGACATAGCACTTTGGAACGTACCTCTATGTTCTTGTGAGGCCCAACTAAACATGATACATATAGCAGTTTATTGCTTTATTGTAGCAACAATCGATCTTTGCCATTGGTTGGCCATACTACTACAAAAAGGGTCATCCTGGACGTCTCATCACAGATAGTTCAACACAAACAGTCAGTGATAAAGTTACCACAGTCGGCTTTATAAGATGGATCGTCTAAGTTCACCTCGATGAGAAGAACAGTCTGTGATGACCTACTTATTATAAACGAATTTTATTACGAATTGTTTGTGCTACATCACAGACGGTTCAGAAAAAAACTGTCTGTGATGCTTGTACTTATCATAGACGGTTTTTTGAATCATCTGTGATGTATCACAGACGGTTCGGAACAAAAACTATTTGTGATGACCTACTTATCATTGACAATTCTTTACCAAGAACTGTGATAATGTTTCAACTTTTCCGCTTTCGCTGAATTTAAATTTCCCGCTCATCTCGATGGATTTACTCTTTAAAATAGAAGGCTCGGCTGTTTTTCTCCTCCTCTTCTCTCTTCTCCTCCACTCCTCTTCTCCTCATCTTTTCTTCTCTCTTCTCACTTCTCCTCGCCAAATGTTTCCTTAACTGCATAATGCACTCTTATCGTAAGAGTGTCTTGTATAGTGTCACTGTCATAACACAATGGTGACACTGCCGCCACTGGCCCCTCCTTCATCGTCGGTGATATATCCCCCATCCTCCCCTCTCTTTCTTGATGGTTGGATATGAAATTACGAAATTGTTGGATAGCTAGGGTTTCGACCATGTAGATCTTGTCTCCCTAAATTTGCATCGTCGGTGATATATCCCCCACCACTTTATTCTAAGAACTTGCATTTTACTTTCTCGGCTCTCTAAACTTGTCTCTATTTGCACCGTAGGTCGTTTCCTCCGTTTACTAACAGAATTTGCTGATATGGTATACATGGCTGCTAACAGACTACGTGCATACGACCACGGTTTACGACCGTTCACCTATGACCATAGCATAATACTATGGCTTACAATCACGGCTTATGACCACAGATTACGACCACAACATGCCAAGGCAACAAAATAACAACTCCTACAATCTAAACAACGAGCCACCAAAAACATGCCACCAATCATAAATAAGCCTGCTTTGGTTTATCTGCATTATCTGATTGCGCTGTTTTATAGCGCAATTAGAGAATGTTGATTAACTGAATTAGGACTATTTATGAGGACGCGAGAACGCAATCACAAACGGTTCATAACTATAACTGTTTGTGATAATAGACTATCACAGACGGTTGTTAACTAGAACCATCTATGATATTAAACTATTATAGACAGTTCTTAACTAAAACCGTTTGTGTTGTAACTTATTACAGACATTTCAAGAGCCGTCTGTGATAACTATCTGTTATCACAGACATATAAATTTAGATGGATTAGAAACAATCTGTGATGACTCTTTTTGTGGTAGTGCCAATACACTAATTACCATCAGCAAGTCATCATCCTTACATAACCTTAAGGGCAGTTTTATGTCGTCGTCAGAGCCGATAGGGCTTTCCGTGCACAATGTGACCACCAGAATAGTGCCCTTTTATTTTAGGCACATGAGTGCATATGGATAGGGTTATGCTTCCTGCACTGAAAGGGAGGCAACTATTGATGAAAGGGAGAAAAGACGAACGAATAATCGTATTGTTTTGTCGGCCTACGTTGTCCATGAGCTCGAACAGTTTAGGGTGTTTAATTTGGAATGCATGAATTTTATACTAAATGATTTAATTCTTGTAAAAATAAAAATTATCGTATTCCAGATGGGATATCGAAGAAAAGAATTTGTAGCACATAAGCTATATATGGACAATGAGAAAATCATACACGTATGGCTATTCAAAAAATGTCATACACACATGATCAAAGTCCTTTTTTTCTTGTTAATTAAAGTTCTATGTTGTTGGGACATACCAACATACACTTAATTGGCAGACATGAAAAAAGTTCAGCTCTCTTGTGTTACCGGAAGTGCTTCACCTACTAGCAAGTTTGTACGTAATAACTCTACGTATAACGTGTTATATACACTGGCCAGCAACCTGTTCATTCGCACAGGCTAACTTCTTAGATAAATTAAAGTATCTAGTCTTCATCTTAAAAGTTAAAATAATTAAGTAAAAAGTTCATGGATTATGAAAATAGTACTTAATATAAATATTATTGAGTAGATTGAAGTACAATCTAATTTCATTTTTAACTTTATTCACCAATGATTGGAGAACTTGTCTAAGTTCAACAAAGGACAAAGTGCTCCATGATTGATGAATTGATATACACAAAGTCAACAACACTTGTGTTGATGAAATAAGGAAGAAACAAGAGCATGATTGACAGATATGGCACCAGATCAAGTTACTTTGTTTGAATGGCCAAATAAGAAAGAAAAAATTGGTGCTTAATGTGACATACAAATAGTTGACATAGTGATTTCTAAACCTAATTCAACTCCTCTATATATTTCTAATTACTATATCTATGGTTCGATGTTTTCCTTTTTTTATTCTGAATATATATTTTGATTCTTTCATTTAATATAAAATTTTATTCCTAATATATATTTAATCTTATTTTATTTATTCAGGTTTGCACATATGTGGAATCATAAACCTAAAAAATTTCTAATTTTCATTTAGTTTCTATTGGAAATTTATTTTTTTGTCAGTTCACTTGGGGACTCATATACATATCAAACTCTTATTCTTGTTTTACTTTTATTCCAAATTTGCATATTTCTATTGGAGTTTATGTGGTGTTTTCTCACAGTTTTAGGTTAGAATTTTTATACAAATCCAAATGTTATTTTTTATTTCTATTTCTTATTTTAGTTATTTATGGATTTTACTTTCGGATTCATATATAAATTAAATTACTAATTTTTCTTCATTTTTATTCCGAATTTCAATTAATTTAGAATGTACTGGACATGGACTCTTTCTTTTGATTTGCTAATTTGGGTTTAATTATTTTCCAAAATTTAGTTATTTTTGGATGTTACTTTGAAAGTCTATGGGAATCAGATCACTGGTTTCCTTATTTTTATTATGAATTATTTTCTATAGATGTTACTTTGGAAGTCATATCGAAATCAAATTGCTAATTTTTCTTATTTTTTGGTTTCTAAATATCAGTTTTTGTGTTTTACTTGACATGGACTCTTTTATAACTGGAGTCCACCAGATGAATGGCTAAATCTTTCTGATTAACGTGGGAGCTTTCTCGAAGTGCCTAATTAGTATAGGTATAAATAGATAGATACTCAATACGACTTCACAATGCTACCCTTAGCTTAATCCACACCGTCATTCAAAGAGTTCATGTCTATACCCTCCAACTAAATTTCATGAACAGTTACACTAGAAAAATTCATAAACAGTTTCTGCAAAAGATTTCATAGCCGTTCGTTCTTATTCTCATTGTGTTTTTTGTAGTGCTCTACTGGCATATCTAGGTTTTGTTTATTGTAGAATGTGAATTATTACCCAAAAAGATGATAATCTACAATTTGCATAATACAGCAAGGATGATTTGTTTAATTTGAGTTAAAAATATCTCTTTAATTATTTTTAGTTTTTATACTTTCATATAAATTTCTAGAGAAAAAAGTACCGCGGGCCAGTTGACCATCTGAGACTAGATCGTCCCCTGATGTTTATGGACTGTGCTAATCCACCCACTCTATGAGAGAGAGTGATGGATGACCCCCAAAGCATTTGCAAAATTGTGTCCCCGTGGCCCGGAGCTAGAAAAATTATATTGGGGGTGCATTATTGATGCTTTCATACCATTCAATGGTGCTACATAGGTAGAGAAAAAAATGTTAATTTTTCTACAAAATCCAATCAGAGGGCATGGAATGCAATTTACATATAATTTCTGTAGCTAGCAAGGATATATACATAATTTTCAAAATTTGGAGATGCCCATGTATACAAGGCAACATAACTAGCTCCGCACCTCTTATGTCCTGATTATGTAGAGCAAGGAATCAAATCCCTCCACAGTTGACGCCACAGTGTGCACTGACATGCTTCCAAGTGCCATTCACGAATTTGCGTCCCACATTGATGGAGGATAAAGTACTTTAGGATTGTAATGTAACATAATGCATGATATGGTCCCACTAATTGTGTGCTTAAAATTGAAACACAGTGCTGCAACCCTGGGAAAAAAAAATGATAAACTAGATGGAGAAATTGAAACCTGCTAGAGTGACCCAAGGTCGAATTCTTCTGTTGTCCTTCAAAAATGCGAATATCCTTAGCTCATCTCGACGTAGAGAGCCCAAATCTTAATTACGTAACATATGTTTGGACGGTACACATTATATATAAACTTTTACAGATATATAAGGCAGATTTGACATCAGTAAATCTTATTGATCACTAAAATGTCAAATTATAAATCAATGCCATTATTAAACCACCAAGGGAGCTTGTATCACCTATCAACAACCGATCCTCTAAAAAGTTGAGGTCCCATCAGCATCCTCTAGTCTCAACATCCATCCATCCAGCAGTCATGATCCTCCAATGGCTATGTGAGATGTAATCCATACCATAGGGGTTGTAATCTCTCTCCTCTAGTGGTTGAAAGGGCAGTGACCCGGCCCTTTGATCACACTAAGGAGTCAGGGTCCCAACGGGGAGGTTGACATGAAAGTTACACTGCAAGAAATAACAAATGGGAGGCCACAAGAAATAACGAATGGGAGGGAGGCCTCAAGTGTCACACATCCCATAGGGACATATCACCAGGACTATCCCTTTGTGATTTCTGGTAATCCTTTCCTAGCTAATGTTTAATTTTTAGTTCTCTCTTTCTAGATTTTACGTTGTATCAGCTCCAGGGTCATCTTTAAAAAAAATATTTGCAAACTCTATCAAAATTGTTCCATAGAGCTGGATAGAGCTAGTGTGAGGTAGTGAATGCCAAATCAAGCACTCAAACAGAAGATAATATCTTATACTACCTCAGTTCTTTTTTACTCCACGTCTTAGAATCTATATCGTCAAATATTACCAATATGTTATATGAAAATTATGTCATTAAATTTGTCATTAAACATACTTTCATTATAATTTATTAGTACATCTTATTAATACAAAGGTATAAAATATAACGGTCAAAGTTATATCTAAGAGACCAGTGGCGTAGCCAGGATTTATAGCTATGGTGGTCCATTGTCTAAAATTTATTTAACCGCTATAAATTTAACATGTCGGTACACAAGTATATGAATTACGAAATGCAATTAAGGTAAAAAAGACATATGAACTTCATAAAATAGACGAATATAACTTTCTTAACATAGAATTAAAATATTACATACCCATAGTAGTTGAAGAACAGTACATCACTACTTCTTCTTCTTGTCAGGCCTGCGCCTTCTAATAGCCATGAAAGTGTTGATGATCTCTTCTTCACTCAATTGTAAGAAGATATCCCGCATTGGAGTTGGAGTCACATTTTCTTCAATCACTCTATCTTGATCCGATCCACCTTCTTGTTCTTCAATTTGCTCTTCTGGAACAGCTGCAGCCACGGAAGGAGATGGAGAAGAAGCCTTCTTCTTTGATGCATATTTCTGAAAAAGAGAGGCAATATAACCACTCCTCTTCATGTTTTAACAAATCTGCAAGAGAGTTATATAAAGTTTCAATTTACCAAACCAAAAATCTAATACTGCAAAAAAACAAATAATTGAGTCTTTGGCTTAGGCTTAGCAATTGATGTACGTACGGTTGTTGGCGTTATCGCACAAATTAATTCAGCGGAACATACGGGGAGAGAACGACGCGTCGGGTGTTTTACCTGAGCTCTTGAAGTTTCGCCCAGAGTGTTCAGGAGGTTCAGAAAATGGCTGTGCACAACGAGGATGTGATGAAGCCCTGCAATGTCGTTTAATCTGGTCCCCAAAAAAACATCATGCCCAGTTGACGCAGCGTTACAGATCAAACCGCACATGCTTGAGCCTATCGGTGGAAAAGATTGGAATCTTCTACGCCTCTACGGCGACGTACCTGCTGCTGGCGCCGGGCTGCTGGAGTGCTGGGCTGCTGCTCGCGCCGATGCTCGATGCCGATCAGCCGATGGCCGTGCGCCCGCGCTCGCCGTCGCTCGGTCGCTGCGTCGCCCGCCCGGCCCCCACGGCTGCTGGCTGCACCGCACGGCCGAAGAATACGAACGGGCGTCGAGTCGGGCGCAGTCTGACGGCTGACGCGATCAGCGAATACGTACGCGGCCATGCAATATGCGAACTCTCGATCTCACGGCTCACGCGACGCGAACAAGCGAACTCCAGCGGACTCTGGACTCCAGCGAATACGTACGCGGAACGCGGCCATGCGATGCGATGATGCGGACTCTGGGCTTTCATCTTTAGTTGGGCCGAGCGCAGGGTGGTCCGCGGCCCACAGGGACCACCCTGTAGCTCCGCCCCTATAAGAGACCGTAAAAATAAAAAACGTTAAGTAAAACGAACAGAGTAGAACTGTAGCACACCTTACCTAAAACTAACCGTTGGAAAGACGGACACAAACTATATATAATACAATTCACTGAAAAAAACTCGCATAAGAATCCTAAGCAAGGATACAATAATTTCTTGAAAAACTGCACAGCCTTTATTTCTCAACCCTTATATAAAAGATGGACATGGACGTCCCTCGCCCCACCTATCCTTATTAAATCCTTGCTTGAGTGAGAGAGCGTCCTTCACACGATCCTACCTACGGAACCGGGACCTGGCCTGCCTGCTGGCGATTCGATGGGACAAAATCAAAACATAAGACGTCAGGAAACCAATTGCTTGAAAGGAACACAAAAAAGAAAAGCCTCTCTCCCTCGATCGTACAAATCCAACGATGCGATCTCATCATGGACGATAATTACGCTCGTGTGGTCTCGTGTTTTGGGCCAGGTTAACTGCGTGCTCGTACAATCTGTCTGGTTAAATCTTAAAAACATTTGAGGTTGGAGATTGCTCAAATGAAATGAAACCATGGTTTCTCAGCTGCTTAAGACCCAAACTGGTTGCAACTAGCTAGCTATAGAAGACTTGTTAGATAAATTTAAGTTCATTTATATATAGTGAGAAGTTTAAACCCCCTCGATTTCCTCTCTGATTTCACTGAGAAGCCCAGCTTGCAGAACCCTTGCCTGTTTGGATGAGGATGTTTGGTTGAGATTTAGTTCAAGTTCAAGGAAAAGCTAAATCCTTGTCCTAAATTAAGGTCCTAGCATGCTCCACCATGCAAATTAATAATGTTGCATTTCTCTACATGAGGTCGCAGCAGGCAGTAGGAGGCATGACATTAAGCTAGCTATTTGCAACCACCTTCCTTAATCACCCCATAATTAAATTAGTACTACATGCTTCTTCTTCAAGACGCCAGCGCCCTACATGCAAATTAAACCCACAATTCTTGCGGAAAGCTAGCGGCTCCCAATTAGAACCCCTCCACTCCAGGCCTTTCCAAATTCCAAAGGTGTTACATCAAGAAAATAAGTTGATGCAGCATGGACTAGAAATAATAGTACCGCCCTTTTCTTCAAGCTCCGGCTTAGGAAGGCTATAAATGATCTTGAAAGTATAGGTTCAATCAGATCAGCGTTTTGAGTCAAATTAAACCCAAAATCATACATCCAAAAAGAACATTAGTGCCGGCGATCACTCTTTTCTCCCATCTTCCGAAGAATTAATTAATTAATGAAGCATAGATAGACCGATGTCCTTCGTTCGGGGTGCAAAGGGATACAGAATTTGATTTATACTCGACGTCTAACGAATTCAGCAAGAATAAGGGGTTTGATAAGAATTTCCGCGCACCTGTGATTTGGCGCAGTACATCCAAAGTTTTGATCAATTCAGATAATTTGGTTGGGATGTGATGAGCCACAGATTTGGCCAGGAATATATGACGTAGAGGAATGCCCCAAATAGCAAGCCAGATCTGGTTGGCAACAATTTCAGTAGTGCAAGAAATGAATACCTAAAACTAAAAGCATTTTTATGTTCATTAAATCCTTGGTTAGTTGCACCGATGCACTCTGATGGTAGTCTGGATGAATGAGCTATATATGAGCTCAAAAGCTGTATTGCAATTTGCAACATGACTAATACAGCATTGCTTCACACCACTAGATATGTAGACAGCTTGAACAATATTGCTGAAGTGCCTTCGGCGTCGCAAATACCTTGCCCATACCGATAGATCCCTTACTAGTGGTACAGTACCCCTATAGGTCCCTGTCACACCACAGGTAGGCTAAATTTGCCAAAAAGAAAAAGAACATAAAAGGTGATTGTTGTGTTATTTTTCTAGTTTATTTCTTTTTGAATGAATTTCTTTCAAAAATCATGGTCAATTAGCCCCTAATATCCTCAATTGCATACATTCCTGTATTCCAAACGATGCCAGCAAGTTCCTAACTGTGCTCAATGACCAATATATGCAGCCAGAAATAAAAAAAATCCACCTCCCCAAGTTTCAAATCCACAAAAATATTATTCTCCCCTTCAAATTATCACATCACAAAAGACAAGGACATCACAACAGCACTCTATAGTCTACCCTAACCCTATTGCTGAAAACTGAGAACAATAGGTTAGCGCCCCCCCCCCCCCCCCCCACACGCTCATTGCATCCCCCCCAAGTCCCACTTGTCACTTGTGGATACTCTCCTTATCTAAGTCCTCCCCTAATGACACACATTAGCTTCCCTTAATCCTCTTCTACCTCTCTAATGCTCACAACCACACTGCCGTCTCCCCCCTCTTTGGGAGGATCCACCACTAATCCCTACCATTAACCCTTAATTAAAGCCCTTAACCTCTATTAGTTTACTCCTAATTAAGACCGCCCCCTCCTAATCCCCAGCTTAAGAGTAAAGAGACACACACTCCTTCTCCCTCCTCGCCCCTGTTGCTTACTACACCTCGCTTCTCCTAATACGGTCAGCGCGCCGTTACGCCGACGCCTCACGCCGTCAAGAAGAAGCTCGCCGCGTGTGCACGGCATGTCTAACGCCGGCGAGGCCGGCGGCGGGACTGGGTCCGGGCGCGCGCCGCGGCTGCCGCGGTGGACGCGGCAGGAGATACTGGTGCTCATCGAGGGGAAGCGGGTGGTGGAGGGGCGTGGGCGCGGGCGGGGCAGGGGGGGTGGTGGGGGAGGCGCGGCGGGGGAGCCGACCAAGTGGGCGGCGGTGGCGGAGTACTGCCGGCGGCACGGCGTGGAGCGAGGGCCCGTGCAGTGCCGGAAGCGGTGGAGCAACCTCGCCGGCGACTACAAGAAGATCAGGGAGTGGGAGCGCTCGCTGCCGTCGGCGGCGGGGAAGGAGGTATCCTTCTGGGCCATGCGCAACGACGCGCGCCGGGAGAGGCGGCTCCCGGGTTTCTGCGACCGCGAGGTGTACGACATACTCGAGGGGCGCGGCCGTGGAGGTGGCGGTAATGCGGCGGTGGCGGTGCGCGTGGAGGTAGTGGAGGAGGATGGCAAGGAGAAGGCGGCGGCGGAGGCGGTGTTCGACAGTGGCTGCGCGGCCGCGGCCGGGGAGGACATGCTGTTCTCGTCGGAGGAGGAAGAAACGGCCGCGCCGCTCCCGGCGCCGGTGCCGGCGGTGGTGGCCGTGCCGATATCCGGTGAGCCCTTTCTTCATGTAAAGATGTTTGCTTTCTTGGTGCATGGTGCAGTTGAGCTGTTGGTTTCTTGGTGGTAAAAGTGTGAGCTTAATTTATCGGTAGAATTCATGTTTTCTTACGCTCTTTGGTGATAAAAGTGTGACCTTTTCTGCATGGAAGAGTTGAGTTTGGTGTATGCTGAATGATGAATTTGAGCTGACTAGCTGCTTCTTGATTGTGAAAAAAGTGCTTCTTTGTGATCTGATGGTAGGGGTGCTGATGCAGCACTAGCTGTAATCTTCTTTTTCAGGATTCAGATGCACTCTGTCTTGCAGTTCTTTTGTGGTGGTGATTTGTTTTTGGTATTTTGGTGTCAAATATGCTAGCTTTCTATTGCTAACGTAGTGGCTGCTCTGTTGCTTCTGCTGTTGTGCTGATTTGCCAGTTCTGTTGTGCTAATGGGTCTGATATCGATATTTGAGACAGAAAATGGTTTCTTCTTTTTGGAAACATTGTCGTTGTTGTTTCACTGATATCGAGCAACATATATAAATTATATATTATTTCTGATTTCTGGATTCATAGATATGACTGCTGAGACTCCTTTTCACTTTGGCATAGTTTGTTTGATTGATTGCCTGGCTGATATAGTTTTTGCGTCTTGTGGTTTTGGTTGTAGAGAACGATTAAGGCACCTAGGCAAGAGGCACAGAGCAAGGTAGTAATAATAGGATTTTACTTGTTGGTTTCTATTCAAATGTTTTGCAGTTCTCTTTTTATAGTTTTTTTTGTCAATGTTTTCGATGGGCTTCAGTCTGGATTTAGTCCAACTAATGCATACTTTTTTACTGTTCCATTGGTTTGACCAGCCAAAATTTCTCAAGGAAAATAAAATATTTAAAAATCGTATCACTGCATGCTGTTTTAAATCAGAAACTGTAATTAACTTATCATGGAAATGTGCTAAGAGGAGAAAATTCGAGGCTACTGGTGTCATTCATCCCTAGATGATGAATGCTAGCTTAAAAACACTTCATATAGTACCATTGTTATTCTGTTCTAGGGGAGAATTGTACCATCGTCCAACTGTGTTTACAGTGCCTAATGTATGAAGAGATCCATGACACAAGGATCTTGGGAAAAAAAAAGTAGAAATAGATGTTTACAGGCAGCAACCACAGCTTATGTCAGTTGACAACAAAATGAATAACTTGGCAGTTAACAACTTCAGCAAACTTCCCTAAGCATTGATGATTTTGAGGTTGAATCTATTTAAAAAAAAACTGAGTCGTTCTGAAACCATTCTGTTTTGCATGTCATCCAAAGATTTTCAAAGAAAAGTTTCAGTTTCAGGCAATGCTGATTCAGAATCAATGCCCAGAATGTAAATATGTTGACTCGGGGCCCTTTTCTAGCTAATACCAAAGAACTGATGCTATTAATCACCACTTCTAGTGATCCTTTTGGGTAATTGCTTGCTTACGAAGATAATGAATTTTCAGTCACTAAATTAGATAACTCACGATCCACGTGGAAGTTTGATTGAGAAAATATCCCTATCTCCTTTTCTTTTCAAGTCTGACAGATTCTGAAATGATGAAAGCAGTAAATACTAATACTGTTCACTGTCATTACCGTACTCTCTTTCTTTCTTACTAGAAAAATAATCAACTAATCAGTTCCGCATTATTTTTTTACTTCTGGATATTTGAGGGATGCTAATATCATTGGATATGCAACTCAGATAGAAATCTGACAGAATTGGAATATGCAGGACTAAAGCTTAAATCACTTGTGAGAAGAAAAAAACTTTACCCCTTTTTTTGTCAGCAAAGAGGAATTGATGCTTGTTTGAGTTGGGAACTGCATTGCCAAAATCATACACATACACCACCATAATTCTAGCATGCAGTACAAACAACCTAAAACAAACAACTACGATATGCCTAACCAGCTATGGTTTCTTAACAGCAGGTGCATCAAAAGGCAAGCAACCAGAGCAAATTTCTGAGGACTTACCAGCGCAGGGCGGGCAGAAGAGGCAGCGCAGCGATGATGCCTCTGGAGAACCGACTGACCTACAGGGCCAGCTGATTGAGATCCTAGACCGGAGCAGCAGGATGGTGGCGGCGCAGCTGGAGGCGCAGAACATCAACTGCCAACTGGACAGGGAGCAGAGGAAGGACCAAGTGAGCAGCTTGCTTGGTGTGCTTGGCAAGGTCGCTGATGCCCTCTACAGAATTGCTGATAAGCTGTAGCTGCCACTGTAAAGGACTAAATGTCTTGAGAAAAGTAATTAATTACTGCAAAAGGAAAAGGAATAGGGAAAAAACCATGACATTGTAAGAACGTACAGATTGATGGGTTCTTGACATCCAGTTTTTCTTGTGGACTGGTTCTGAAATTCAGCCAGAAACCTGAAACGGGTGTCTTATTTTTTCTCATGGGAGATGGAAGAGCTTAATAGCATTTAAACGATCTGTATCTGCACATCCCCTGACCCTAACATTGTGTTTTCGGGTGAATCTGGATTCCGGGTACTCCAGGATCGTTATGTTTCACTCTAAGTTGATTCCTGAATGCACATATGAACTGACATTAAACTACAAAATTCTTGAACTTTGTAACATCAACATCAACTGCGGCTCCCAGTGTAAAATTCAAAGATGAATTAACAATGATAAACAACACCGTAATTAACACCAGCTGGTCAGCTCGGATCATAAGACCAAAGCACAGGTACATCAACGTATTCCCTAAACTCGGGTAACAACTACATCATCATAGGGAACTTTCTTAAACATACATCGACAGGGGGCTCCAGAATCATCAGTTTTACTCAGCATCCGTTCTACTTGACCTGTAACGCCGGGAGTTCATCTTCGAGTTGGTCTGGATTGGTGGCGGTGACAATGCTTTAGGGTTATCTTCATCCATCTCACATTGATCAGTTTCATCAGAGGCTCCTGCCACCAGACCAATGAGAGATGAGTTTGTGTCACTGGATTTGGGGCCCTCATCCACCACCATGGCATCAACTGACTTTTTCCGAGGGATGAATGTGACTGAACTAGGAATCTCAACAGGTGTCTCAGGCTGCAACTTATTGGGATCTGATCTCCCTAACAGACTGTGGAGGTCTGCAAGAGCACTCCTGTTAGATTCATCGTTACACTCTGGTGTGTCCAAAGTGTAACGTGTGTACTTTGACGGGTTCCTAACATAGTCAGGAACACCAGGCGACTCAGATGGAGTGGACGAATCCTCCTTTGTTGTTACCACATCCATGGATTGAAGAACAAAGGGTGAATCTTCATCATGTTCAGAAAGCTCTGTCGGTGGATCTTTAACATCAGCATCAAACCTGACACGTTTCCTTGGTTTCGAATCGCCTTGCTCCTTTCTCTTCAATATAGGTCTCACATTGATATCCTCAGTTTTCATTGCTTGCACTCCAACAGTAGGGCACTCCTTGGTTTGAGTTGGAGAATGAGGGCCACCTTTAGCTGAACTATCGTCTTCTCTGAGTCTTGCAGATGCTGCACTAAGATCTGCCCGAGGATCCCTCGAGAGGCGGTAGGCCTCCTCAATGGAATCATCAAGGAGGTCAGGCACTACAGTATTGATGCTCATGTTAATGCCGTCATCCATGATTTCACTCATGTACACACGGTCTGCAGCATCCTCTCTACCAAATGCAGCTCTATCATACTTGTCCTCCTCCTCCTGAAAGATACACACTCCCTGTTAGATAAGAAGCCACAAAATAGGCCAAAGTAATCTTTCCAAAGCACATACACGGGCATAGCAAATACAAACATGAAAAGCCTTCATGAAGAATCAGGTCTAAGTGATTTCAGTGTTCCATCAAGCTAATGCCATGTTGAGACGACAACATTTAATGTTCTGCTTTGTGGTTTATACCGTAGTACTCCCTCCAGTCACAAATACACGTTGTTTTGGGAAGTGTGTAGTCAAAATTTCAAAACTTTGATTATCGATATCTTTTTAAACATTTTAGATTGGATACATGAAAATCATATGAGTAGATTTGTCTCGAAAAATAATTTCATAACATTATAATTTTATTGGGTTTTATAAATATATTATAATATAAATTAGTGGTCAAAGTTGGGTTTTAGAGACCGTGTCAACGTTCAAAATGACATATATTTGTGACTGGAGAGAGTAGTACACTAGTACTTATAATAATCACTAAAAGCAAAAGGCCTTCCAGTCTTCCAGATAAACCAACTGTCCTTAAGGGTACGAATAAACTGCAGAAGCGAACATCACAATAAGCAAATGGCCTGAACAACTTAGCAGACCATGACTACAATACTTCGATCCTCTCTACCTAGTTCTTCATCCAGATCATGCCAAGCCCATTTAGTTAGGAGAAGTGGTGAACAACTATGATGCACGGACACGGATACGTCGACATGACACGACACGGGAATTCGCCGTTTTCCCAAAAATACCGATACGGCGACACGGCTATATATATTTAAATAATAAATAAATTATATATATATATATATATATATATATATATATATATATATATATATATATTATTTTCTATGTTTCCACATGCTTATTAAGTTGAAATAATGTAAATTGTAAACTTGTAATTTGTAAAGTGTAATTTCCTCTCTAGCACTAGAATTAGCGTCTTCCATTTTTCTAGAATGATGAAACAAGCAATCAAGCACAAGTTTGCTAAATGCCTAAATATATATTGCTGGCTTACTGCAGTCTGCATCTCAACCCTAAATGCTAAAACAGAAAAGCAGGGAGATGATACCTCGGTGAAGCAGGGACGCCGGCGGCGCGCGGGAGAAAGTCGACGGCGCACGGGAGAAAGCTGATGGGCGGCGGCGAGGTGCAGGAGCCGACGGGCGGTGGCGAGGTGCGGGAGCCGGGAGCAGGCAGCGGCAAGGTGCGGGAGCGAGCGGCGGTAAGGTGCAGGAGCCGGCGGGCGGCGGCGACGTGCGGGAGCCGGCGGGAGCAGGCGGCGGCGAGGTGCGGGAGTCGGCGAGAGCGGGGCGACGGTGAGATGCGGGAGCGGGCGGCGGCGCGAGCGGCTGATGCAGAGAAGCAAAGAAGCGCGAGCGTGATGGGAATGAGGCGCTCAGTATCCGGGGCGAGAGGTTAGGGTTAGGGCAACGTCCGTGCGTGCGTTATGGGCCGGCAGTGTCCTAGGCCATTCCTGGGCCAACTGTGTCCAGGCCATATCCGACTCGTATATTTAGCGTGTCCGACACGTGTCGAGAATTTTAATAATTAAAATTAATTCTGAAATCGGCCGATACGTTGCCGACATGTGTCCAAGACGTGTCTGTGTCGTATCCGTGTCCGACACGTGTCGGACACGGATACGACGGTTTTGAGGAGGCGTGTCCGTGCTACATGGCCCTGTTTGGATACGCTTAAAATCCGATTCTGGGTAGAATTAAGCGAGAATCCCACCCAAACGCTTTGATTATTTTTCGATTCTTTCAACCGCCGCGGTGGGAAAGATCGGTATTTGCACTGGGAATCCATAATCCTGTACCGCGAGCCCGAGGGGTCGTTTCTTCCACCGCGGCGATTCTTGATTCTTCATATCGCGACTTATCAGAAAATCCTGATTAGATTAAAATCGATTCTCAGATAAGCGTATCCAAACAGGGCCATAGGTGAACAATACATCCTAAAGTTCAAATGTTTCTTTAAGCGAGGTAATGAACCAAAGTGGCAGCGGTTGATCCCATCGTAGTTCACGCCCTAATCTCAACAAGCAGGCTGCCAGCAATTATGATATGAAAGAACTGCTTAACTGGTACTAATCGGCCAAATCAAATCAAAAGTCGAAGCAATTTTTTTGCTCACCTCGCGATCCAGAGTCGGGTCGAGGCCGATGGAAACCCTAATCCCCTCCTCGTCGTCGTCCTCCGCCGACTTCCCCTTCCCTTCATCCTCCTCGTCGTCGTCGTCGTCGAGGTCACCCTCGAAGTCCTGCTTGGGCCGGCGCCTCCGCCCGCGGAGGCACCCGTTGGCGTCGTAGAAGGCGGAGGCGCACGGCGCGTCGGCGCGGAGATCCGCCGCGGAGCGCTCCTCCTCCTCGTCGCGGGCCTCCGAGGGGCGCGCCCAGCGGTGGCGCTCGACGTCCCCGGCCGCGACGGACCAGGACGCGGCCGGGAAGGAGGAGCCCGGTACGCCGTCGAAGAGGCGCGACCCGAAGAGCCGCTTCACCCGCGCCTCGAACCCCTCCCCCCCTCCTCCTCCCCCCTCCGCCGCCATGGATGGACGCAAACCTTCTCGAAGGTTCGACTGGGCCCGGCTCCGGCGGCTCGCGCTGCGGTGCGGGTTTGGGGTTTGGTAAAGTACTACCACGTGTGGTGGTCGGTATTCGAGGGGTTGCGGGAGTGGGGAATCGGAGGGGTTCGGTTTTGAAGGCGGCAGTGGCAAGTCAAGTCGTCGCCGCGGGCGTCGGTTTGGGTTTGGGCCTGATCTTGGGCTTTCCTTCGGAGTCGGTTGCGAGATGGGCCAATTCTGGGTGGATAGGCCGGGCCAGGGTTGAACGTTCAGACCCAAAAAAGAAAAAGGAAAGCCGGTGCTGCCTGGGGTGGGGGTGACGTGCTCATAGCCGCCACCGCCTCTCCTTATCTGCTCCTCCCTTCCGCGAGCCAGCCTCCCCTCCCCCACCTCGTCAGCCGGTCTCTCTTCCTAGGGTTTGCCCGCCTCGTCATCGCCGAGGTGAGGCTCCGCCGTCCCGCTCCTTGATTATTCCTTCTCTGCGCCCGTCGCTCGCCGGGGGCCTCGGGATTTCTCGGGTTGTTTCGGGAGCCTTACCGTGCTCCGTTCGTCTGGGCGGGTGGTGTCCTGGATTGGCTTTGGTGGTTCTGGGGTTTGGTCGACGATTGGTTGGCTGGTTGGTTGTAGGGGTACTCGGCCAATCCGGATTCCGCCGCACGTGTGATGGCTGTGTGTGTGTGTGTGTGTGTGTGTGTGTGTGTGCGCGCGCGCGCGCGCGCGTGCGTGCGTGCGTGCGGGCTCAAGGCTAGACGCGCTGTCTGATTTGAGGTGCTGTTGTCCAGGGGATTTTCTTTTTGCTGGTGTTGTTTGGTTGGTTCAAGCGGTCACACCTCTCGGCGATAAATTTGTATTGAAATGCATAGCTAAAACTAATGAAGCTTAGTCAAATTGGGCGTGCGATGTTAGGAGTAGGGTGATCCGGACTCCTGTGTCATCACCGAAATGGCACCGGATCGGGTCGAAGCCTATGTTGTTGCCGTTTGTTTGGGATCATTAGGTGTGGTTTTTATGATATGTGATGGTTTGTGAATTCTTTTCGTCTGGAATTTCAGGCACAAACTCGTGTTCTGCCGTAGGAAGTAGTTGCCTTAGCTGCATATGTGGTCATCTTGTGATATTTACCATTTCAGCAAATTTTTTTTTGCAGGCATTGGTAGATAGGTATCTCAGGATTTTATTTGGTTAGTTCGATATGGAGGGGGCTCTAGTACAGTCTGCAATTGTTCCGACCATATACAGGAGCAGCTCTACTCGGTTCCGTGTGCGTGTAAGGGCCACAATGGTGCGCAGTATGCCGACAAGGACCCTTACACTTGGGGGCTTCCAGGGGCTGCGGAAAACAAATTTTCTGGATACGAGATCCGTGATCAGGCGTGACTTTGGCTCTATCGTAGCAAGCCAGATTTCACGGCCGCGAGGGTCAGCATCGAGAGGGGTGGTCCGGGCCATGTTCGAACGTTTCACCGAGAAAGCAATCAAGGTGATTATGCTTGCACAGGAGGAAGCGAGACGTCTAGGCCACAACTTTGTTGGGACAGAGCAGATTTTGTTGGGCCTTATTGGTGAGGGCACTGGAATTGCGGCGAAGGTTCTCAAGTCTATGGGCATCAATCTTAAGGATGCCCGTGTGGAAGTTGAAAAGATCATCGGGCGAGGTAGTGGGTTTGTGGCTGTTGAAATCCCATTCACACCTCGTGCAAAGCGTGTATTGGAACTGTCACTTGAAGAAGCCCGCCAACTAGGTATTACCTTCATTTATTCACAAAATCGTCTAGTTTCATGTCGTGTTCCAGTATCATTCAGTTTGATTAGTTATTCTCTAATTCTAATTTTGTGGGCATCTTTGTCTCTAATTTTTGTTGATATACCTCTAATTTTTAATCAAATCAGCCAGTACTCAAGTTTTATATCTCTATTATCCTGCTCTGACTTTCTCAGTGCACATTAAGCATACAAAATACTAGTGTAGGTTGAGAATGGTGCACGATTAGTGGATTGATCACTAAACATGTACAACATGTCTGAATCTATGAGTAATTACTGATTCAGAATTATAATTAAGGAAACATTACTACCAGGTCCTGTGGGGTTGAGTAGAAAGCAGGCACTATCACCCTAAATTCTGCAATTCTCTTGATATATTACACTGCACTATAAGAGTGCAAAAAAATATATGAAGTGATAACTACTGCATTGTTCTTGAATATGATGCTGAAATGTCAGTATTTCTTGAGCTCAGGTATACCTTGCGATATGGCACGAAACTGTCAGGTCCTTAGTAGTCAAAGCAAGTCTTGCTAATTGGCTAGCCCTTTACTTTCGTTCACTTTCGAGTTTGGAATTTGTGCTGCCTTTTGATACTAGTTGTTTGTTCAGCAAATATGTGCAAAAAAGTTTCTCTAATGTTCATCAATGTTCGTTGTTCAGGGCACAACTATATAGGATCTGAGCATTTACTCCTAGGGCTACTTCGTGAGGGTGAAGGTGTGGCGGCCCGGGTGCTTGAAAGTCTTGGTGCTGATCCAAGCAACATCCGTACCCAGGCAATTCTCTTTACTATTATCTTTCTTAGCCAATTTATTCTGAGTTAAAGTTGCGCAGGGAAAGATATTTAACATGGTGTTTAGGTCATAAGAATGGTTGGTGAAAGCACGGAAGTTGTTGGTGCTGGCGTTGGTGGGGGAAGCAGTGGCCAGAAGATGCCTACACTTGAAGAATATGGTACTAATTTGACAAAGCTGGCAGAAGAGGTATTTCCTTTCTCCCGTTTGTGTTTTCTCTGTTGTGTAAATAGACCAGTATAGTCATCTCATCTTTTTTTTTCTTCTGCAGGGTAAACTAGACCCAGTTGTTGGCAGACAGGATCAAATTGAGCGTGTGACTCAAATTTTGGGCAGGCGGACAAAGAACAACCCTTGCCTAATTGGAGAGCCTGGTGTTGGCAAGACTGCTATTGCAGAGGGGCTTGCACAGCGTATTTCTAATGGGGACGTTCCCGAAACAATTGAAGGAAAGAAGGTTAGCTTAGACTGTTTTGTGACCTGTGGATTACCTTGTTTTCGTTATACGTCTGCAAATGAGTAGCACCACCACTTTTTCCAGACTGTGTCCCTTTTGGGTAAACTCAGTAATTTTATTCATAAATCATAGTGTAATTAAAAAAAACTTTGCTGGGTAACTTTGTCAGTAACATGTACAGGATTATTTTGTGTATTTACTTTTTCACTATTACGACGCCGTTAGGTAATTATTGGGATCAATATTGAGTCCTCGACATTTAGATGTTGAGGACTTGAGGCTATTGTCAGATGTAGATGAAAAAGGAACTGATTTTACCAAGATTGTTTATAAAATTTTGAGTGTGGTAAAGCATCTTGTCCTAATTATCCTTGTGTTTCAGAATACTGATCCATATTTCTCTGGGTTAGGTTATTACTCTTGACATGGGGCTCCTTGTTGCTGGTACCAAGTACCGTGGAGAGTTTGAAGAAAGATTGAAGAAACTTATGGAAGAAATTAAGCAAAACGATGACATTATTCTCTTCATTGATGAAGTGCACACGTTAATCGGAGCAGGTGCAGCTGAAGGTGCAATTGATGCTGCTAACATCTTGAAACCAGCTCTTGCAAGAGGTGAACTGCAGGTATAGGATCCTCCGCCATCATTATGTTGTTTCTCTTATTAGCTCATATGTCCGGTTGGGTCTGGAGAAAGTCTCAAAAGGCCTCGTTTAGGTTGACTACAGAAAGTATTCCCAGGCCCGGCTCTGGGGGTAGGCCGGGGGGGCGCCGGCCTAGGGCCCCGGCCAGGGAGGGCCCCCCTCGCGCCGGCCCAACGCCAGAAGCCGCACAATTTGCGTATGGATTAGCTGCTTTAGGGTGCCAACTTCATGTGCTACGGCTCATTGAATCACCTAAAATTGAATTGCATGCTCCTTTGGCCGATGATCTGATGGATTTCTATGAAAGAATGGGCGATACATTAGCTATTCAATATGGTGGTTCTGCTGCTCACAACAAGGTAGGTGTCTTGTTATATGACTACTCTGAAAGAGTGTACAACTGTTTTAATTTGTTCTTTACCCCATTTGCTGTAGTTTTAATTTTCCTTGCATCATCCTTTACTTTTTCCTATTATTTGAGCATTTCTCCCCCTCTCCCTATTATTCTGTAGCTCCATGTTTAAGCTGAAGGCACATGAAGGCAACTTGTCATCTAAATATAGAATTCAGAAAGTTTGTTATTAGGAATGTGTTTTTATATTTTTCTCAAAGTAATTTGTACAATTTTTAAAGTTTAAAGTAGAACTGAATGATGGATAGTGGTTACCTACCCCTTCGTGTATGGTGGATATTGCATCTGAAATGGATGTGGAGCCAGAATTTCTCATAAAACGTCAAAGTAAAAGAAAGTATTTTGATGAACTGCATATTTTATAAGTAGAAAAAAAATTTATAGCAAAGGGCCTATAGAGCCAAATTCGCCCTAGGGCCCTTGAAAACGTTGAGCCGGCCCTGAGTATTCCGTTCCACTTTAGAAGCCATGTCCACAGAGGATATATGAGGGCCAAATATTTGCCCCTAACTTACCACATTTCTAATGCTGTCCTCTCTCTAGTGCATTGGTGCCACAACACTGGATGAATACAGGAAGCATATCGAGAAAGATCCTGCACTGGAGAGAAGGTTTCAACCTGTTAAGGTTCCAGAGCCAACTGTTGATGAAACAATACAGATCTTAAGAGGACTTCGTGAGAGATATGAACTTCATCATAAGCTGCGATACACAGATGATGCTTTAATTGCTGCAGCACAGTTGTCGTATCAGTATATCAGGTTTGCAGTGCATCACACTTTTAATTAACGCATTTTATTTTTAAGAATGTTTCGCTTATATCGTGTCTATACAAATATAACCAATTCCGGAGCAGCAGTTATTCTCTAGATGTTAGCTGTTTTTTGTTGTTGTTGTGATGGACAGTTATGTTGATATCTCTGCTGGTTTATTTGGTCTGTGTTGTTCACTTATTTGTGAAGTGGCAGTTTGGTTACTTTTGCCGATAAGGTGGGTGAGTGGCTTGCATAGGTGTCATCACGTATTTAATCATACATCATCGAATGATTGATTGCCCTGACTTGTGTTAAGTTCAGATTGTGCTCTATAATTCCTTGTTTTCCTTTGATCTATACTTTTGCTAAAAATGTTTATAGATGACCTAGGTTGTATAATACTCGCTGTTTCACCCTTAATCTTGGCTAGGGTTGTCAAAGTGCCTAGTAAAAATTAAATTACAAAAAGGCTGGAAAGTAAAATCTATATCATGCTTGTTGCTGATTCTGTCATATGACATGCATGGTGATTAGGATCCCTCCTAGAAGCGAAATGTTAATTCCAATTATCTTATTGAGTTCAAGATCCCTCTTACTAACTGGAATACAAGAATCAGTAGATCTGTTCTGCCCAAAATGGAGATATAGGCATTAGGCAGAGTTCTGTTTGCCCCCTTCTTGGTTCCGCTTCTGATACCTGGGCTTGTCAAAGGATATGTGATTATACTGAATGCAAAAGGGAGAGAGTTTAGTTTGTATTAAAAATAAGCTCTATCTTAGTTAAAATTTTGGCAATCAAACCAATCATTTGATTGTCCGGTTGTCCCTCTTAACAAATTTTTTGTTATTTTTTTATTTCTTCAGTGACCGCTTCCTGCCTGACAAGGCTATTGACTTGATTGATGAAGCGGGATCCCGTGTTAGGCTCAGGCATGCACAGGTACTAGAACTGAATTGTTCAGATCCCAAACAATCTACTTCACTGCATTGTTCCTGTCTAAACACTGCATTGTTCCTGTCTAAGCATGATCCCTTTACATTACAGCTCCCTGATGAAGCCAAAGAGCTGGACAAAGAGCTTCGCCAGATAACCAAGGACAAGAACGAGGCTGTGCGTGGCCAAGATTTTGAGAAGGTACATATGGACTTTGGAGAAGTGCTCTGAGTTCTGTACAAAGGTTCCTAAATGGTCATCTTAGTAAGATATTAATGTTGTTTCACTTGCAAACCTGCGAGTTGATTTGACCGTTTCTACTCGTTTAAAAGTGACTCCTAAATCATAACTAGAAGTCAGCCTTTTCTTCCTTTCCTTTTCTTCCTTTTTCTTTTTATGCAATTAGAATTTGCATGTATGCCGAACCTGCTCTACCGCTTCCAAAATTTCTTTCATGTTATCTCATCATTATTGTTTCTTGACAGGCTGGAGAATTAAGAGACCAGGAAATGGAGCTGAAGGCTCAAATTACAGCCATTATTGACAAGAGCAAGGAAATGGTTAAAGCAGAGACTGAATCTGGTGAAGTTGGTCCTCTTGTGACAGAGGCAGATATCCAACATATTGTCTCCTCTTGGACTGGAATACCTGTGGAGAAAGTCTCATCTGATGAGTCTGACCGTCTCCTTAAGATGGAGGAGACACTCCATACGCGTATCATTGGTCAGGATGAGGCCGTCAAAGCTATTAGCCGTGCTATCCGCCGTGCTCGTGTCGGCCTCAAGAATCCAAACCGACCCATTGCTAGCTTCATATTCTCTGGACCGACTGGTGTTGGTAAATCAGAATTAGCAAAGGCTCTGGCAGCCTACTACTTCGGCTCAGAGGAAGCCATGATCAGACTTGACATGAGTGAGTTCATGGAGAGACATACGGTCTCCAAACTCATCGGGTCACCTCCAGGTTATGTTGGCTACACCGAGGGAGGTCAGCTGACTGAAGCAGTTCGCCGCCGGCCATACACAGTTGTTCTCTTTGATGAGATTGAAAAGGCACATCCAGATGTCTTCAACATGATGCTTCAGATCTTAGAAGATGGGAGACTAACTGACAGCAAGGGACGGACAGTTGATTTCAAGAACACACTGTTGATCATGACCTCAAATGTTGGAAGCAGTGTCATCGAGAAGGGAGGCCGGAAGATTGGATTTGACCTTGACTATGACGAGAAAGATACCAGCTATAACAGGATCAAGAGCCTGGTGACCGAGGAGTTGAAGCAGTACTTCCGGCCTGAGTTCTTGAACAGATTAGATGAGATGATTGTCTTCCGGCAGCTGACAAAATTGGAGGTCAAAGAGATTGCTGATATAATGCTCAAAGAAGTGTTTGACAGGCTCAAGGCAAAGGATATTGACCTCCAGGTTACAGAGAGGTTCCGAGATAGGGTTGTCGAAGAAGGTTACAACCCAAGCTACGGTGCCAGGCCTCTGCGGCGTGCTATTATGAGGCTTTTGGAAGACAGTCTCGCGGAGAAGATGCTGGCTGGTGAGGTCAAGGAAGGTGACTCTGCTATTGTTGATGTGGATTCGGAGGGCAAGGTGATAGTTCTGAACGGTGGGAGTGGTGTTGCTGAGCCATTGGCACCTGCCCTCAGTGCCTAATTGAGGACAGCATCGTTGGTCTGGAATCTGGCTTTCTTTACCCCTCAGCTGGGGTCATCATGATGGTAAAACTAGATTGACATCACTCCCCCTCCCCCTTCAATTAGGTGCTTTCTCTTTCCTCAAAAATTTTTTGAAGTGAGGCAGTATAAATTGTTATGGAAATGAATCGAAAGAGATGCGTTTACAAGCAAGATATATGGTAGATCTTGAGTTTGCTTTGTTTCTGAAAGAAAGTTGGAAGCTTCATTTTCCTGCGAGTACTTGTATTCTTTTAGGTAGGCAGCAAGATATGGGATATCGCTGTGTTGTTGTACGTAACCTCACAATTTCTTATTAATTGAAAAGCACTGTGTCGGGTTTCTTGTCAGAATTAACTCCTTTTGATCGCAATGCGGTGCCGCCGCTTATTGCAAATCTCAATCGATACAATGATATTATACCTTTTAAGTTTCATTTCTTTGATTTACTCTTCCTCGACGTACAGTTGGTTTTTGCTATAGCTACTACAGCAAAATTTTACCGACCGTGTTTGCTGATCGAGCTGTAAGGACGAAAATGCACTGGCCCCTAGAATGTCTATGGATTGGATATATCTTTCAGGCATAAGTTTGGGCGGGTGGGAAATTGTGAGATTAGATTTAGGCTCTGCTTCAAACAGTTTTGGCTTCTGTCTTTTAAAAGCTATTTGAAACGTGTTAGCCTTTTAATTTCAGATTTTATATTTTTTTGGTTTTTTTTGGTTTTTTAGTTTTTTTCCATTTATTCTTTTGTATTATTCGTGATTATATTACTTTTTTTAATTATTATTATTTTTTGACTTCGAAAAAACCAATAGCGGGCTACAGTGTATTTACTTTTAGGTGATGCTCATTTGGGCTTAAAATCTCACTATTATGGCTTTTTTAACTGTAGCGGCTAAAAATATATTGTAGCTGCTAAAAGTCTTTTCAGCTAATTAAATTTTAAAAAATAGAAAAGTTATATCATGCTTGATAATATAAAAGAATAAGAAAAAAGACAAAAAACCCCTAAACAAAATCAAAAAGTAAAAAAAAGATAAAATTAAAAAGTTAGAAGACAAACAGAAGCTTCTTAACCCGGTCGAAGCGGAACCTTAGAAGTTAGATCTTCACGTGGATTGTGGTGAGGTAGTGTTATGCAAACGAGTCCTTTTCACATGCGAACATTTGAGATCACAAGCACAATAGAAGCTCGATGCAAAATGCGTCACAGCAAAGTGGTTGAATGTCGGTGCGTTGCAACTTAAAAAAATATATTCGTGGTGACTATAAGCTCCTACAGGGACCGAACAAAACGTACAGTAGAGGTGCAAACGGAGCGGATACGGACAGATACTGTTCATCCTTTATTCTTTTTCATATTTTTTTATCGGAGTCGAAGTCGGACACGGATAGTGCTGGATACGAATACGAATGCGGATATTCTCGGTCACGAATACGGAGCGAATACATGCCGCTCCGAATACAGTTAATTTCGGTCACGAATATTTAATCGGATAATGCGCGAAAGCAAATTTTACATGGTGACAGAGACAAATTAAGCAAACTGAGATCTAATACGAGTGTACCGACGTTGCAACAGCCACCGAAACAAGCAATCTTATATAAATAAATGATGCTATATTTCAAGAAAGTCGGAGATCCCACATGACCGGCGGAGAGGCTAGGTATCCGACTCCGTTTCCGTATCCGGTAACTATCTGGGTAACTATCTGGGTATCTATCCGGTAACTATCCGGATAGTTCCGTATCTGTCGGATAATGCTTGTTCCGAATCCGTTTTCGTATCCGACAAAAAATATCCGAATCTGTTTCCGTATCCGACAAAACCTTCAAATATCCGAAAATTTGCTTCGAATTATATCCGAATTAAAACGGACGGTCGGTCGGAAAATATCCGCTCCATTTGCACCCCTAAGTAGAGCAGCACAACATATAAGAAACTACATAATTCTCTCCTATGGAACATCGAATGCCTTTGCAGAAATCGCATACATTTCCGACGCACCTCCACATCTGACAATGCAACATGTTTCTTTCCAGACACATCCGATTACACTTGAAGAAAAATCTGATGATTGGATTCCCAACCTCAAGCCGGTCGAGATGCATGTAACCTGCAGCAGCTGCATACATCGTGCAAGAACAGACCCCTTCTAGCGACGGACGATTTACTTCGCTTCAGCTAAGACTACTGGAACACCAACCGACTCTCTTCGATCATCGCTCGTCATTCGAACGATTCCGGCAGCGGCCGGCCGGCGAGGAACGCCCTGAAGAGCACGAGGGACCTCTCCGGCTGCGAGAACGGCGCCTCGTGCGACGCGCCCCGGATGGTGGCCAAGGACAGCACGTTGCCGAACACCTGCGTCCATCCGCCAACCTGCAAAGCGCAGCACAGGAGAAGAGGAGGTTTCACCACCGTGATGTGACGGAAATACCGAAATTTCATTCATTTTGGCTGAAAATTCCGACGAAATATTCAAACATGATTTGAATTTTGATACAATTTAGCCAAATTTTAAATGAGGATAAATTCGGCCAAAATTTAACCGAATGCTTTTCCTTTCGGTACCCGCCGAAACGAACGAAATTACAACCCTGGTTTGAGCAAGCTGTTTTCAGATTACCTGTAAACTAGCACCGGGATGCCAGACTTCACGAGCGCGCCGACGATGTTGATGGTTGGGATCTTGAGGTCCAGTTGCTTGTACTCAAGAACACTGAATCGGACAAAATTTACAGTAGTAAGCTTTCCGAAGCAATGCGGGGCTGAAATGCAGTAATTATTTAGCAAATGCAAATAGAGTGCACACACCTGCTACAAACCGTCCACTTCGTCACGCCATTGAGGCGGGCGTGCATTGCGTCTTACACATCTTCCCGGTTCAGATAGTTCATTGTTTCGTCCTCGACACACACGTCGAGCTCCCTGTTGACTTGCTGCATAGACACCACAAAAAATTGCCACAACAAAAAGATTGTCAAGAACATAGTACGTCTCCTTGAAATGTGAACGCCACAATCTCAGCTGTGGGCTAAGGATTTTGGACTGCATCAAGACTGAAGAATTGCAGACATCGAGGGTGACATCATACTTATCGACGAAGAATCTGCTGGTCTCTCTGGTCACTTGGCTCATCACCCTGTCGCAAACCGGGCTAAACGATCCGTGATAGTACTCGCTCACATACCGTGAATAGTTGCAAACCGTTGTGAAGATATTGTAAGTTGAATCCGATATCAGCCCATGCGACCAGAAGAACTCAGCCCTTGAGTTGAAATCAGTAGAGAATTCGAGAACCGGGTTGCCCAACTATTGGATCAATGAGAAGAAGGCAATAAGTACACTTCAGCTAGTCCCTAAAACTATAAATGGATGAGGCTTCAAAAATTATATTTTGGTAAGCTTGTTAATTGCTTACAGCTTCTTCTCCTTGTTGAATTCGACCACGCGCTGTGCTAATTGCGGAACATAGTGGCCTGAAATATATCATGGTACTTAGAAGGTGAAGGGATGAATTCAGAATTGAAGCAGAACGAAAAGATAATCCAGTAGAATTAACTTTACCAGCATAGCTCTCTCCTGTAATATGCAAGTGTTAACTTTATTCCAGAAGAAAATGTACACATCACAAATAAACCGAGAGAACACATGAGAATTTCTCTATTCTCTTACTTGCTCCCCCTCTTTTCTTGCTTTTCTTACAAAACTGGTTACAAGCATTCTCAATATATAAGCTAATAATCTCCTACTAGTATATATATTCGGACTTCAAGTTGGACACAACTTCAACTTGAGTTACACACGAAGACAGACTCTACTACGACTTGAACTTTAAGTTAAGATTATTTCTAACAATCTTCCCTTTAATCTTGATTTGACATACTCTAGTTTTAGCCTCAATGCATTGTGAACTACTAGTCACGCCTCCACATGAAGCGTTCTACATGTAAGCTACATATAAGAACTCAACTTAGCTGGCACAGGTTCATCCAGATGCAAAGATTTTAAAATATTGAAACGGCTGGCCTCAATTATGACTTACTAAACTCATACTTGATATAGAACAGTGACACATCTTCTCAATGTTCTGATTTTTTTTTCACCTTACTTGAGTTTGGACGACGATACACCTTCTCGACGTCCTTGACTCCAACCTTTATCAGAGCAGTGTTGGTTCATCATCGCTGAAACTTTGATCTGCTCTGGACTTTTTTTCCTCCGTGCGCTTGCTTGTGACTTTTCGTCGGACTGAGTGCCCTGCGCTAGGAGCGTCGCACGAGACAAGCGCGAAACGGAATCGTCGAGACGATTTTTCCAGCGACTCGGTTCTCTCCTTGGCTCTTATACCACTTGTTAACTTTATTCCAGGAGAAAACACACGCATCGCAAATAAACAGAGAGAACATAGGAGAATTTTTGAATTTCTCTATTCTCTTACTTGCTCCCCTTCTTTTCTTGCTTTTCTTACAAAACTAGCTACAAGCTTCTTTAATATATAAGCTAATAATCTTCCATTAGTATATGTATTCGGACTTCAAGTTGGACACAACTTCAACTTAAGTTACACACGAAGGCAGACTGTACTACGACTTGAACTCTAAGTCAAGATTAGTTCTAACAATAAGTCCCTGCACTTGTACTGTGGGAATTTGGCAAGCCAGCCTTGCAACAACATCAAATTGTCCCTGGCTGTAGAAATTTTAAACCACTAAAAAAGAAATAGTTTGCAAGCTAATTCTACAGAAAATTGAGCTATAGTTTTGCAAACATGAAACTCACCTGTCCTGCTGTCACCAACACCCCCATAGAAGTAGGATCAGTGGAGTAGGAGAAGCCCACTCCTGCAGGGCTCTTCAAGTACAGCATGTTGCCCTCTGAAACAACCAACAGATGGCAAAAAAGATATTAAGGTTTCTTAATTCTCTGACCTTTTGTTTCCCTGAAATCTCTTGCACTACAAAAAGGACCAACAACAAAAGGCAACAAGGGCAGCAGTGCACACGCAGAAGTTTGCTTTGGTGTGATACAACAAGCGCTCACCTTTGTTCCAGCTACACTCATTCCTCACTAGCACATTGCCACTAGGCCTGAATGGCCCATTCTCTGAGAATGCCCCCACTCCCACAGATGAACAGCCAGGTCCTACACATGCATGGAGAGAAAAATGTCCATTTCACAAGATCAATAAATATTATGTACTAAAAATTACAAAGAATCAAAGCTCCATTTTTAGCTCTTGTGATAAACTGATAATTCCCCCCTTTTTGTCAAGAACACAAGAAAATCTTTCTTTTGGATTCTTTTGGACAGTAAGAACTCCAGTAAGTTAGTAAATCTTTGGTTCTAAGCCAATTTACACAGAAAATTGAGCGACATTCTCCACCCTTCCTCCACACTCCAAACATTTCTTGATTTACTCTACCCCTTTTCTCTTCATATACTGTTCTTCTTGAGTGGCCTCCCCAATAATGCAACAACACGTACATGTACAGCAACAAGTATTCAGCTGGTGAACTACCTCCATTTAGCCAGAGGACGAGAGGCTTGGTGGCCGGATCCAGCTCGGCCTCGGCGAAGTAGTAGAAGAGCGACCTCTTCTTCACGGCGTCCACCGTGATGTAGCCGGAGTACTGGGCGAAGCTGACCTGCGGCTGCCCCGGGAGCCCATTGATCTTGTCCTCCATCTCCATGCCCATGGAGAGGCAGCCATTGCCGATGAGCACCAGAACAGCCACTCACACCACTGCAGCAACGGTGCCCCTGTAAGGCTGTACATGCTCTTTGCGAGAGAAGGGGGGGGGGGGGGGGGGGGGGGTGAAGCGCTCGAGAGAGGAGTGAAGTGTGAATGCTGCAAGGTGGTGAGGTGAGAAATGGATAGGTGCCAATAAATAGGTTTTAGAGGTCTTCCAGCTCTAGGTGGTGTGAGGTGTGAACCTGAACCGTGCTTAGTTACCTTACTTAAGGGTCCATTTGATTGTCTTAGAAACTAAGGTAAAGGATGTGTTTTAATGGCCTAGATCTAATGGCTTTTGGCTAGAATAGAATTGTAACAATCGAAAGAAGTAGCTTTTAGAATAAAATTTGAAAAATATCTTATGGAAGACATGGATACAAAGGTGGTGACGGAGACCGGCCAGTGGCTTTTGGAAGCGGCTTTAAGCCCGAAGCCAAAGCTGATTTGAACACTCAAAAAGTTAGGCAAAAGACAATGTTTAGTGTTCGTTTTTGGAACATTTTTATACCGGAAGTTTTGAGTTGACTGGTTTAAAAAGGGAGCTCTGGTAAAAAGGGAAACTTGTGTCATGCTTATGGCTGAGTTCTTTTCGATTTTCAGTTGGTATATGCTTTTATTGTCTACAGTAACTAGCTTTTAAACGGTGCGTTTTTTCAAAGCGGGATCAACAGGAAGATTGTAGTAAAAAGTGTACTGAGTTTAGTTGTATTGATCTGAGAGACTATGTGGAGGTGACCCCATATTTGTTATGAGTAATTGACCCTTGTTTTAGAAAGATTGAGTTTAGTTTTTGAAGTTTGTGCTGTTTCTGCAAAGTCGTAAGTCCTAGCGAGTGGCCGGAAGACCGTTTATGACCAGTTTGTGTGTCGTATGTTTGTGATGAGTAATTGACTCGTGTTCTTGAAAGTTTGAGTTTGATTTGGTTGGTTCGCGCCAAGTCGGTGCATGGCGCAGTTTGGTTCGGTTGGACCTGGTCGAACGCGATCAGACGTGTTTAGGTCGCTTGTTCTTTTTCTAAATCGGTTGTTCGGGCTATTTTGTATTTGAGTATGTTTTGTTGATGCTAATGTTGATTATGCTGTTTCGAGCGGTGCTATGTGACAGTTTGCTTGTCTGTGTGACTGCAGGACTTCGGAGCTAGGTCATGGTGAGCGCGTGGGAGGACCGGGACTAGGCACAGTAGGTGTTGAGGTCCAGACGGTCGGAGACGCTGAAGATGACCGAGGCTGCTGAGGTGGTTGCAAGCTGGGAGACGAGGAACTGGAGCTGGAGCTGTCGGAGGTGGTCATGACGGGTAACGGCGAGGTGGACCGGGACTAGGCTCAGGGAGGAGCTGAGGTCCAGACGGTCAGGATGCCGGGTGCGGTCGTGCGAGGACAGGAAGCTTCCGGGAAGGTGCAGCAGGGGCATTTTGGTAAAATACGTAAGGCTGCAAAATGAAAGCGGATTCGATTAAAGATAACGGGTTGGAGACCCGTTAGTGGTAGTGGTTGTAGAAGGCTAAATGGAGGAGGTTAGGGTTTGGAGTTGAAATCCTGGTTCCCTCCTTTTTCATGTGAGAGTTTGACTTTTGCCTCATGTGTGTGGGAGTTAGGGAGTGGGACCATTTAGCCTTCTACTACCACTACCACTAACGGGTCTCCAACCCGTTATCTTCAATCGAATCCGCTTCTATTTTGCAGCCTTGCGCATTTTACCGAAATGCCCCTGCTGCACTTTCCTGGAAGCTTCCTGTCCTCGCACGACCACACCCGGCATCCTGACCGTCTGGACCTCAGCTCCTCCCTGAGCCTAGTCCCAGTCCTCCTCGCCATTGCCCGTCGTGTCCACCTCTGGTAGCTCCAGCTCCGGTTTCTCGTCTCCCAGCTCGCAACCACCTCAGAGCCTCGATCATCCTCGGTGTCTCCAACCATCTGGACCTCAACACCTCTTGTGCCTAGTTCCGGTCCTCCCATGCCTCACCATGACCTAGCTCCGAAGTCCTGCAGCCACACAGACAAGCAAACATCACATAGCACCGCTCGAAACAACATAATCAACATTAGCCACAATAAAACATACTCAAACACAAAATAGCCCGAACGACCGATCGAGAAAAAGAACAACCGTCCTAAGCACACCCGACCGCATTCGACCAAGTCTGACCAAACCAGACTGCGCCAAGCACCGACTTGGCACGAACCAACCAAACCAAACTCAAACTTTCCAGAACACGAGTCAATTACTCATCACAAACATGGGGACACCTCCACATGGTCTCTCAATCTCCCCCTTAATGAGTATATTGACAAACACAGAAAAAGCATAAAGTTGAGTTTGTTTGAAAGTCATACATGGTCTAAAAGAGAAGCAAAGAGATGCAAGACCATGTAGACAGAGGAGCAAAAACAGAAAGAGTAAGTTTTCCTCAAAAGCTCCCAGTTTTTCTCGATCATTCTCCCCCTTTTGGCAATAAAGTCATCAAGATGCAAAAGAGAGAATAAAGCATGGTGTTGGATGGAATGGCTGAATTTTATTCAATCTAAGCAATTAGAGCCATGAAGATTATCCAAAGTGACCATTTGAGTATTACACCAAGCCATAATGCATATGAATGCTAGCAAGATCATGAAAAGATATGTATAATCACGCTAAGCCAAATAAGTCACAATCTGAAAATTAATCGAATTTCTTAGCATGTCAAGTTATTCAAGATCAAAGTCTAGTTAGAGGTATCCAAAGATGATGCAAGCCATGTCAATAATCTAAGTGGAACCAAGAAGCTAGTATTGAGTCATTTTAGAGCGTTACAAGTCCAAGAATGAATCATTTATTCAAGCACTTTAGTCTTTTTGTAATGAAGCAAATTTAGCACAGTTGACATATTTTTTCTTTAGAAACTCATGGTCGTTTCCAACCAAAATTTTAATTATGTACTAGATCTCGAGCCTTATGCGACCACTCTAAGCAATAAGCTTAAGAAGTGATCTTGGTCAACCAAAACTCCCCCTGAGTTTATGCCTAGCGCAATGGCAAGCAGTCTCATGAGAAAGAATTGGTGAGATTAGTTCTTTCGCACAAAAGAGATCTTTTAGCTTTTGTTGAATTTAGTTCAAGAACAAGAAGTTTAACAATAACTCATTCTTCATAAAGGAACTAGCATAGCTCACTCTAAAGCTCAATAGAGATTCAAGACTCAACTCAGCCTATTTGACATGGCATGAATCATAGAAGGATAACTAAAGACAGACTAGTCTCAAGCGCTAACACGACATGATTTAATTCAAGTTGTGCATTTTTAATCAACTTATCATTACAAAGACTTGACTATACATATAAAGTCATGATAAATCTAGCATTTAAGCACAGATCATGGCAAGATATAATGTATTGTAAACATGTCATATAAGGATAATAGTCAAGGCTCCATGTAGTTATATTGTAATGCAAAATGATATGCAAGAAAATCCAGCTCCCCCTCAACATGTGATGCACTTTTAGTTCAAGTTGAGTTAAGTCAATATTAAGATCCAGAAGCTCCCAAATGAACTCCCCCTGAACCAAAGCTATAAAAACGAGAAGCTGGCAAGAAAATCAGAAAAGACAGTTCTTAAAGCATAGACAAGATATATAGAGAAAACTAGGGCTCAGACTGACTCTCATCTACCCCATATGACACAAAGACTATCAGCCGTTCTTCTAACACACTAAGGAGCAAACACGTTCCCTATCTACCGAAGGATGGCCCAACCCTTGCTAGAACCTATAAGAAGTGAGTGAGCTCAACCTAGTGAGAAGAGAGACAGCTAATAAGCAACATCCTAGAACCACAAGATGAGAGGAAGGCATCTAAGCAACTAGACAAGAGAACCACTCTAATCTATGCTAGAAAGACTAACCCAAATGCACCCAATGCAATGCAACAGAATGAGAACATGAGCATATAAATAAGATAAAACATAAACCACACAACTCCCCCTCACAACAATCCATAATTACAGACCACCCCAAGCTCTCCCCGCAAAGCTGAAAACCTAGAGCTATCCAAAGGCTTGGTAAAGATATCGGCCAGTTGGTGGTCACTCTCCACAAACTGGAGCACTATGTCACTCTTCTCCATATGGTATCTAAGGAAGTGATATCTGATATCAATGTGCTTGGTCCGAGAGTGCTGCACTAGGTTCTTAGCAATGTTAATAGCAGAAGTGTTATCACAAAGAGTGGAAGACTATCTATAACTAACCCAAAGTCCCGCAGGGTCGAGACCATCCAAAGTATCTGGCTGCAACAACTGGCGACAGCAACATACTCGACCTTTGCGGTGGACTGTGCAACACCGGACTGCTTCCTAGAAGACCAAGAAACAAGAGAAGTGCTAGTGAATTGGCAGGTGCCAGAAGTGCTCTTCCTATCTATCCTACAGCCAGCAAAGTCTGCATCTGAGTAGGCTCTGAGGGAAAGACAGGAAGAGGAAGAGCACCAGATACCATAGTCAATGGTAGCTCGAAGGTACCGAAGGATGCACTTCACTGCTTGGCGGTGAGATACACGAGGAGAAGCCTGGAATCGAGCACATAGACACACAGAGAAGTGTATGTCCGGTCTCGAGGCCGTGAGGTACAAGAGAGAGCCAATTATGCTTCTGAACTCTTTTTGATCAACTGGCTCGCCATCCTCATCTGGATCAAATGAAGCTGATGACGCCATCGAAGTTGAAACCGACTTGCCATCACTCATATCAAAGCGTCTCAGGAGTTCGCGAGTATACTTGCCCTGATGCAAGAAAGTACCCTCCCGAGTTTGCTTGATCTGGAAGCCTAGGAAGAAGGTCAACTCACCCATCATGCTCATCTCAACTCGGTGCTCATGACATCCGAGAACTGTGAAACAAGAGCATCAGAGGAGCCACTAAAGATGATATCATCCACATAAATTTGGACGAGAAGAGGGTCATTGCCATGCCTACGTATGAACAAAGTCTTGTCGACCTTACCCATCTCAAACCTATGACTCAACAGATAGGACTTAAGCCTCTCATACCAAGCTCTAGGGGCTTGCTTAAGTTCGTACAGGGTTTTGGAAAGCTTGTAGACATAGTTTGGGTATTTGGAGTTCTTGAAACTTGGAGGCTGTCTAACATAGACCTCTTCCTCAATAAACCCATTGAGGAAGGCACTCTTGACATCCATCTGGTAAAGCTTGAAGCCCTTAGACGCTGCAAATGCAAGTAGAATCCTAATGGCCTCTAGCCTAACTACAGGGGCAAAGATCTCCTCAAAATCTAGACCCTCAACCTGGGAAAAACCCTGAGATACTAACCTAGCCTTGTTTCGAATGACTACCCCATCCTCACTCTGCTTGTTTTTGAACACCCACTTGGTACCTATGACATTATGACCTCTAGGGGGCTCAACAAGCGATCAGATCTTGTTTCTTTCAAAGTTTTCTAACTCCTCATGCATAGCATTGACCCAAGACTCATCAGAAAGAGCATGACTAACATCCTTGGGCTCGAAAGAAGCAACAAAGGCAGAGTGGAGATAGAAGTGAGACATGCTAGACTTTGAGCGTGTGACTCGCTCAAAGAGGTCTCCAATCATCTGCTCTGAAGGATGGTCTTTCTGGATATGTCGGGAGGTCCTGGATGAGATGAAGAAGTGGCCTCTACCTCATGAGCTGATGAGGTAGGAATAGAGTCACTAGCTCCAGAAGAAGCAGAAGGCATGAGCTGATCTCCTCGAGGTGCAGTGGAAGAAGTAGGCACCTCAAGGGGAGGAGGAACTGGATCAGGTAGACAACCCTCATCTCCATCCTCCTCATCATCTATAAAGATGGTCTTGGACTGGTCTAAAGAACCTGAGATATCAGGCCTAGTCCCTGGACTAGCCTCATCGAAAGTCACCTCACAGGTTTCTACTATTTTACTAGACTCACAGTTCTAGACCCTATAAGCCCGCGAAGAATTCGAGTAACCTAGAAAGATACCATCACAAGATCGTGACTCGAACTTATCTAGGTTCCCAGACTTCAGAATAAAACACTTGCAATCAAACACACGAAAATGAGAGACACTGGGCTTTCGCCTATATCTCAACTCGTAAGAAGTGTGATGCAAGTGTGCCCTCAGAAAAACTCTATTTGAAACATGGCACGCGGTGGCTATCGCCTCAGCCCAAAACTTCCTAGGTGTAGAGTACTCATCGAGCATTGTCCTGGTCATCTCGACCAAGGTACGGTTCTTCCTCTCCACTACGCCATTTTACTGGGGGACGTGTGGAGAAGAGAACTGGTGCTCTACACCTGTCTTATCGCAAAAACCTCTCAAAGTAGGAATTCTTGAACTTCGTGCCATTGTCACTGCGGATCGACAATGGGTATATGTCTCATCCTTCGAGGCTAAGAAAAATACCCAAGAGTACCTCGAGAAGTCATCAACCACGACAAGAACATACCACTTCCCTCCTGCTGACTGCACTCTAGCTGGTCTAACTGTGTCCATATGGAGCAGCTGTCCTGGTGCATCGATCATAGTCACTGTGACCGGAGGATGAGAAACGGCAACCATCTTGTCATGCCGGCAAGGAGCACAAACTAGATCTTTGACCATCTTGAGAAAATGGTCAAATCCAATATGATCAAGTCTCCTATGCCAGAAAGTGATGTCACGGGACTTAGAAGCAACTAAACACCTGAGAGGATCACCAGAATACTCAACAAAATCGGCATGAAAGATCCTCCCATATCTAGAAATCTCACAAACCAGACTCTCCAAAGAATCAAGAATTTTGCAAGCATTTTTCTTAAAGCACACCTCAAAACCATCATCGGTAAGCTGGGAAACTGAAAGCAAATTGTACTGCAGCTTACTCACTAAGGCAATATCTTTTAGAACAAATGAATCATTAACACGCATAGTACCTTTAGCGATGACGTGTCCAGAAGAGGCATCTCCGAAGGTGATCGTCTCATCACCTGGAGCTCGGCCTAGGGAAGAGAAACAACGAGAATCTCTGGTCATGTGTCGAGAACACCTTGAGTCCACAAGCCAAACCTCTCCCTTTCCTACCCGGCGAACCTGAGTCAACAAGAGAGAGATGGCTCAGTACTGGGATAAATCGAAAGAGATTTTGGCACCCAATACTGAGTCACACGACGAGCAGAAGAAGTAGTCACACACGACTGACCTCTAACTACCCTACGCTCTCCGTCGCTCAAAAAGCCAGAAGGTCTATGTGCAGACCTGAAGCTGTTGTTGGGCTTGACTGCTATGGAGGAGCGAGTCAAGGCACCAGCAACATGCTGATCTTGCCGCGGGTAGCCATCTCGACAGGGGAAACGTGATCTACCCTCAGGACGGCGGATATCACGACCAGAGGCAACTCAAGGATGAAAATCAGAAAACTCAGAAAAACCAAGTCCTCTATGCTGCCCAACACATGAAGCTGATCAACCCTAGACCTCGTGTTGGTCTTAGGTGCACACAAGGTCTGGGCCTGACCCTGAATACGCCGAAGAGCCTGAACATGGTCTCTCCGCGTGATCTTGGTGCGCCTGAAGCATCTCTCGATCATGTGTCCATCCTTCTGACAGAAGGTACAATGATACTTCACCTTCTGAGAGGTAGAAGTAGCATGATGGGGCTTCGCCTTATGAGAGGTCGAAGCAACAGGTGGAATCACCTTACTGTCAGAAATCCCTTGGACAAAGCCTGCAGATTTGAATTGAACTTTCTTAGTTCTGGGCTCGACCTCGATCACACCTGCTGTTATGAGTCTAAGAACAACAGGTGGATGCTTCCTAACATCCTCAAGAAAATCATATCCTAGACCTTGATGGAATTTGCAAATCTTGAATTAGTCTAGAATAAGATTTAGCTTCTTTTTGCCTCCTATAAACCTCTCAAGAGTGTTCATAGGATACTGACACTCCTGAAGGAGAGAGGTGCAAGAAGAGCAGGGAGAAGAAGAGATAACAGAAGGTAAGCGAGAAGAAGAAGAACCAACAGTAGAAGAACAGATGGCATGTGCACACACAGCCCCCTCAACATTGAGGTCTTCGCAAGGAACAGGAGGGACAGTCCTTCTACTAGCCATTTGGTTCTCGTCGCTAAGCGTCTCTACCATACCCTTGGGCTTCTCCCCCATCACAGCACATGCATCACAACAAGAATGTGGCTTCTCTAGTAAGTCCTTAGTTAGCTTCACACATTTATCATCCAAAGCAATCAAATCAGATTTTAGTTTTTCACAGTTATTGCATGGTGAGCTAACAGGGTCCTTAGAAGCATATTGAGCCAATTTGTTGTTGTGATCAATCAATTCTTGAAACTATTTAGAGACAGATTCAAGCTCAGCAGTCAGCTTGGGACAGTTCATACATGAAGCAATGGGCTCTAGCAGAAAAGCTTGTAACTCAGCAATTTTATGGTCTGCCTTCTTTAAGTTCATTTTCAAATTAATCAGCTTTCACATGATTCAGGCAGATCATGAAGCATGGTATAAAGACCTCTAAAAGCATTGTCCTTATCCTCACATGAGGTGCAAGAAGTAGTCTCAATAACAGTAGATGAAAGAGCAGCAGTCCTACTTATCTCTAATTCATCTAAAAGACTAACATTATCCACCTTAAGCAAATCTAGCTCAGAGATCACACTATCATGAGAGGTCCTTAGCTTCTCCATATCACCAAGCAAAGAGAAACATACATCACATTTGTCACGAGAGGGAGCAGATATAAGTGAAGTAAGCTCCCGTGACAATCTCTACTTCCTTCTCCAACTCACTAAACCTAGCTCTAGATCTAGCATAAAATTTTCCTAGCTTGAGAAAAGTATCATTAAGCTGGTCATAAGAAGGATATACCTCATCGGAGTCAGAGTAGAGCTCGTTGTCGCTGATGTCGCCCTCAAGAGCCATGAAGCACATGCTAATGAAGTCGTCACCGTCCTTGGGATCTTAATCATCCTTCCCATCGTCGTCACTCCACCCCTCAACATCACTGAAGTCGATGGCGTCGAAAGTGGTGAGGACACGATGGAAGAGTTTCTTGGCTTTGCCAAGGTTGCAGAACTTCTTCCCTTTGCCTGGGGGCTTCTTATTGCTGTTTTTGTTGGTGTAGTCGTTCTTGCTCGAACTGCCGTAGTCGTTCTTGCTCTTCTCCAACTTGGGGCAGTTAGCCCGAATGTGGTTGGGGCCACCACACTCGAAGCAAATCATGGGTCCTCCTCCTCTCTTTCTCTCCCTAACCCTCTTGTATGCATGGGAGAACTTTCTGGCTAAGAGGGATAGTTTGTTTTCTAGGAGCTGCTCTAGATGATCATCATCAATTTCGCAAAAAGCAGCAAGATAGAAACCCGAAACAGTGTCAGCAGAAGATCCAGAGGTAGGACTGGGATCAGTGACCAATGCCATTGACTGTGACTTCGACTTGCGAGAGACAATGTCAATCTCGTGAGTCCTGAGGCGTGAGTACAATGCATCAAGAGTCAATGTCGAAAGGTTAGTGGTGTCCTTGATGGTGGTCACCTTCATCTTCCAAACGCGCAAATCCAAAGCCGAAAGCATTTGACGAGCGTTGTCCGAGTTGGGGTATATGAGACTGACCTCTCGGAGGTTGCTCAAGATCTTGTGAATCCTCGCAAAGCACTCATCAAGGAACTCTCCAGTGAGCATTTCAAACTTGTTTTAATTTCGCTTGTACTGGTCCTGTCGTACCGTCTTAATTTGGGTGGTGCCCTCATGGTAAGCATCGAGGGTCACCCAAATATCGAAGGCCGACGAAAGATGAGAAATGTGATCAAACTCGTTTCAGCTCAAGCCTTGGATGATGATGTTCCTTACCTTAGCATTCGCCTCAACATCAGGCATGTTTGCCACATTGATGTTCTCATCAGCATGAACAATAAAGCGCGTTTTAACCTTTCTCCAGATAGAATAACCCTGAGCCTGAATGTAGGTCTCCATCCAACTCTCCCAGAAGGGATAGTCGATCCCATCGAAGATCGGGGGCTTGGTGGAATACTTGTCCGTTGCCATGGCTCACAGACCAGTTAAGATCTATCGAGAAGAGCTAACCGGCTCTGATACCAATTGTAGGATCGAAAATGGCAACAGAGGGGGGGGGGGGGTGAATGGTGCCTTTTTAAAAAACCGCCCCCAAGTATCCACAAACTCCGTCTCCGATAACTATGAGAGCTATGAAGCAAGAAGTATGAAAGCTCACTGGAAAAAGAACGCAGAAGAGAAACTAAAGTGAGACAAAGCAAACAAAACAAATCAGAGTGCAGCTAAACTGCATGAGGCCGGTCTAACCGCAGTGCATCAGCCGGTCAGACCACCGCTTCAAGGCCGGTCAGACTGCCCATGCCCACCTGGTCTGACCACTAGGGTTGGCGGTCTGACCGCCATGGGTGATCCGTTCTAACCGCTATGGGGGGTCCGGTCTGACCGACCCTGGTTCAGGCAGGGGCAGAAGCCAGCGAGCGACCGATGAAAAATCTGTAATACTGAAACTCACTGAAATGCAATGAATTGACCAAATCTTGCTGCTCTCTTTGGGTCAATTGGTCAAGACTTTAAACTAAACAACAAATTAACCTCAGATATTAAGAGAATTCATCAAGAGAGCAAGAAACTGAGATTTGAGCAGAAATCTGAAAATGAATAGAGAATGAAATTGATTTCTAAATTTCTCATCAATCTTGTATCTTCTGTTCATGAGCCCTTGAATCTTAGTAGGAAATGAACTTACAACATGAAAGCACACACCTAGAACAACCAATTCACCAAAATATCACGAGCCCATGGTTGCCCTGACTCCAAACCCTAATAAATGCAGAACAGAGTAAATGGAGCGTGAGACAGAGAAGTGATAGAAATCATTGAATCTCCCATTTACTCTTGGGAATGCAATGGCCAAATGGCCTTGAGTATTTTCCCATCACAGAGCAACCAAAAGCCAGCTACTCAAGCAAAAGATTTGAGAGACCATGTGGTTGAGACCCCATGTGTGTGATGAGTAATTGACATCGGTTTAAGAGAGTCGAGTTTGATTTGGTTGGTTCAGACCTTGACGTTGCATGGTGCAATCGGGCTCGGTCGGACTTGGTCAAACCTGGTCAAGGTGCTTAGGTTGCATATTCTGCTATTTCGACAGGTTTGGACTTTATTATACGTAAGTATGACTTACTGATGCTATTTATGCTTTCATGTATCGAGCGGTGCTATTTGATGTGTTTCTTGTCTGTGATGGCTGCAGGACGTCGAGGCAGAGTCGTGGTGAGACACAAGGTGACCGGACTAGGCACGGGCGGTGTCGAGGTCAGAACGGTCGAGATGTGTCGAAGACGGCGGAGACTCGAGGTGGTTGCAAGGCTTGGATGACAAGGAGCGCGGAAGCTTCCCGGAAGGTGCAGGAGGGGCGAAATGGAAATTTCGCGAGGCTGCAAAAGCGGGAGCGGGCTCCGTTCGGGTATAGCGGGCGTAACGGGTTGGAGACCCATTAGCCAAGGGCTATATTAAGGAGGGAGTGGCTGCATGCCCCCTCATGGCTTTGGCAGAGAGTTAGTGTTTCTATTGGTCAAAAGAGTCTTTAGGAGGTGGTTTTGCCTTTGCTCTTTAGTGGTTGGAAGTGGGTGAGAAGGGCAGGGCTGTGTCCCCTCTGTGTGTGTCTCCATCGTAGCTACTCCCTCTGTGTATGTTCTTGGAAATGGGTTCTTGATCTTCCAAGCATGTATGGGGAAGTAGAGAGGGTGTGAGTTGATTCTCCATTGTAATCATGTATCTCCTTTCCTCTATATCAATATGAGATGGCTTTGGTTGAATCTGTTTAAGTCTCTAGCTCTCTGTTGTTCATTTCCCTTCGATGACTCTTTTGAGTGATTCTTGAGTTTTTGTGTTTCTTGTTGATTCTTGCTGAGAAGTGCCAAAATGGGTTGATCTGTGATGGGGTTATGATTCTAGACCATTTGGTCAGCTAAAATCCCAGAGACAAGTGTTTGATTTCAGTTTTGGCATTTTGGGCTTCTCTGTTCTTCTTCTTGTCTAGGGTTTTGGTGTGTTTAGTGATTCCCTTCATGCGGTGGCTTGATTTTTGGTCTGAGAAGTCCTTTTGTTATTGCTAACATAACTGCAAAATCTCGTAAGCAAAGGACTTAAGACCATTGAGCAATTTGGGTTTTGGGTTGTTCCTGTTCAGTTCTTGTTCATGTCTAGGGTTTGAGGTAGATTTTGTTCCCCTTGAGGAGATGGCCTAATTTCTGGTTTGGGAAGTCCTCTAGCTATTGCTAACTTGTCTGCAAATGCTCATGAGCAAAGGACTTAAGACCATTGACCCATTTGAGTTTTTGTGTTGGCACTGCAGGTTTTTTCAGTTTTATGGTCAAATCTCAAGTTTATGTTTTCAGGATGGATTCTCTTGGCTCCCTTGTATCTTCTCGTTATTTAGAGCTTTCTATTTGCCTCTAGGTCTCAGGAGAACAATAGGAAAACATTCTTTTTGTTGAAATATGAAAGTCCTTGTATTTCAGCCTTTCTTCATTTTCGGGCTCGGGCTCTGCTGCAAATTTTTCAGCATAACCGGTCTGACCGGCTGGAGACTTGCGGTCTGACCGCCCATGACTTGGCGGTCTGACCGGTGTGTGAGGAGTGGTCAGACCGGCGGCATCCATGTGGTCTGACCGCCCCAAGCATTGCGGTCAGACCGGCCCTTTGCTGTTTTGGTGCCATTTTTGCATTGTGTTGGTTTCCGTGTCTTCTCTGATGGTACTTCTTCCAGTGTGCCCTCTGTATTGTGAATTCCCCGCAAGCACTTAGAATCCTCTTCATAGCTCCCTATAGCTATCGGACAGAATAGTTTTTAGTGGAGAATTTCTCTTGAGTTGAGTATTTTTGGGGCTAGTTTTCAAAATCGACATTCACCTCCCCTCTGTCGCCAACTTCGATCCAACAATTGGTATCAGAGCCGGTTAGCTCTTTTCAATAGATCTTAACCGGTCTCTAGAGCCATGGCGACGGACAAGTACTCGACCAAGCCTCCCGTCTTTGATGGCATCGATTACCCCTTCTGGAAGAGCCGAATGGAGACATACAACCAGGCTCAGGGGTATGCCATCTGGTGTAAGGTCAAGGTCTGGTTTGTTGTTCCTGCCGAGGAGAACATCAACGCCGGGAATATGGCTGATGTTGAGGTAAACGCTAAGGTAAGGAACACCATTATCCAGGGCATGAGTCGTAGCGAGTTCGACCGCATATCTCATCTTTCGTCCGCCTTCGATATTTGGGAGACCCTCGATGCTTACCATGAGGGCACCACCCAAATAAAGACGGTGCGACAGGACCAGTTCAAGCGAGATTACAACAAGTTTGAAATGCTCGCTGGCGAGTCCCTTGATGAGTGTTTTGCGCGTTTTCACAAGATTCTGAGCAACCCCCGAGCGGTCGGTCTCACATACCCCGACTCGGATAACGCTCGACAGATGCTCGCTGCACTCGACCTTCGTGTTTGGGAGATGAAGGTGACTACCATCAAGGACACCACGAACCTCTCGACTTTGACTCTTGATGCGCTGTACTCGCGCCTCATGACTAACGAGATTGACATTGTCTCTCGCAAGTCGAAGTCCCAGTCGATGGCCCTAGTCACCGATCTCAGTTCGGCTTCTGGTCTTTCTTCTGATTCGCTGTGTGGATTCTCCCTTGCTGCTCTCTGTGACATAACTGATAATCAGTTAGAGCAGCTTGCGGATGAGTAGCTAGCCCTCCTAGCTCGGAGATTTTCCCATGCTTACGAGAGGAGGAGGGATGGAAAGAGAGGAGGACCCGTGATTTGCTTCGAGTGTGGTGGCCCCAACCACATTCGAGCAAACTGTCCCAAGCTGGGGAAGGGCAAAGATGACTACGGCGGTTCGGGCAAGAACGACTACATCGACAAGAACCGCAACAAGAAGCCCTCAGCTCCCGCACAAGGCAAGAAGAAGTCCCGCGACCTTGGCAAAGCCAAGAAGCTCTTCCACCGCGTCCTCACCGCCTTCGATGACCTCGATCTCAGCGAGGTGGAGGGGTGGAACGATGACGATGGAATGGACGAGCAAGAACCCAAGGGCGGCGGTGACTTCTTCGGCATGTGCTTCATGACCCTTGAGGGCGAACTGAGCGACAGCAAGCTGTACTCCGACTTCGATGAGGTATCCCCCACCTACGACCAGCTTAATGATGCTTTTCTTAAGCTAGGTAGATTTCATGCTAGATCTATAGCTAGGTGTAGCGAGTTGGAGAAGGAAGTAGATAGATTGTCACGAGAGCTTACTTCACTTACATCTGCTCCCTCCCGTGATGATTGTGATACATGTTGTGCTCTGTTGGGTGACATGGAGAAATTAAGGACCTCGCATGATAGTTCGTCCTCTGAGCTTGATATGGTTAAGGTGGAGAACATTAGTTTTCTTGCTGAGCTTGAGATGAGTAGGGTAGCTCCTTCTTCATCTACTACTGTTGAGACTATTGCTTGCACCTCATGTGAGGATAAGGACAATGCTTTTAGAGGTCTTTATACCATGTTGCTCGATCTGCCCGTGACTTGTGAAAACTGCAATAATTTGTAGATAAACCTAAAACGAGCATATCATAAAATTGCTGAATTATAAGTTTTTCTTCTTGAGCCTATTGCTTCATGTGTAAATTGTCCCAAGCTTACTGCTGAGCTTGAAGCTGTCTCCAAATAGTTTCAAGAGTTAGTTGATGGCAACAATAGATTGGCTCAAAATGCTTCTAAGGACCCTGTTTGCTCACTATGCATTAATTGTAACAAACTAAAATCTGACTTGATTGCATTGGATGAAAACTGTGTAAAGCTAACTAAGAATCTACTAGAGAAGCCACCTTCTGCTTGTAATATGTGTGCTGTTGAGGGGGAGAAGCCCAAGGGTATGGTAGAGACACCTAGCGACGTGAACCAATTGGCTAGCAGTAGGACTGTCCATTCTGAGTCGGCTGTGCGTGCACAAGCCATTCGTTCCTCTGCTGTTGGTTCTTCTTCTTCTTCTACTCCCTTACCTTCTGCTACTCCTTCTTCCCCCTACTCTTCTTGCACCTCTCTCATTCGGGAGTGTCAGTATCTTATGAACACTCTCGAGAGATTTGTAGGCGGCAAGAAGAAGCTTAATCTTATTCTAGACCAATCCAAGATTTACATATTTAATCAGGGTCTAGGGTACGATTTCTATGAAGACATGAGGAAGCATCCACCTGCTGTGCTCAGACCCATAGCACCAGGTGTGATCGAGACTGAGGCCAGGACCGAGAAAGTCCAATTTAAGTCTACGGGCTTTGTCCAAGGGATTTCTGACAGTAAGGTGATTTCACCTGTAGCTTCGGCCTCTCAGAAGGCGAAGCCTCATCATGCTACTTATACCTCTCAGAAGGTGAAGTATCATTGCACTTTCTGTCAGAAGGATGGACATTTGATCAATCGATGCTTCAGGCGCGCCAAGATCGCGCGTAGAGACCGTGTTCGTGATCTTAGGCGTATTCAGGGTCAGCCCCAGACCTTGAGTGCACCTAAGACCAACACGAGGTCTAGACTTGCTTCTGTTGATGGGTTTGGGAAGCATCGAGGACTTGATTTTTCTGAGTTTTCTGGTTTTCGTCCTAATGCTCCCTTTGGTCGTGACTTCTGCCGTCCTGAGGGTAGATCTCGTTTCCCCGTCGAGATAGCTACCCGTGGCGTGATCAGCATGTTGCTGGTGTCTTGACTCGCTCCTTTGTAGCAGTCGAACCCAGCAATAGCTTTCGGTCTACACGTAGGCCAAAATCTCTTTTGATTTATCTTAGTACTGAGCCATCCCTCTCTTGTTGACTCAGGTTTGCCGGGCAGGAAAGGGAGAGGTTTGGCTTGTGGACTCCAGGTGTTCTCGACACATGACCGGAGATTCTCGTTGGTTCTCTTCCCTAGGCTGAGCTCCAAGTGATGAGACGATCACCTTCGGAGACGCTTTATCTAGGCGCGTCATCGCCAAAGGTACAATGCGCGTTAATGATTCTTCCATTTTGAAAGATGTTTCCTTGGTTAGTAAGCTGCAATATAATTTGCTTTTCGTTTCTCAGCTTACTGATGACGGTTTCGAGGTGAGCTTCAAGAAAAACGCTTGCAAAATTCTTGATTCTTCGAGTAGTCTGGTTTGCGGGATTTCTCGTTTTGAGAGGATCTTTCGTGCTGATTTTTCTGAGTCTTCTGGTGATCCTCTCAGGTGTTTAGTTGCTTCTGAGTCTCGCGACCTTTCTTTCTGGCATAGGAGACTTGATCATATTGGATTTGACCATTTGACCCGAGTTAGCGGCCACGACCTCATTCGTGGTTTGCCGAAACTCAAGATGGTCAAAGATCTAGTTTGTGCTCCTTGCCGGCACGGCAAGATGGTCGCCACTTCCCATCCTCCGGTCACAGTCACTATGACCGATGCACCAGGACAACTGCTCCATATGGATACAGTTGGACCAGCTCGAGTGCAGTCAGCAGGAGGGAAGTGGTATGTCCTTGTCGTGGTCGATGACTTCTCGAGGTACTCTTGGGTGTTTTTCTTAGCCTCGAAGGATGAGACGTTTACACATTTCCGAGGTCTGTTCAGTAGGCTTTCTGTTGAGCTTCCGGGTGCCTTACGAGCGATCCGCAGTGACAAAGGCACGGAGTTCAAGAATTCCTACTTCGAGAGATTCTGTGATGAGACAGGTGTAGAGCACTAGTTCTCTTCTCCGCACGTCCCATAGCAAAATGACGTCGTGGAGAGGAAGAACCGTACCTTGGTCGAGATGGCTAGGACGATGCTTGATGAGTACTCTACGTCGCGGAAGTTTTGGGCTGAGGCTATAGCCACCGCGTGCCATGTTTCGAACAGAGTTTTTCTTCGGGCTCACTTGCACCGCACATCTTATGAGTTGAGATATGGGCGAAAGCCCAGTGTATCTCATTTTTGTGTGTTTGGTTGCAAGTGTTTTATCTTGAAGTCCGGGAACCTAGATAAGTTCGAGTCACGTTCATGTGATGGGATCTTTCTGGGTTAGTCGACTTCTTCCCGGGCTTATCGGGTTTGGAATTACGAGTCTAGTAAGATGGTAGAGACATGTGAGGTGATCTTTTGTAAGATCGAGGAGGCCGACTAGAGGGGGTGAATAGGCGGTTTAAAAATTCTCTACAAATTAGTACTAATCAATACAAGACCTTTTCTATTTTCCTAAACCAAGGAAACAATGTGGAAGCTAAATTTAAGTTAGTTTAATACAATAGCGCCTAAGTCAAGCAAATTCGCCTAAGTGCACCAACAATGCTATCCTAGATCAAAGTTTGCAATCCTAGGTTTACAAGCAATCAAATTGAGTCTATGAATGTAAATTGCTTGAATATAAATTAAGTACAAGGAAACAAACCACAATCGACATAACGATGTTTTACCGTGGTGTTCGGAGACTTGCTGGTCTCCCCTAATCCACGTTGAGGTTAGCCCGAACAAATCCGACCGTCTCCACAAATTAAGCCGAAACACCTCGTATCCACTAGTGGTAGCTCTTTCCCGCTCCGGGTAGGTGAACTCCGACCTTCACAAATTCGCCGGGTCTTCTCACAACCTTCTTGAGAATATCACCGCGCACGACGCCTTCAACGCCGTCTAGGAGTCGGCAAACTCCAAGAGTAACAAGCCAAGTCGCTCACTTGACTCTCACCACGTGCAACAAATGCACAAGCTCAATTGGACACTAAGTCCACCTCTAGATGCAACACATGCACTCTAGAATCTCTCTCGCTTCTCACAAAGTGCAACACATGCACAATTGAGTGGAGAGCCTCACTCTAGCTCAAGAACACAGGAATGAATGAAGCAACACCTTCTCCAACCGGCCACAAGGGGGTATTTATACCCCACGCAAGAAAACTAGCTGTTGGAGTCAAACCCTAGAAAAATCAGGAAAATCGAAACTACCACAGTTAAAAATCCGGTACTTCCGATTTTTTCGGAACTACCGCAGTACAAATTGCGGTACTTCCGTTTCCAGTTTTTCAGCACAGGCGACACTCGGAAAAACGGCCATAACTTTTGACTCCGATGTCGGAATTGAGTGATCTTAGACTCTATGGAAAGCTTATTCAGAGGGCTACACAACCCATCTATTTGCATGACTTCAAACACATTAGATCAATGCAGAAATCACAAGACATACAAGAGTCACTACCATGGTCTAATTCCAAGGAAATAGCAATACACACTCTTAGACCATGTCAAGAAATAATGCATGATCTTCAACTTTTGCAAAACACATTTGCAAACTTAGAGCATGCTACAAGGATTAGGTACATGGACTTCTCACATTTGCAAAACACATTCACAAACCTAAGTCATATGCCACAAGGATTATATATGAGCTTCAACCATTTGCAAAACACATTTGCAAATATAAGCCTCATATCACAAATAATGAAAACATGGACTTCAAGCACTTGCAAAACACATTCGCAATGTATAGTCCCATGTTGCAAAGATTTCAACACATGAGCTAGACGAGGTGAGATTTGAGCTATCAACACATGATGAGACTCAAACTACTAGACATGACCCCTCTTAATAGTACGGCAACCTAAACTAGCAATCCGGTCTTCCAACCAAACACCAAGACCGGTAAAAGACTAGGAACACATCCTTAGCCCTAGCTAGTCATACCTTTGTCTTGGGTCATCGTCTTGATAACTCATGATGCACCCTTTTCATCAACTCCATCAACACATGATCATCTCCACTTGAACATGCATCAACTCATGATACATCTTCTTCTCGATGGCCTTCGACACATGAAGCCTTCTTCTTCTTCTCAAATCTTGACTTGATGATCTTCAACACATGAAGTCATCCCAAGTCGTTCTCATTTGTGGAACCTAACCTCTGCATCCAACTCATGGAAACCATTAGTCCACAAAACAATTATCATCAATTACCAAACTTCACCTTTTTGGTAATTCATGACAATCTCAACAAATATGCACATATTCATTTTAGACTATTTGAGGAGTTCAATCTATATTTTGGATCTAAGGAATGCATTTGTATATGAGAAAAGCGATTTCGAATGCATACCTCTTTGATTTCACCTTTTCATTCAATTGAGACTAACCAAAGATAAACTCAAATAAACATATTAGTCTCATAAATTCATTTATCATTTTTACCAAAATATTATAAAAGTAAGTGTCATTAATATCATAATTTTATAATGGCATTTGTCATTAACACAAAAACCAACTTAAATGGAGCTTGATCTTTCACCTTTGACGAGGCCAGTCCGGGGACTAGGCCCGACATCTCAGGTTCTTTAGAGCAGTCCGAGCCCATCTTTGTGGATGATGAGGACGATGGAGACGAGGGTTGTCTACCTGATCCAGTCCCTCATCCTCCCCTTGAGGTGCCTTCTTCCACCGCACCTCGAGGTGATCAGCCCATGCCTTCTACTTCTTCTGGAGCTAGTGGCTCTGTTCCTACCTCTTCAGCTCATGAGGTAGAGGTCACTTCTTCATCTCATCTAGGACCTCCTAGACATATCCAGAAAGACCATCCTTCCGAGCAGATTATTGGAGACCTCTTTGAGTGAGTCACTCGTTCAAAGTCTGGCATGTCGTATTTCTGTCTCCATTCTGCTTTTGTTGCCTCCTTTGAGCCCAAGGACATTTTTATGCTCTCTCTGATGAGTCTTGGGTCAATGCCATGCATGAGGAGTCAGAGAACTTCGAGAGAAACAAGGTCTGGTCGCTTGTTGAGCCCCCACGAGGTCACAATGTCATTGGGACTAAGTGGGTGTTCAAGAACAAGCAGAGTGAGGATGGTGTGGTTATTCGAAACAAGGCTAGACTGGTAACTCAGGAGTTCTCCCAGGTTGAGGTTCTAGATTTCGAGGAGACCTTTGCCCCTGTAGCTAGACTTGAGGCCATTAGAATCCTGCTTGCCTTTGCAGCTTCTAAGGGTTTCAAGCTTTACCAGATGGATGTCAAGAGTGCCTTCCTCAATGGCTTTATTGAGGAAGAAGTCTATGTGAGACAGCCTCCAGGTTTCGAGAACTCCAAATACCCAAACCATGTCTTCAAGCTTTTCAAAGCGCTGTATGGACTTAAGCAGGCCCCTAGAGCTTGGTATGAGAGGCTTAAGTCCTATTTGTTGAGTCATGGTTTCGAGATGGGTAAAGTAGACAAGACCTTGTTCATCCGCCGGCATGGCACTGATCTTCTGCTCGTCCAGATTTATGTGGATGACATCATCTTTGGCGGCTCCTCTCATGCTCACGTTTCCCAGTTTTCCAATGTCATGAGCTCGGAGTTTGAGATGAGCAGATGGGTGAGTTGAGCTTCTTCCTTGGCTTCCAAATTAAGCAGACTCGGGAGGGTACCTTCTTGCATCAGGGCAAGTACACTCGAGACCTCCTGAGGCGCTTTGATATAAGTGATGGTAAGCCGGTATGGCTACATCAGCTTCACTCGACCTAGATGAGGATGGCGAGCTAGTTGATCAGAAGGAGTATCGCAGTTTGATCGGCTCCCTCTTGTACCTCACTGCCTCGAGATCGGACATACACTTCTCCGCGTGTCTTTGTGCCTGGTTTCAGGCTTCTCCTCGCGTTTCTCACCGCCAGGCGGTGAAACGCATTCTTCGGTACCTTCGAGCTACCATTGACTATGGTATCTGGTACTCTTCCTTGTCCTGTCTTTCCTTGAGAGCCTACTCGGATGCAGACTTTGCTGACTGTAGGATAGATAGGAAGAGCACTTCTGGCACCTGCCAATTCATTGGCACTTCTCTCGTTTCCTGGTCTTCTAGGAAACAGTCCGGTGTTGCACAGTCCACCGTAGAGGCCGAGTACGTTGCTGCAGCCAGTTGCTGTAGCCAGGTGCTCTGGATGGTCTTGACCCTGTGGGACTTTGGGTTAGTTATTGACAGTGTTCCACTCTTTTGTGATAACACTTCTGCGATTAACATTGCTAAGAACCCAGTGCAGCATTTTTGGACCAAGCATATCGATATTCGCTATCACTTCCTTCGAGACCATGTAGAGAAGGGTGACATAGTGCTCCAGTTTGTGGAGAGTGACCACCAGTTGGCTGATATCTTTACCAAGCCTTTGGATAGCTCTAGGTTTTCAGCTCTGCGGGGAGAGCTGGGGTGGTTTGTCCTTACGGACTGTTGTGAGGGGGAGTTTTGTGCTTTACTGCTTTATTTTATTAATTATGCTCTTGCTCCTTTCTGTTGCATTGCATTTGGGTGCATTGGGTTAGTCCTACTAAGCATAGATTAGAGTGTTTCTCACGTCTAGCTGTTTAGACTTCTTACTCTTATCTTATGATTCTGGGATGCTGTTTATTAGCTGTTTCTCTTCTCACTAGGTTGAGCTCACTCACTGCTTATAGGTTCTAGCGAGGGTCGGGCCACCCTCGGGTAGACAGGGTACGTGTTTGCTCCTTAGTTTGTTAGATGACCAGTTGATAGTCCTAGAGTCATATGGGGTAGATGAGAGTCAGTCTGAGCCATAGTATCCTCTATATCTTATCTATGCTTTAAGGACTGCCTGTTTGGTTTGCTTTGCCAGCTTCTCGATTTTATTGCTTTGGTTCAGGGGAGTTCATTTGGGAGCTTCTGGAGCTTAATATTGACATAACTCAACTTGAACTAAAAGTTGCATCTCATGTTGAGGGGGAGTTGGATTTTCTTGCATTTTAGCATTTCACATTGTAAATACCTACATTGATCCTTGATTATTATCCTTTCATGACATGTTTACATCGCTTTACATCCTGCCATGATTTGTGCTTCATTGCTAGATTGATCATGACTTCATATGTGTAGACTAGCTTTTGCCATGATAAGTTAATTAAACTTGCTCAAATTTAATTAAGACTTGTCATGTTAGCACTCGAGACTAGTCTTTCTTTAGTTATCCACTTATGATTCATGCCATGTCAAATAGGCTGAGTAGAGTCTTGAATCTGTGTTGAGCGTTAGATTGAGCTATGCTAGTTTCTTGTTGAAACATGAGTTTGTCCAATTATTTAAGAATGCAAAAAGATCTCTTTTGTGCGAAAAAACTGATCTCACCAATTCTTACTCATGAGACTGCTTGCCATTGCACTAGGCATGAACTCAGGGGGAGTTTTGGATGACCAATATCATCTTCTTAAGCTTCGTGCTTGGAGTAGTCGCATAAGGCTTGAGATCTAGCACATGACTAAACAAAAATCTTGGTTGGAAACAATCATGAGTTTCTCAAAGTAAAAATATATCATTTGTGCTCAATTTGCTAAAATTTCAAAGGTTACAAGTATTTCAACAAATGTTTCACTCTTGAGCTTGTAGCACTCTAATATGACTCAATACTAGCTTCTTGGTTCCGCTTAGCTTATTGACATGGTTTGAATCATCCTTGGATACCTCTAGCTAGACTATGATCATGGATGACTTGACATGCTCACAAACTGCACTAAATCTCAGATTGTCATCTATTTGGTTTAGCTGGCTTATATATATACCCTGTCATGATCTAGATAGCATTCTATTGAGTTATGGCTTGATGTAATACTTAATGGTCATTCTGGATAATTCTCATGGCTCTAAATCCTTAGAATAATCAAACTTCAGCCATTTCATCCATTTCCATGTCTTGTCCTCTTCCTTGCATTCTTGATGTGTTTATTGCCAAAAGGGGGAGAATAGTGGTAGAAAAAGCCATTTTGGAAGCATTCTAGAGCTTTTGAAATTTTTTTTTGCTCTTTCTTGTGTAGCTCTAGTGCTCCTTTGTCGACATGGTCATGAGCCTCTTTTGCTCTTTCCTTTGGACCATGTTTGACTTCGTTCTCAAACTCAACTTCACGCTTTTTCTGGGTTTGTCAATATACTCATCAAGGGGGAGATTGAGAGACCATGTGGTTGAGACCCCATGTGTGTGATGAGTAATTGACATCGGTTTAGGAGAGTCGAGTTTGATTTGGTTGGTTCAGACCTTGACGTTGCGTGGTGCAATCGGGCTCGGTCGGACTTGGTCCAACCTGGTCAAGGTGCTTAGGTTGCATATTCTGTTGTTTCGACAGGTTTGGACTTTATTATACGTAAGTATGACTTACTGATGCTATTTATGCTTTCATGTATCGAGCGGTGCTATTTGATGTGTTTCTTGTCTGTGATGGCTGCAGGACGTCGAGGCAGAGTCGTGGCGAGGCACGAGGTGACCAGACTAGGCACGGGCGGTGTCGAGGTCAGAACGGTCGAGATGTGTCGAAGACGGCGGAGACTCGAGGTGGTTGCGAGGCTTGGACGACAAGGAGCGCGGAAGCTTCCCGGAAGGTGCAGAAGGGGCGAAATGGAAATTTCGCGAGGCTGCAAAACCGGGAGCGGGCTCCGTTCGGGTATAGCGGGCGTAACGGGTTGGAGACCCATTAGCCAAGGGCTATATTAAGGAGGGAGTGGCTGCATGCCCCCTCATGGCTTTGGCAGAGAGTTAGGGTTTCTATTGGTCAAAAGAGTCTTTAGGAGGTGGTTTTGCCTTTGCTCTTTAGTGGTTGGAAGTGGGTGAGAAGGGCAGGGCTGTGTCCCCTCTGTGTGTGTCTCCATCGTAGCTACTCCCTCTGTGTATGTTCTTGGAAATGGGTTCTTGATCTTCCAAGCATGTATGGGGAAGTAGAGAGGGTGTGAGTTGATTCTCCATTGTAATCATGTATCTCCTTTCCTCTATATCAATATGAGATGGCTTTGGTTGAATCTATTTAAGTCTCTAGCTCTCTGTTGTTCATTTCCCTTCGATGACTCTTTTGAGTGATTCTTGAGTTTTTGTGTTTCTTGTTGATTCTTGCTGAGAAGTGCCAAAATGGGTTGCTCTGTGATGGGGTTATGATTCTAGACCATTTGGTCAGCTAAAATCCCAGAGACAAGTGTTTGATTTCAGTTTTGGCATTTTGGGCTTCTCTGTTCTTCTTCTTGTCTAGGGTTTTGGTGTGTTTAGTGATTCCCTTCATGCGGTGGCTTGATTTTTGGTCTGAGAAGTCCTTTTGTTATTGCTAACATAACTGCAAAATCTCGTAAGCAAAGGACTTAAGACCATTGAGCAATTTGGGTTTTGGGTTGTTCCTGTTCAGTTCTTGTTCATGTCTAGGGTTTGAGGTAGATTTTGTTCCCCTTGAGGATATGGCCTAATTTCTGGTCTGGGAAGTCCTCTAGCTATTGCTAACTTGTCTGCAAACGCTCATGAGCAAAGGACTTAAGACCATTGACCCATTTGAGTTTTTGTGTTGGCACTGCAGGTTTTTTCAGTTTTATGGTCAAATCTCAAGTTTATGTTTTCAGGATGGATTCTCTTGGCTCCCTTGTATCTTCTCGTTATTTAGAGCTTTCTCTTTGCCTCTAGGTCTCGGGAGAACAATAGGGAAACATTATTTTTGTTGAAATCTGAAAGTCCTTGTATTTCAGCCTTTCTTCATTTTCAGGCTCGGACTCTGCTGCAAATTTTTCTGCATAACCGGTCTGACCGGCTGGAGACTTGTGGTATGACCGCCCATGACTTGGCGGTCTGACTGGCGTGTGGGGAGTGGTCAGACCGGCGGCATCCATGCGGTCTGACCGCCCCAAGCATTGCGGTCAGACCGGCCCTTTGCTGTTTTGGTGCCATTTCTGCATTGTGTTGGTTTCCGTGTCTTCTCTGATGGTACTTCTTTCGGTGTGCCCTCTGTATTGTGAATTCCCCGCAAGCACTTAGAATCCTCTTCATAGCTCCCTATAGCTATCGGAGAGAATAATTTTTAGTGGAGAAGTTCTCTTGAGTTGAGTATTTTTGGGGGCTAGTTTCAAAATCGACATTCACCTCCCCTCTGTCGCCAACTTCGATCCAACAAGATTCTACTCAAACCATATTAAACACAGAGAAGAGCAGAGACAACCCAACACATAAAAAATAGCTCAAGAATTGAGGAGAAGACATGAATGATTACACAGGGATTACAATCATCTTACTACATCCCCATATGCAATTAAAAAGAAGTGTAACCCATCTCACTACATGCTTCTCTCCTGAGATGAACTCACACGAGCACACACACTCCAGGAGAAAGAGCACAATACTACTTAAGCTCACATCCTTGCACTACCAACACCCTTGACTAAATAGAGGAGCTCACATCCTCAATTAGAAAATCAAGAAGTGCAGGCCACTCTCCACTCCATGCTCCACACACGAAAGAAGCAAGAGTCAAAGCCCTCATCAGGACGAAGGGAAAACACACATACCGTCCAAACCCTAAACTCCTCTTCTTTTCCACTAACGGGTCTCCAACCCATTATCTTAACCTGCTTCCAATTTTGCAGCCTCGTGCATTTTACTGAAATGCCCCTGCCGCAACTTCCTGGAAGCTTCCTACTCGCGCAACCGCACTCGGCATTCTGACCATCTGGACCTCAGCTCCTCCCTGAGCCTAGTCCCGGTCCACCTCGCCGCACATGACCGCACCCGACATCCTGACTGTCTGGACCTCAATTCCTCCCTGAGCCTAGTCCCGGTCCTCCTCGCCGTTGCCCGTCGTGTCTACCTCCGGTAGCTCCAGCTCCGGTTCCTCGTCTCTCGGCTCGCAACCACCTCAGCAGCCTCAATCATCCTCGGTGTCTCCGACCATCTGGACCTCAACACCTTCTGTGCCTAGTCCCGGTCCTCCCACGCCTCACCATGACCTAGCTCTGAAGTCCTGCAGCCACACAGACAAGCAAACCATCACATAGCACCGCTCGAAACAACATAATCAACATTAGCCACAATAAAACATACTCAAACACAAAATAGTCCAAACGACCGATCGAGAAAAAGAACAACTGTCCTAAGCACACCCGACCGCGTTCGACCAAGTCCGACCAAACCAGACTGCACCAAGCACCGACTTGGCACGAACCAACCGAACCAAACTCAAACTTTCCAGAACACGAGTCAATTACTCATCACAAACATGGGGACACCTCCACATGGTCTCTCAGAATCCGGTTGCAATTGAGCATTATAAAGACCTTATCATGATCTCTCCACCGCACACCCAAGGAAGTGTATTAATCATATGGCAATATAAGATGGTCATATCTTGTGAATAAAGTTGTGTAACATCTGCAGAGTGTAACACTGTTTGAAAACCTGTGTCCCAGTTATGGACAATGCTCGGTGATTTCACACAAGGGTTAGAATTTCATAAAATCTTGGCTGGGCTAGAAGGTGAATGGTTAGTTCACTAGTAGTTTATTTAATTCCTTTGACTTATTTATTGTATTTATTCTAATTTTTTGCTTTCTGTAAAATAACCACTCGGCCATAATTTGTCAAGCCTTGCATCATTATATATTGCACCTTGTTATAAACAATTTGTTGAGTACTCTATGTACTCATGGCTATATATTTTGTTGATCATTTGTCGAAGGAAAATCATATCAGACAGATGTACTTGAGAAAGGAAGCTTCGAGGACTTCACAGATTAGGACTTCGTTTCCCAGTCGATTGCCTGTAGATATGTCGAATAGCCACTATATTTATTCTCTATTTTCGCTGCTAGTTTTGTTAGGTCATTTAGGCTATTATTTATAAGCTTGGCCATAAGTTTGCTACTCTGATAATTAGTAATATTTGTTTCTTTCACAGTTATTCATGTTTATGGTTGACAGTTTATCTATGTTTTTACTATATACACCAGCATAATTTTGGACTAGTATAGAATACACAGAGAGTCCGAAATTGCATATTCAGGTCTCGATAGTTAATGGGTTTTTCGGTTGTGCTAATAGATAGTATCCATTAGAGTTAAATGTGGGTTAGTTGCTCCATCTATACTTGTGGAAGGAGTTGGAGGTATGTGGTGAACCAACTAACTATTCATTAGGGTTTGTGTGAGAGAGAGAGAGAGACTTCCCTGTGGTGGAAGTTTTAGGTGAGTGCTCTTATGAGAGTTTTTCCTTCATGGTGGAGTAACCGTAAAACCTTTGTCTACAAGTTGTAATAGATAAATCTTGTTCATTCTACATGATGTGTTCTTGCTCTTGTTTATTTTACATTTGTTTTAATTGGTGTTTTGCTCTCTCTCCTTCCCTCTTGATATTGTTCAGTTCCAATGATGTATAAGTGATGAAGATGTCTCACGAGGATCATATTCCATCTGTCTAGAGACCAGTTATTGTAAGATCTTAAAGGTCATCCAATTTGGAGCCCTTCTAGCGATATCTTGTTCATAGAGTTTTGACCTTGAATTTTTAGGTGCTCTTGCTAGCTGTAACATATGAAAACTCATCTAAAACCATCTTAGCTATCCTCAACCCACGAGCAAGTAATATCTTAAGTTCTTGAATTTTGTCCGGTTTTGATACAACAATGCTTGTCTTTAAAAAAAGTTCAGAATTTTAGCCAAGATCCATACTATTCTTAGATGGATTAGGTTATTGATATTTGTTGGAACTATTCTTTTTGTTGATAGTGATCGGTGTCGAGTACTCGTGTATTCGAGTACTGTGTAGTCGTGTGTCGAGTACTCGTGTGTTCGAATACTATGCATTGGTGTGTGTGAGTACTTGTGTGTTCGATTACTGTGTAGTCATATGTCGAGTACTCGTGTGTTCGAGTACTATGTAGTCATGTGTCGAGTACTCATGTGTCTGAGTACATGTAGAAGTCGAAGACTCCGCAGTACTGTAGCAGCGGAGACCCCAGAGTACTGTAGCAGATGGAGACTCTGGAGTCGGAGAGCAGTCGAAGACCTCAGAGTCGGAGACCCTCTGAAGTACAGTAACTGGTCGGTAGTCGAAACTATAGTAACCGGTCAGTAGTCAGAACTATAGTAATTGGTCGGTAGTCGGAAGCTACAGTAATTGATCGGTAGTTGGAAGTTACATTACCTGGTCGGTAATCGGAGCTACAGTACCTAGTTGGTAGTCGTAAAATCTACGTGGTCGAAGACCGGTAGTACCGGCTTTGTGTGAGCGGTATGATTGGAGTTGCGGTAAGATCGACATGGTCAAAGTGCCGTGATCGAAGCATCGTGGTCAAAGGACTCGAAGACGTGAGGAGTCGACTTGGTCAGGATTGTGTGTGGTTGTAGACTTGATTAGACATATATATGTGGTCATAAGTCGTAAGACTTGTTTGTAATATGAGCCTATAAATAAAGAAAATTCAAGCAGGTGTTCCAATTAGTGAACACATTTGTCGTGCGTGATTTTCAGTGTGAAAGGAAGCTTCCATCATGCAATGCCGTACTTAAATGGATTTTCTTGTGTCCTTGACATGATCAATACTTATTCATGTCTGCAGCTTCACGCCCATTACCTGAACCGAAGAACACTGGAAATGGACAGACTACTTGCCGCACAATGACGCTGCCATAGCATCGTGGGAGGAAGCTTCATGAATTAAAATCCATGGTGCCCAACTTGCAGCGCGCCCATGTGGTGATGTCAATCTTACCTGGGCTGATGCAAGTCTGGCAGAACAAAAGACAAGACAGCTATACATTTCAGAAATTGTGCTAAAACCACCAAGGGGAGCATGAATGTACAGGTACACTTCGTTTTCAGGGCTCTTTCTTTGCCCTCCATAGCCTCATCGTACATTCTTCTAAGCGCCGCCTTTGTTGCTACTGACGCCACGTTTCTTCCCTTATTCCCGCAGTAGGTGTTGTGAGCGAGCACTAGATATCACAAGCCTGCAACGAAGAGAGCAAACCAACAGCTACGACCTTGTTATCATTATCCAATTGCTAGGTGAAAATTCAGTGATGTGGTTGTTAAGATGGCCTTGTCAAGCTGCAAGCTACGTTGCACGGACACTTCTTAAAAGTCACGTATCAGTATCAACCGTATCGGATACTCTTCCGATACATATCCTGCTCGTATCCTAGCCTTTTGAATTTTCAAAAAAAAAAAAATTCTGATATCTCTCCGATACTTTGTGGATACCCCTGATACCTATAACCTAATTTTTACCCCTTACCCAGATCCATTTGCCATTCGGCCCCCCATCTCATGCCCGTCATTTTACCCTATTAGTTTTTGCATTTTAGGACTATTTATCATAATTTACACATTTTTCTATAATTAGTTGCTCAATTTGGACCATTTTATATTTTTATATATTTTTCATAGGCGGGCACGATCAAGATGCATAAATGACAATTTTGGTATTCCAGGACTGCTCCGTACAGATATACACATCGACACGAACGCGTAGGATCAAACCACGAAAAAAACGGAGCCTAGAGGTCTAATTCAGAAGAAATCAAATGGGGGAAGGTCTTGATTGCAATTCCTGAAAACCTGGAGGGCTAAATTGCAAAATTGCCAATTCCCCAATCTGCCTAAAAACCCTAGCTGCCGCTGCAAAATTTCTCGAGCCTGGCATTTTCGTTTTCTTCAACCCTCTTTGCTTCTTCCCTCTTCGCCCACGGCCGCCGGCGAGGTTAGGCCGGCTCATTGGCACACCACCACACTCGCCGCCGCTCACCTCCTCCATACCTTTGTACACTTCCTCACCTAGCCCCTCATGCACTGTAGCCATCTCCACCGCGCCATCCTACCTTCGCCCCTAACTTCACCGAGCGCTGCCGCCCTTCTGTGCTCTCCATCCACCTCATGCTCTCTCTCCTTGGCCCCCTTATGCTTCACCTCTCTCTCCTCTCCTCCACTGTCTCACTGGCTACCTCAATTGCCACCAATTCCTTCTCTACTATCACCACCACACCTCTGCGACGTCAACACAATGCGCCAGGCTCTACTTCACCAGTCGCCATCACGACGCCAACCTCGGCGACCGTGACCCTATCTTCTTCCACATCACTGACCCTTGCTTCCTCTTGACCGACGCCGGGGGCCACGACTCCAATTAGCTCCACCACGACCTCTTCTTCCTCCAACTTCGACTGCTTGATGACTTCAACCCTTTGCCACGGCCACCCCTCTGCTACCACTACTACTTCTCCATTTTTCAATTGATTTCCCATTCCCTTCCTCGTTTACTGTTCTTAATTACTGCTCAGTGGTTGCCATTGTTAACTATTAATTCTATTGCACTTTGTGAGTCTGAGATTGTGGAATTAAGTTCAGTGGTGCACTATGATGTATGCATGTGGTCGGTGGATGTGTAGTTGTGATCTATTATTTTGTTCCAGGATTACATTTTGATTCATGTTGTCAATAGCTTAATTCTAAAATTGTGCCCTATTCAATTTCCTGTGTTTCAGTGTGTTCATTTGTTCGTGTCTAGTGCAGTAATCAGGGTTAGATGATTGTGCCTTTGTGTTTTTGTTGTGCGAGTTAGCTAGCGGGCGACCGTCCCTCTCCCTTTGCTATCTCGACCCCCTCTTTGCTCCTAGACTCTCTCTTTTCTCCTTTCTATGGTCTATCGATAGTTAGGTCATGCGTGCGTTCATCGTAGTTCTGTGTTGGTATTGTCCTACCACCATCGTCTAGTTAGCCATCGACCATCTCCCCCTTTTTCTCTCTCGACTCCCTCCGTGCTTCTAAACTCCCCTAATGCTTCTTGACTCCCTTCTTCTTTCTCGCGGTCGGTAGTTAGTTAGGTCGTCGGTCGGTAGTCGTGTGTTCATTCACATAGTCGTTGTTGTTGTTCGTGTAGTACTATCGGTCGTACAACATCCATTCGTACGGTCGTTTGTACCATCGTTCGTTTGTGCATTTGTTTTGTTCGTTCGTCGTTCCGTTCGTGTGACTAGGGGTACGTTCGGTCATTTTCATTGTTTAGGTCATTCAGCCATTTGGTAGTCATTTTAGATTTAGTTATCCATTCTATCCTTAGTTTTGTTTGACCTAGCTTTAGTTCCTGTGGAGAATACGACACTCACCGCTATTTCAGCGGCAACCTGTGCACTTGCGGGTGTGCTATTTTTACACGATCAGTGCCGCCACCTCACCTCCATGCCGCCACCGCCTCCCATCCATAGCACCGCCTGGCCGCATCCTCCCTCAAGGCCGCTGCCTCCCCTCCACGCCGCCGCCTGGCCACAGCCTCCCCTCCACGCCACCCGGCTACTGCCTCCACTCCACGCCGCTCGGCCGCGGCCTCCCCTCCACAGTGAGCCCTCGATCAGTATCACATCTCTGATTTGTTGAAAGTTGATTAGGGTAGATCTGTCTATGTATGGCATATTCTTGTATGTGTTTGTTAGTGATTCACTGATTTGTAGAATACACCAGGTTGTAATAACCGTGTATGAGATCATTCAATGTTTGATCTTATCTGATCATGGCATTTGGTGGTGGTGGATTTGGAGGCTCGAGCGCGTCATGCAACACTGGTACTAGTGCATGTCTTGCCCCAGGAGGGAGGACTGGAGAACAAAACAATTTGCTACATCAATATTAAGGTATTCTCGGCTTCTCAATTCCTTATAAGCATTCATTAATTTCTTATTTTTTATCTATTATATACACACACGTATCGCCGTATCAGTATTTTTGGAAAAATAATGAATCACAGTATTGCCATATCACGTATCCGTATCCGTATCGGAGTATCCGAGCAACATAGGCTGCGAGCACGCAGACCGGTTAATCTTGGTTATCCTGCCGATCGAGTTTGTCTCCCCTTAATGCTGGTTCCTGGGAAGCTCAGCTCAGCTCAGAGGAGGTTTAATTATTTTTATTCTGAACTGATCCCTTTTCTCGGTGCCAGTGTACGTTGGACTATCTCTTGCGTGTATCTGTTCTTTGGAGTTCTCGACCTCACCTCCCCTCATCTCGGCATCATACTTGCCTCAACTCCTACTGGTGACGGCGACCCCCTACTGGTGCCTCAGAGTGCCCTTTGTTGGGAGGTACTTGGTGACATATTGACGTCTGATGCGTATCTTTCCATCTGATTATTTTACCTCCTTGGTGTGTTATCACTTGCTGTAATGTGTTGTATTACTTGTCCTAGTCTGACCGTTTGAAAGGCGATAAAGAGTATTTTTCGTCTTTGTTTCTGTTTCATTGAGGTGACTGAATGCCTGTGAATTTGATTGTGGAAATTTAGCAGTCCTTGATGTGATGTGTATGTTTTTTAGCAGTTTTTCATCACATGGATGCATGTGAGAAGAAATATGTTCTCTTCAAATTAACTTCCATCAGAGACCGACAATTACTTGTTAATTGTTATAGTTTCGTACTGTCAACAAGGGGGGGGGGGGGGGGTGGCGGCGAGTGACAAATCTCTGAACTGACAGATGCTACAAATTGTGTAAACCAACTGAATTTTGTGTGGCACAAACCACTGAACCAGAAACAAGAGCTTCCAGGGTCAAGTCATGAACAAATAAAATGCTAAGTGAGATGTCAAGTTTGCTCTCTGAAGATCTTTAATAAGGGGAACACTGGCTGCTTCCAACACAAAGAACAGAAGCAAGCAAGCAGAGAACAAAATGTGATAGCTGGAATCTGAAAATTAGTAAATCAGGTGAAGTGAAGGCCAAAATGGCTTGGAAGTGCACTCTTCAGTGAAATCCCTTCCTCTCACAGTTTGATCTAATACTGTCAGGCAACTCCAAGCGGTTCTCTCATAATTCATTGGAGAAAACAAACCTGTATACAAAAGGGGTGGCCAGGAAACAGCCTCAGGCGTGCAGATGAATTACCCCGCCGGTTGTCAGGGGAAAATAATTTCATTCCACTCCACTTCTCTTCAGTGGTTCATCAAACAGATCATCATCAGCGCCCGAGCTCAGGCGGTCGGGAATTGCCGTCCGTCATGCCGCCTGTTTTCGGCACGGCCTTGACCGTGCCGGCAAATGGTTAAGAGGGGGTAGAATCTACATTTTGTGAGTGTCATCACAGGAGGGTTGTCTACTACGGCCGTCTGCCATACTGCAAAACCATGATGTGGTTAGTGGTTGACATGTCCGGTGCAACCGACGGCGACACGGCGTCCCTCTGGCACCAGATGCTGTCGCGGACATGCTGCAGGGTCAGGAACGGGAGGAGCGGTCGCCCTCGGCATGTAATCTCCACCTGCACATACACACATTTTCTTCAGTTTCAATTTTAGTGTTTCTTCAGTTTCAATTTTAGTATTGTCTGTGAAAACCAAACTTCTTCAGAGAGCAAGCAGGCAGGCATCAATAAAGCATCCTTGTTTCTGAAATGATGTGCATGTGACTCCACTCTGATGCATCGATGCTTATGAGTTGTGACCAAATTAACAAACAAGCCACTAGTCACAAGTGGATTACAAGTCAAGCAAAAAAAAGGACGTAGTCACAAGTGGATTACAAGTCAAGCAAAAAAAAGGACGTCAAGTACTGTGAGGTGAGGAGGGAAGGAAGCATGCATTGCTTCTGGTGAGAGTGAGATAGTGATGTGATGGATTTTTCCTTTGGGCAACCACACACGCGTACATTGCACTGCCATGGATAATGCCCTATGAAAGTACAATACACAAAAAAATGCACGCAGAGACAAATCCAAGTGATTCTTGATGCTGATGTCTGGTTCTGAGATGTCAAATTAAAACTCTTGCTTACATGCCTATTTAAAATTTATTACTATGCATACATGCATGTACCTTCCCCATTTCTTTAACCAATCACCTCAGGCTCAAGTCAATGGGTGAGGTCTCAAAAACAAGTGCCCAGCTTGCTGAACACCTACCATAAACAAAAACAAAAAAATACACTTACTGAGCATGATCTAAGAAAGGATGCTTATTGATGATTGATCCATTCCTCCTTTCCCCAAATCGCTTAGCGAAACCCACACCCGTGACGCCACCGTGCATGTGTTCTAAGCTTCTCTCCGTGTTTGGCTACCAAACATGCCATGGCATGGCATGACAAAGAACATCCGGCCCCACTCCTGATTGTGATTTAGGTAATATATCGCGCCACCGACATCGTCGCTTGGTGCAGCGACAGGGACAGCAGATCATGGTACGCAGCCTAACATAGACCTCGTGATGTATACTCCCTGACTGAATAGTCTGACCCAACTAATTAATAATCGTGTATTAAGCCTACAATTGGTCCCAAGGGTATGGCAAATTTATAATGGTGTGCAGCACAGCAGCTAGAGTGGATGCATGAATGGGACCTTGTGGTCACATGCTTATAGGTTGTGGAGCCTTACCCCTCAACCTCTCCCTTCACCAATGACAATCCATGTAGCAACCAACGCCACTTCAAGGGACAAGCTGCTTCAGTCCAAGGGAAAGTGATTATCTGACATGATATACATTGTTTTCTCCTTCCATGTAAGTGTCAATATATAGGGGTTTGTACTTGAGAAAAATTGATTTCATTAATATGTAAGATTTCCAAATTCAATTCATCAATATCTGATACAATACACTGTTTTTTCTTTCCATGTCAATGTTTATATTTCTTTTCCCGTTTAAAATAACTTCAAAATATATATCCTAATATATATATATATATATTCAATTTTTAGTTCAAATATACAGAAAAATAATACATCTCATATATGAAAAACCGTAAGTTATAGGCAAACTAATATATTTTTAATTATTACCAGTCCCCACGGGCCCATGGGGGGAGAACATCCCCATCCTCGCCCTGGCCCCGGCCTCCATGGGGATTTTCCCCACGGGAGAATTGTCATCCCTAGTTGTACGTCTCGTTACATATGCATCAAGAAGGCACACACATATATACACATATATGCAATATGTCATTCTATCAAAAACACAAAGAATGACCACATATGCAGAGACGTCCTTTTACAAAATCAAATTAGTATTATGTTATTTATTGTACATACATATCACCTAATAATTAATATATCAGTGATCCAATACATCAGCTAATCCTAAAAATAAATACGAGAAATACCGCATACCTACTACCTCCAGACAAACCCTATAAGCATCTGTGACCTTAGCAAGAGGGTCTGATCGATCAAGACGCTATAAGCCTATTTTCTCTTAACATCTAGATAAGTAACTCGAAGCACCTAATTGGCCTTAAAAGCAAAATAAAATAAATTCTGCACGAGCTGGCTAACGCCGATGAAGAAAAATTGAATAGTCATAAATCTCTCAAAGATCATGGTATGGATTTTTTATGCACCTAGCTTTGCACAATGCATTAATTCATAAAAAACAATTTGAACCACCTGAGCAGTACTCTATCAAGTTGAGTGTAGTGTCCGGAAGTCGTGCATTGTTCAGGCTCAAACTTTGTAGATAGTAAGACATAAATCACTCCTAACTACAAACCACTGAGACATTCTAGATCTTATTTACATGATGTTCCCATAATCCAACATAACAGGATACAAAGCAGAAGAGATCATCATAAGAAGATGATTTCCATGCACGAAAACTTAGGTAGTTGATTAATTTTTCAGTAGAGCTTGTCTTTTCTATCAAGAATTCATCGAAACAAAAGTATGTTCAAAATTCCTCAAATAATAATACCATGTGAATGGTATGGTACATACAACTTTCCGTTAAAAAAAATCTCTCAACCTTTTTTTCACTTCCCACAACTCTCATTTGTAGGATGAGTATATATTAGGTGGTAGGAAAAATGTATGTAAAGTACATAAGTTACATACATGCACATGTATCATGCACTACCAGGATTTGTTAAGTTCCCGAGTGTAGAGGCATTCTGTAATATTATTTACCCCAAAAAAATATGCAAGGAGATGTGAACAAATTTAACTGAGGTCATGTGGGCGTGCGGCAACCCTCCACCAATCAAACACAGCCAAGATGCAGTTATAAAACCTAGTCATGCACCACACTAAAAACAAAACAAAAAGAAAGGAACACCTATTATATAGTGGCAAAATACCAATCCGCGAATCTTTAGGTCCCATTCCAAACAGCAATGGCTTCTGGTTTCCAGAAGCCAAAAGTCATTAGAACGTATTATCTTCTTAACACAGCTTTTTCTTTTTCTTTTCTTTTTTCCTTTTTCCTTTGCATTGTCCGTAGAGATATAACGATATTTTTTTATTTTTTCCTATTTTTCTTTAATTGAATACTTTGGAAAAAAAACTAACAGCTGCTACAGTGTTATTTTAGTCAAAAACTAAAAAACAAAAGCCACAACACTTTAGAATAGGGCCTTTCGCATCCATGGTGCATATATGACGGTATTAGACATGCTCAACACTTTGGCAATGAGCAGAATTATTTAAAGACCATTAGTATATAGAAACCTTAAAGCCATGATCATCATCATACCCCTTCCATTAGCTGTCATGTAGTGTCAATTATATGCATGATCGTGCATCAGATCCTTACAACAATTGTGCACGAAATTTTGTCATAAACTACATGTGTTCTCATTTGATTCCTTTGGATTGGTGTACTTTTTTCTACAGGAGTGTTCAACTATAACCTATAGCTAGTGTTTGTTAAGCTCTACATATTATATATAAAATCTTCTCCTTACGTTAATTTGGCTTGTGATCCTGTGGCCCTATCTGGTTGCGGCCGGCCAAACGTCCAACGTCCCTTTGGCCCAAAGCACACCTACATCAATGTGACTCATGAGGTCCCACTAGCTAGCTAGCTAGTCTAATTACGATTCACTGATACTTGTTGTACTTTCCTATATATATGTATACATATAGTACTTAATTTGTGAGCAATGCTATACGTATATACATATACGTGTGTATATACACGCACTTCTTGGTATACATTTTGCAACAACCTCTGACGGAATATACATGTATATGTGTATGTATATGTATACGTAGTATATGTATGTGTGTATTCATATGTGTGTATACACATATATGTATATGTATATACACATATATGTGTATACATACATATATGTGTATACATACATATATGTATATACACATATATGTGTATACACATATATGTATATATATGTATATATATATATATATAATATAAATAACAAGGATACCATAGTGCCCAGCCTCTATGATTGATTCAGTATGCTAAATTAATAACTACCTTTCCAAATCGATGCTTTTTCGAATTAATAAATGTTAACGGATTTGCTTGATATATTATATAGCATTGCACTTGCACTTGCACGCATTTAAAAGTAATTCAAAGGCAGAGAGGCTTGGTGTCCAAACACTATGGTGCCTCATTTCAACGTCCTATATGTATATTTGTATATATGTATATATGTGTGTGTGTGTATATATATGCATCTCAACAAGGGATATAATTATGGATAGAAAAGGAGAGGATACATATATACATATACTTAAATATATACATATACATACATACATGCACATACACACACATACATATAGGAAGCCACTTTTCTACTCCCAAATGTAGTTAGTCTAAATGTCATATCTTGCAAAGTAGGAAGTATCTTGTACAACGAAGGATATGTATGTGTAGTGTAAGAGTATATAAGATGATCTAGGTGGTATGTACATTTTTCAGGGGTGGTGTGTATATATTTTTTAGACATACTCTTTTTATGTCCGTATATGAATGTATTTGTAAAATACACTAAAACTATGGATTATCTTGCAATTTTTTCATGTAGTTCACAGTGAAGTATCTTTTAATTAGTGTATAAGTATACCTAAAGTAATAAAAGAGTGTCAAGTTCATTTAAGTGGTATATCATAGTTGGAAGTAACTACACCCGGGAGTAGAAAATACTTTTCATATGTGTGTGTGTCTACATCTCAACAAGGCACATAACTATGGATAGAAAAGGAGAGGAGACCAACGAATGAATATATTGCTAGGAAATAGATGTATTGGATTGATATGCTTAAGTCCCAACCGATGGCGCACAGTTTCTTCTATAGACATGAGAGCTGCTAGCTTGCACAGTTCACGTTTTGTTTGGGTAGCCTGGCTTGGCTATCATGCATCGCCCTTTGCCCTAGGGAATCTTATCTACGCAAGAGGCAAGCCCACAAACAAGTACCCTCCAGCTAACACTCGAGCCTCTTCCTCCCTAATATAATCATGGGTTTTGGACTCTATTAGTGGTTAAGTAGTAGCGTAATTTAGGGAGTCATGGTAGGAGGGAGGGAGGCGTGCATGCCATAAATGTTGGAGTGCATAGTAATTCAGGTGTGCTACCTTAAAGTATTAAGTTTTGTTGTTGTTGGTAGGTTTCTTTGCTAAAATTCCCTCTTAATTCCCATTGACAATTGGTAGGTGCCCCCCCCCCCCTCCCCCGGCGCTAGCTAATGCATGAGAAGGGAAGTGGCAAAGGATTAGAGATGGATTAAAGCTAGCAATATTTCAGTGCCCTTCTCCACAACTCCTTGTTTCAAGGGCTCTAAAGTGCAATGCTTCCCTTTTAATCCCTACTCCTATCATATAGTAGTAGTAGTAGTAGTAGTAGTACCACGTAGTACAAACTAAGAATAACACGTCCGATCGAAGGCTAACTGACACCCCATGCATGCATGAGGGAAAATTACAACTAGTGCTTGTGTAGTAGTAGTAATAGTAGTAGTGGTAATGTAGTGTCTTCCTATTAGTTGGTGGTCCATCTGGCTTTTGTCCATCCGTCCATCTATTCCTTTCCTAGCTTCCCTTTCAATGTGATGCACATTATTCTCTCTCTCTCTCTCTCTCTCTCTCTCTCTCCCCCTCCCTCTACTATGCACGCATTTTTTTCATGGCCCCCACTCCCATGCACATTTTCCAGCTCCCCTCCCTTTCTCTCCCAAAACCAATCATATGGGCATAAAACTAGTGTTCTTGCGGATCTCTCTCATTGGCTAGCTAGATGGGGCCACATATACGTGTGAAAATATTCCTCACGAAGTGCACCACTTAAGGTTCTTCGATTTTTCATCTAACCACACAACCCCAAACCATATATCTAAGCTATCTGTGTAGCTTGCTCTTAAGCCTTGTCTCTGATGAGAGTGAAAATTTGTAAATCACTTCTACGTTACATATATAGCTTGGCTTCCAACGGGTGCACAATTGAGGTAAGCTCAACGATAGCATGACGGCAATATATAGCTACCGAAATTAACCTTTGCTTGCTCCATGCATATATAATTGCTAACTATATCAATGATCTGATATATACCAATGCTTGCGCCAGATGGTTTCACAAATTAAAAGCTAGCTCATAATGCTGTCCCAAGAACATTATTGTACCAGGTATAAAAACACAAATCATAGATCATTAATCCGATTAGATCAAAATAAATAAGGACTAGGTGAAATGAGTGCAATCTCAACTGAACCAGTTGGCGACTACAGTCTATATGAGACAAAAGATTCACTGAATTTGTTTGCGGTTTCATTTCTTCCTTTTTTTTTCTATACTGAATTAGAATCGATCGATCTCATTACAACGGCAGGAAAAAAAATCGGTGACGTCCTACAACTTACAATTCCCCGGCTTAGAGTTGTCTGTAGCGATCGCTAGATGCTGACTACATTAAGTGAACGACTAGGATAGCAATTGAGGAAAAGAGCATCAACTACTAGAGACAAATAAGAAAGTGCAATTCATATGCATATATAAAGTGGAAGAGCCGTTCGGTGATGCGTAGTTGTATTAAAGCATGAATAGATGGAATCTTTTGATTAGCTACGAGTTGCCACTAAGCTTTCATTAATATATCCTAATCAAAGCATGGTCACATCCCATATTCTGTAGGTTTTGTTAAATACACATGCATCCCTAGTCATGAAGCTTTCAACCTAGTAAAACCATCACCATCTCTTTCTAGAGAAGAACCTCCTCAGTTATTGTTAACGTTTAGATGATATAAAATTGGTTGGTAGAGACAAAGTTGACCAAGGAAATAGTTATTTGCATGGCATCTTTGCAAAGAAAAAAATTGCGCTATGCATGGCGTCGGTGAAGCTAAGGCCATATATTCAGGAACAAATGATAGTTGCATATCAGAAGCAATAAACATTCATGTGCTCCATCGAGTTGCATGTTCTGTTGATCAATCGTTCTAAGTCAGTACTAAATCGTGCGTGCGTGCATGCTGATAGTTAGCTAAGTTAAAATAAGTGGTGATGATTGATGACATCGTGATGCAATATCAATGAAGCTGCTAAGACCATTTTAGATGGCTAAGACCATTTTTGACTCAATGTCCTAAGGTGAATTTCTGGACTTAATTTGGCTTCGAAAGCTTTGTGGACTTAGAATTGAAATTTTTTTTATTAGACACTAGTACTAATTAGGGCTTGGTTTGGTCAGGTTCTCATATGTACGGATGTAATTCCTTGAAAAACATTACTGATGAAGTAAGTTGAAGGTAGCTGCGGGAACAAGACAACTTTACTTGTACATTTTGTTAATGTTTATTAGCAGAACATGTAGAATTAGGAACCAAGACAACAGAAATGTGTACTCAAAGAATCAATTTAACTCAAGCCTAAAAAGAATAGCTTGTCTTGGACTCGACTCCGAAAAGACAACAAGCAAAATAAGAGCCAAATTTTCATCCATATTACAATATTTATGAGCCAAGCCAAATTAGACCCCGGTTTGCTCAGCCTAAACTCTGAACTTGCTCCGAGTTACTGGCAAAAGGGCAGCAAAAATCTAAATTCATTTAAACTAGACTAGTAATTACTATAACTTTTCGGAAGGGAAAAATTAAAGCTGTGTTTTCCCTTTATTCCCACCAATATCCTAAATTTTTTAGTGTATTAGAAACTAGAACTTGAAGTGTATATACTAATCTACAAAACACTTGTCAACTACGCAGTCAGGTGATCTAAATTCCTGACAAATCGAACTTAGCTGCGTATACGACCGATCTATAACTGATCAAGCTAGCTGACCTATTTTTCGCCATTACGCCAATGGAGCTGGCCGCGAAACGAGTCGAACTATGTACAATTATTTCAGTGATGTATACTTCAACTTGTACTACTTACCAGGGTTATAAAAATAAGTCGGAAATCGATGAAAATTGGTTCTACCGGGCACCCCGGTTAAAGTACAACCGGTCTCAAATATGTTGTTTTATTCTGAGTTAATCCGATTTACTTAGATTTTGTCTCTCTGATTTATACCGATTTCGGTTGATTTTTATTTGAAATTTTTTACCCAAAACCTACTGAAATTTTCCAAAAATCGGTACTACCTGATAAAAATTTAAAACCAGTTTTGATAACCTTGCTACTTACAGGGGGCTTTTACTGCCTGCTACCTTAATATATACTTCTACACCATTAAGTTTGTCTCAAGAAGATTTGATAAATTTCAGGATTACATATTTTGCATTCTTAATTAGTTCCAGATTAAATTTCTTACGATTTCTTGCCAGTGGTCAGTGCATGTACAAGCCAAGCATGTATGTTTTGAGCCTATACGTACGCAATGTCACACACGAAAACTAAGAGTATATATATTTGGCACTCATATGCCGCTTGGTTGGGCTGAAATAAGCTGACTTATGGCTGAGATTACACTGTAGTTGGATAAAATTACACTGTAACTGATGATAGCTTATTTAGCGTAACTAAATTTAAAAAATTTAAAAATAGAAAAAACAGGTTAGCCATCACGGACAGTGTAAACGAATACGGGAAAAAAGCCAGCAAAAAAGCTCAAAAAAAGTCAAAAAACAGAAAAAGATGAAATTTAGGAATAATAAAAAATAAACTAGAAACCAGAAGCTTGAGTCGAAATGAGCGGATGTGGGGTGCTATAGCTAGCTTCCGGCCTGTGGTTAGCCAGTCAATTCCTAGAAATATATGAAATCTGTACTTGATATATGTCTAGATATATACACGATTTTCCTCGGAATTAAATCTATTTCATGGCACATTAATATACATATTACTTATTGGAGTTCAAGCAGAATCCTGCTGTATTAATTCAAGGCTAGCTTGTTCGTATACGTAGTGCATGGTATTTCTCCCAAGATCAAAGAGGCAAAGAAAAAAAAAGGCGCAGTACCCCGTAGCATCCACGTACATATATCTATGCGCATCTCCTAGAGTTGTTGCCTATACCAACATCCATTTTCTAAAACCTATATATATACATACATATTAGCCGCCTTAAAAGTAAGCCTTCCTTTCACCATTGGGCACGGCATATACATATGCATAGGCAGCAAGCTAGCAATGTGCAGTGCAGGTATACATCACCCATCTAGCTGGAGTGTTTGTGTATATATGCAGAAGATAGATCTCATGAGACTATGACCATGCATATATATGCTATTTTGCATGAGATTGATAACAGAAAAGGCCAGGCAGGTAAAAGGTCCATTTGAGAACGGAATATGAAGAAATGTATAAGATTAAGAAAAAAGATGGTTAGCTAGGACCATGCATGGTGTAGAGTATATATGGATTTTGTATGTGTGTGTGCTCCTGAACAAAAAGAAGCCTATCATTGCAGTTACTGAGAACACATGCAGGCTTGCTAGCTAGGCCTATTGAGTGCAAAAGGAAGCAAGATCTCCGAGTCATAATGAAAAGTATCCATCCCAGTTATGGAGCAAGAAATGGTGATTGTGTGTGTGTATTGTCCATGTACACACACACTTTCTCTCATACACACACACACTCGAAAGCACTACTGCTTGACGCTTCCATATGTATGGTGAGGATGGTGCATAGCTTTCAGTGATGCATGGTAGGTGAAGACTTTTTCTAGGGCACCATCTATGTCACTCAAGACTCGCAATGCTTTTACACAAACACAGACACACACTAGACAGGCAGGCAGGCAGGCCACTCTACATGTATGCACATATATCTACTCATGTGTCCTATATATGAGTATACATATAGCCCTGTAGCTGTACATGCATGCATGCATACTCTTGCATGCTCCATTTGAGGCATTGCAAGGGAGAAAAGCCAGGCCTGGGCAATGATGAGCTCCTTGGCCATTTCCTGAGCCTATGGGTGCATAGGAAAAGAAAGAACAGAAAGGTGTGTGAGGACTCTAGCTAAGCTCTAAGCTATAGGCACCCACAGAGAGCAGCAGGAAGAAACAAGCTGCTCACTAGCCAGCGATAACGAACCATCTATCTAACTTCTCACTACACTCCCCCTTCCTCTCTTCCCTCTATTTCTTTGTGTAGGATGGATAGAGGAGCTCTTGTCAAGTGGTGAGGGGGATGATGTGCCACCCAGGACACACACCCCTCACCTACAATAGAAGGAACAAAGCCTTAAACACTTATTGTCATGCTTAGGCTTATATTATTTCAGCTTCTAGCTTTTACAAGTCCGAAGCCAACACGTGTTAGATTTTTAATTTTTGTTTTTTTTGTTCTTTGCTTTTTTTTCACCGTTTTTCCTTTCATTTTTCCTTTTTTTATTAAATGACTCATAAAATTAACCACCGCTAAAGTACAATTTCAGTCAAAGGAATAAACAGACCCTTAATATATATATACATACATACTAGCAGGATTAGTGCACATTTTTATTTGTATTTTTCTAGCCCCACATCTGTATGGTACAAGTCCCTTTTCTAGCTCTAATGTTCCTTTCATCACCGATGTTGGAAAAAGCAAGGGGAAAACAAAACATGCACCATGGGGAGTAAAAAAGAATGAAAGAATATATAAAAGCCACCACAACAAAAAGAGAGGGAAAAAGATAGAAGCCATACAAGAAAAATGCAAATGCTTCAAAACAGGGTATTGGAGATGTGCTAGCTGATATATAAATACCTCTGATTCATCTTCCAATCCAAGCTTGTTAACCAAGTACTTGATCAGCAACCTAATTGTCACCCTCCCATCCCTGAAAGATCAAAAATTAAAGAAAAAAGGCTTATTAAATTTTTCATATTGGTATATTGCGATAATCAAATTAATATGCATGCTACCAAAGTTTCATCGATTTGGAGGAGCACTGACAAAACATGAAAGAATCCAAATGCAGGACGAGAAAATTAATTGACGCAACAAACAAATTCAAATTAGAAGGAGGAGGAGGATAGATCGTAATAGAATAGTACCTGATCCGTAAGTAGTTTCTCGGAATCTGAGGCAAGAATGGCTCCCTCCCTCTGCACAAATCAGAAGAAAAAACAAGAGAGTCAAATATATATGTAAGCACCGAACAATGAAGTTTGCAGGCAAGCTAAAAGCATCAAAGCAATTAATCAGGAGTTGAGAACAACATGCAGAAGAAGGCGCTGCATTTTGCAGGAATTAATCCTCCAAGTACGAATCAGCTGACATGTATTAATAAGTGTGTAGTATATATGCAGAGATGGACAGAAAGAGGTGAAGTGGTGGTTATGTAATAAACACATGAAATGCTCGCGTGTTTCCATGTAGCTAGTGCAGCACCAGTGGTACTACGTGTATGTAGCGTACTCACAGTTGGTGCGGCGCGGCCTGGAGCACGAACCAGACGCCGGTGGCCGCGGCTGCCGCTGGCGGCGGCAGGACGACCCTGATCGTGTCGAAGCCAGATGCGCCGGCGGCCGACGTGCCGGGCGCGTAGAACGCGCGGTGTGCGAACGGGAGAAGCGGCGGCGGTTGCGCCGACATAGCCGCGGGGTTCCACGGCGGAAGCCAGGGCGGCCAGGTGCGAGGCGCGGGCAGCGGTATCGACGGCTGGGGAATGCCGGGCATGGCGGGGCGCAGGAAGGCCCCGGGTGGCATGCCAGGCAGCATCTCCGGCCGCGGCCGCGTCGCCGCGAAGAGGTCGAGCTCAGAGGTGGCGCCGGGGGACGCCGGGCCGAGGCCGAGGCGGAGCCAGTCCCTGCTGTACACTCCCCTGCCGCGGCCGTTGCTGCTGCTCCCGCCGCCACTGCTGCCGCTGGTGCCGGCTTCCTGGTGGCCGCCGGCGGGCTGGAGCTGCTGCGTCACTAGCGCCTCCCCGCGGCGCTCCTCCTGGGGCACCTGGTGGTCCTGCCTCTCCTGCGGCGGCGGCTTGGGCGGCTCCTGGTGCTGGTTGATGGGCTCCTGGGCCATGTGGCGGCTCTGCGGCTTCGTCACAGCGTCGACGCCTGCGGCGACGTCGCGGATGAAGGGCGTGCCATGCGCGTCGCGGAGGAGCAGGCTCCTTGCCGGGACCATCCGGGCCGCCGCCGGCTCATGCCATCCCGCCCGGCCTGCCCGGCCCGGCCCAGCGCCACCCCCCCCCCCCCCCTATATACCCCCTCCTCCCGGCGCGCGTGCGAGGCAGAGACGACGGCACGTGTGAGCTAGCTAGCTACAGGAGATCGGAGGAAGAAGAACAAGAGAGTATTAGGTAGGCAAGCAAGAAGTAGCTAGAGGAGCAGTAGTAGCATGGCACGGGGGCAGGAGAAAGAGAGAGGGTTTGTGTGAGCGACGGGAGAGAGGCTTCGGAGATCAAATAGTTTGGAGGGGTAGGGAGAGAAACCCAAGCACACGACGAGCCTCTCTTTTTTTTACTTTTGGGTCCTCGCGGGGGACAAAAAGAACAGAAGCTGCAGATATTTTACTCAAGGTGCTTCCCTGCAAATACAGCGACTGCCAAGGGGGCAATGTGGAAGAATGGGCGCACGTGGGCCCCATCGGGGTCGTATGTTGGCGTGGCATGATTACCCTACACTACGGTGGGCCCTCCCTCGCGGTGAAAATTTTTTTACTTCGAGCCTCGCCGCGCTGCCGCGTGATGTGGCGGCACATGTGCAGCGCAGCGGCGGCCGTGGGTTTCGGCGCGCCTGGGCTAAGCCCCAGCCTAGCTACTGCAATGGTCAGCACAGCCAGCTTTGCATGTCGAGATTAACCACTGACACGCCGGCACCTCTCAATTCTATCTAATTACCCACCCAACGAAAACCAAGATTAAGGTGGTTATCGGTTCGGCTGAAAAACTCATGGTTTATGGTTGAAAACACTGTAGCTGGCTGAAAAAAGCACTGTAGCTAACAAAGGCTTATTTAACATAATTAAATTTAAAAAATTTAAAAATATAAAAAATATGTTAGCCCATTACGTATAATACAAACAAATACGGGAAAAAAGAACCTGCAAAAAAGCTCAACAAAAAGCTAAAAGTTCAAAAAAAGATGAAACTTATGAATAGTGAAAAATAAGCCAGAAGTCAGAAGCTGAAGTCGAGTTGATCAGGTATAAGCTGCACCATGCTAGCGATGTATAGATGATGATTTTTCGACGGTCCCTGACAACAGTTAAACGGCTACGTACAGTACAAAAACTAACTTGTAGCGGTCAACGCAAAAATGTTTATTAAATCAGCTGTTTGCCCGTCTGAATAGTGTAACCAGAGATGAAAACCCCTAGTCCTAGGTGTAAAGGAATGTAAAACTGAAATGAAAAATGAAAAAGAAAGGAAGAGAAACAAACCTGGTTGTGCATTTGGGCTGGACCACGTTATAATTTTTGTTGGCGTGTGGCCCAGCAAAATCATGTCCGCAAGCAAGTTTAGGCTAAGTGGCATCAATAATTACCAAAGGAGTAAAATGCACCACAAATACAATAACTTATAAGTATAAGTAAATCACACAACTATAAATTTGCTCGTTTATGTCACTAATTTTATTTAAGTGACGCAACGAGACACAAAAGCAAAGCTTGGAATCACGTGGTTCATGTATGCGGTTGCCCCCCCGGTAGAGACCTATTTATTTGCGGTTGCCCCCTCCCCCGACAGAGCCCTGGTTATTTTTGTAACAATTGCTAACAAAACAAGATATCAAGATCACTTTTTTGGATAATTGCTCACAAAACAAGATCACTTTATAGTCAATATTTTTAGCAAAGACTGGCTATGTTGTCAAAAACTATGTGTCTTGCCTAGGTGTAGCTCCTCAGTTCATTGTAGTAGTGCTTCTGGACGATTGTAATATGGGTTCGCCTGATTATCGAAATAGCTTGCTTTTCTCAAAAAGTTGTAGTGAGAACTTCTAGTAGAGTTACCAATCCCTTGAAGTTGCAACGGCATTCTACTGTCTCTCGATTGATTCCCCGCACCACCGCCACCCATGTGGCTTGTGCCTCCACCACCATCGCCCCCATGCCCTCTCCACCCTCAACCGCCCCCTAGGCTGTCTACCCCTACCACCGCTGCCTATCGTGCCTCTCCACCTCATCTGTCTCTCCTCCAAACCCCACAACTCACCGCATGTAAGCGGCGTTGCTCCTGATGATCGAAGTACAGGTGCCACCATCCATGAATACCAGTTAGATCATCAGACCCCCTCCAAACGGCACGCTCGAAGTGACCATCGCTTTCTTCATAAGAATAGGGGATGGTTTGAACCTAACTAACGGAGAAGACAAAACCTAGGGGATATTTGCAATTTCTTCCCGCACCAAACCTAATACACACAACTTTGAGCCATGTCGAAAGCACAACTAGCGCCACATCAGTGCCAAATGTGCTACCACATCTTGTTTTGTATCTCATTACATGACTTAAACAAAATCAGTGATGTGAATGAGCATATTTATAGTTGTGTGATCTACTTACACCTACCCTACAAGGTATGGTACATGTGGTACATTTTACTCTTATCAAACTATATGTATGTATGTATGTACGTACGTACGTACGTACGTATGTACGTATGTATGTACATATGTATGTATGATGTACGTATGTATGTATGATGCCAGAGTTGCTAAAAAAATTCAACCAAATAATCAAATTTATTAAGAGCACTTAACTAACACACAAAAGGAATTTTTCATGTTTTTCTTTTTTTGAAATACGGTTTTTTTACATCGGGCATCGTAGGATCAATGGAGCAAGCAGAAAGGTCTGGCATACATCTAACTCTCCGCATTCCACCGTCCTCAGCTCATCGAGGTTTTAGTAAATTTTAGGCTAATTTTAAAGAGAATATATTGTTGGACCCTGAATTTATAATCCAGAATTTTTTGTGATCCCATTGTACTATTCTCTAGATCAGTAAATAGCGCTCACAATACATTATTGAATCAACTCATACATCATATGGACCATATCATTCATTAATTTTACATATTAGAGTTTAAATAACCCATATTGGGTAGAGTTTACATAACGAGCCATACCTTGTCATACCTTGCCACATATTACAAAAGTGGAAGCGGAAGCGAACAGCAAAAGGATGAGGCCACACCTTACCACACGTAAGCGATTGGAGGTAAAAAATAGGCCACAACTTACCACAGGCAAGCGACTGGGGGTAAAGAATAGGCCACACCTTACCACAGGCAAGTGACTGGGGGGTAAAGAATGACTTACTACTTTCCAATAGTTTGGATAATAAATGTGTAGATAATTACCATCCAAGTCTGCTTATCTGAGGCAAGGACTAAAGCACTAAATAACGTCATAATCTCCACCATCTTCTTCTTTGTCTCGGTCCTAGAGCAACGTAATAGGTGTAGTGGTCTTAGTCCACAGGTTCTGGTTTAATTTAGTGAGCGAGAGTAAGTACAAACAACCATTCTCCATGAGTCAATACACAGAATGCAATATTATAAATGTATGGCTTAACAAAGGAAGGCTCAGGTTCTTTTATTTGCTAACTACCATAGTTGAAATTTATAATAAGTAAAAGTTCCTGAGACTAAGCATTTTCACCTTCACCTAAACCATGTTTTCTAAAGAATGTGAAAGTATACAGTAATATTAGTAGTGCAGGTTCTATCCACCTTTTACATGATTCCATCCAAAATATGCTAGTTTTATTACTAGGCTTACATCCACTCATTATCATCATTAGGTTACATCCACCTAGGGGAAATCAACTCAGGGTTACATCAACCCATCGTGTTTTTCATCCCACTCATAAGGTTTTAAAAATAGACACTAACTCGAGTAAGTTCTTATGCCGTCCATGACTATGGGCACGACCGTTCAAACAGTTTTCACTCTGTAAAGGTCATACACTTTACTCACAAGAGATAATCTGCTTGTTATATTCCACATATTTCCTTACATATGCAAATTGAGAAGATCACCATAAGTTCTTTACAATGCATCTTCCCAAAGGGACTACACTAGCTAAGGTTTAAACTGCTAGGGGGTTATGTCCACCTGCTCCAGAGGCCCCTTCTTGCGCCGTATTGTGGGTTACATCCAGCGACATGACCCATGTTCATCCAAATGGCGCAACCCGTGCCGAGTTGATGCAAATTAATTAGACAGGTCGTACTCAATATAGATTTGTTGTTACACTGTTTTACATTGGGAAGGTGTCACAAGATTTATTTCTTAGGATTATCTAGGCAGTTATACCACAAACCATACTCTTGTGCTACATCCGCACCAATCTTTCTTACCATCCGTCCTGATATTTAATGAAGTTTAGAGTTTTGGAATTTTAAAATATCTTTTCTAGTTCAAATATCAGCCAACTCCAACCAATGGATACCCAAATACAAATTTTTACATTTGAAATGACGTCAGGGCAATTTAATGCCCTGGGTATCTAAGCAAGACTAAGCATGTGTTTAAATACGGACTTATCACTAATATATTTACCATTATTTCTAAGGTGAAAAGGTTTTATGTTCAAAGTCAAGGAGTGTGGTGTAATAGCGCAATCAGGCATTTTAGTCTAGTTCATAACTTCATTCCAGAAGTTTCTGATGCCTCTGTTGTTAGAACTTTTAAGCAGGAAGTCTGCAATAGAAGGTTCACAGAAGATAGCGCTTTGAATCGTCCAACTACTGTCACCGAGCTCTTGAGATGGCTGATCGCTATGAGACTACCACTGGAGTAGTCGAGTAGAGCAAGACCATCAACCATGCCAATCGAGGTACCAAAGAGCTAGGTGAAGGTAGAAAAGGAAAGGGGAAGGTCAAGAAATCCAAGAACAAGGCAAAACGTAAGAAGCCACAAGTCGGAGGTTCTAAGGAAGTCTTGGCCGTGGGCGATAAAAGCCACGAAATCGAAAGTAGTACCCTAATTGGGGCAAGAACAAAATCCCCACTCGGAAGGACAACAACAAGCTTAGGTAGTATCCCTTTCATAAAAGGAAATGACATGATCTTCGCAATTGCTGAGTTTTCTAATGAAAACTTGAGGACTACTACTCCAGCAAAGGACCACTCCCTATGCTCCAAGAGTTAGGATAAACGAGTGGTCGAAAGCAGTCGGACAATGATGAGAAGATGTCATTTCAAGATCCACAACATACTGTTAAGCACATCTATTGAGGATCTTTGGCATACGAGCCCAAATGACAACATAAAGCTGTCAAACGCAAGGTAAACTCTATTGACCCTCTCCTTATCAATTATTTTCCAAAGTGGTTGGAAGTCACTATCTCTTTTGAGAAGGGTGACTACCCGATCCCTTCAACTCGACTAGGGCGGTTTCTGATCATGGTCAAGCCCACCATCAATAACTGTTGAGTGAATCGAGTATTGATCGATGGTGGTAGTTCTTTGAATATCCTATTTGCAGGTGCTCTGGACGATATGCAAGTTCCTCATACTAGAATAAAAACCTATACGATACTCATTTCATGGGATCATACTAGGTTCTTTGGCCAAACTAATTGGTTAAGGTTCTTTGCCTTTCACATTTGGTTCTCCAAGCAATTTTAGGACAAAGAAAATCTCCTTTGACATGGTTGATTTTGACATGGCGTATAACGTCATACTCAGACGACCAACTCTAGCACATTTTTTGATAGTTGCTGACTATTTATATCAATATCTTAAGATACTAGGTCCCAAGGGAGTGATCACAGTCCGCTGTGATAAAAAGATAGTGCTTATATGCGACCGCTAATCCCTCGAGATGGTAGGCCAATTACCAACTCGAGAAGCAAACAAGGCGCAACCTTCGACCAAGCACTCGAAGCCTAAAGCTGCATCGAAGCCGAACGAGCAGGTTAAGGAAGTTCCGCTGGATCCAGCGGAGCCTTTGAAAACCATTCGTATTATGGTTTCTTTCGACAATGCATAGGAAGACGCCCTTGTCAACTTCCTCTGAGCAAACGTAGGTGTGTTCACGTGGCAAGCATCTGACATGTTTGGGGTCACAAGGAGGTGATCGGGAACAATCTAGCTCTATGGCCTGACAAGAAACCTGTAAAACAAAAATTACGGAGGTTTGCAGCTGATCAATGGGAAGCTATTAGATCTGAGTTGGACAAGTTATTAAAAGCAAGTTTTATAAGAGATGTTAATCACTCAGAGTGGTTGGCTAACCCTATAATGGTTAAGAAGTCTAACGGTAAGTGGCGTATGTGTATAGACTATACCGATTTTAATAAAGCTCGTCCAATAGAAGATTTTTCGCTTCCTTGTGTCGATCAATTGCTTGACTCCATAGCTGATTGTGAAATATTAAGTTTTCTAGATGCATATTCTGGTTATCATCATTAGTATGTCTCTAAAAGATGAAGAGAAGATCACATTTATTACACCATTTGAGATATTTTGCTATGTCAAAATGCCATTTGGTTTAAAAAAATGCTGGTCCGACTTTTTAGTGATTGATGCAATTGACTTTTTTTCCTTCAACTGGGCCGAAATTTGGAAGCCTATGTTGACGATCTAGTTGTAAAAAGCATCAAATAACTTAATCACATTTCAGACCTGCAGTAAACGTTTGACAACCCCAAAATACATCGTTTGAAACTCAATCTTGAGAAGTGTGTGTTCGGAGTTTCTTCGGGAAAGTTGCTCGGATTCCTTGTTTCGATAAGAGGTATTGAAGCAAATCCCGAAAAGATAAAGGCCATTGAGCACACGTGCCATCTGACTACTAAGAAAGAAGTCTAGAAACTCATAGGATGCATGGTGGCTTTAAGTCATTTCATCGCATGACTGGGAGAAAATGGACTTCCTTTCTTTAAGCTTCTAAGGAAACATGGGAGTTTTGAGTGGTCAAAAGAGGCTAATGATGCCTTTGAGGATGTCAAAAGATATATTACGAGCGCTCCTGTTCTGGTTTCTCTGAAGCCAGAAGAGACACTCTTAATATATCTAGCTGCCACACTACAGGCAGTAAGCGCATACTAGCTATAGAACACGAGAACGTCCAATGACCAGTCTACTACAAAAGCGAACTTTTACACGAACCTAAAGAGTGCTACCCTCAGGTTCAAAAACTTCTATATGCCCTCCTCATATCTTCAAGGAAACTGCGGCATTATTTTTCAAGCGCACAAAATTGTTTTGTCGTCTGAGTTTTCCTTAGGAGAGGTCTTCCAGAATAGAGAAGCAGCGGGACGAATGGCCAAATGATCGATAGAGCTTGGGGAGTTCGATCTTCATTTCATGTCCCAAACAGCCATTAAAACCCTATATCTTGGCAGACTTTGTTATCGAATGGACAAATCTTAAACCTGTTCAGGATCCCCAGTACGCTTCCCTCGACCAGTGATGATGTACTTTGACGGATCACTTATGCTTAGTGGCTCGGGGGCTGAGGTGGTCCTGGAATCTCCCGAGGGAGAGATCTTAAAGTATGCCATTTAATTAAATTTTTCGGCCACTAATAACATGGCTAAATACGAAGGTTTGTTGGCTGGCATACGAGCCGTGAAAAAACACTCGGGATTCAACGACTACTCATAAGAGGAGACTCTCAACTAGTCGTGAATCAGGTCAACAAAGAGTACCCATGCTCTTGTACTACCATATCTCAGTACTTGTCGAAAGTCAGAAAGTTTGAGAGATATTTTTTTAGTTTTGAGATATAATATATCCCTCGGAAGGATAATTTTCTCACTGACCAGTTGGTTGAAATAGCTTCTTCCTGATCTCAAGTACCAATGGGATTCTTCTTGGAGCAACTCCAGAAATTGTCTCTGGTAGAAACACCGAAAACAACTCCTAATGATATAGCCTTTCTTGAGTACGAGGATACCTGGATGAGACCCATCTACGAGTATCTTTAGAAGGGTTCTGTACCTGACAATGATCTTGAAGTAAATCATTTATCCCGCAAAGCCAAAATGTATACTTTGGTCAATGGGTTACTCCATAAAAGGAGTACTCAAGGGGCTTGCATGCGATGCATTCTGCAGAGAGAAGGATTACAGCTCCTTCAAGACATTCATGGGGGCATCTATAGAGCTCATGCTACTCACAGAACATTGGTCGAAAAAGCCTTTCGATAAGGTTTTTACTAGCCAACAACCCTTAATGACACCAAAGAGCTGGTTAAGAAATGTATACAATACCAGATTCACAACAGGCAGATATACCAACCAGCTCAGACTTTATAAACTATTACTTTATCTTGGCCTTTTGCGACCTGGGGTTTAGACATCCTAGGGCCATTCCCAAAAGCACCAGGGGGCTTCCAACTTCTTTTTGTGGCTATTGAAACGTTCACAAAATAGATTGAGGCCAAACCTGTAATTAGGATAACAACGGAATCCGCTAAAAGGTTTAGTATAAAGAGTGCGATTATGCTATTTGGGGTACCAAGTCGAATAATTATAGATAATGGTAAGTAATTCTTGAGTGCAAGATTCCAAGAATTTTACAATGAATTAGGCACCAAGTTATGTTTTGCCTCTTCGCCCATCCTCAAAGCAATGGGGCAGTCAAAAGAGTGAATGACCAAATAATATAGGAAATTAAGACTCAAGTCTTCGACTAGCTCGTAAAGCGCTTAGGGGCTTGGGCACAAGAATTACCTTCAATATTATGGGTAATTCATACGACTTCTAGTTGGACGACAGGAGAAACTCCTTTCTTCCTAGTTTTTGGGGCTGAAGCCATGCTTCCTCCAGAACTAAAGATTAGGTCAATGTGAGTCGAGAGCTTCGACAACTCCAACAAGAGGAACATCGAGCGAATGACATCAACCTGCTCGAAGAGAAGAGGAATCATGGCGTAATCTGATTGGCAGTCTATTACATGCCATGCGTAGGTACTACGACCGTAAGGTCCAACCTCAAAGCCTTGCTGTAGGTGACTTGGTATTGAAAAGAATTCAGTCCCAATCTAATAAGAATAAGATTTCCCCCCAAGTGGGAAGGTCCTTACACTGTGGTCAAAGTTACATGACCAGCTTCAATACGACTTGCCATTGAAGATGGCCAGATCCTCTCAAACTCTTGGAATATCGACCAATTGTGTAAGTTTTATGTGTAAGATTTCTACATTTTTCAATAAAGTTTTTAGTCTTTTCAATCTTTAATGTCGTATGTGGAGAAGAGTTTTTTCTCTTACGTTTGTTCGCACACCTCTGGTACATTCAATATGTCTAAGCATGATCGGAGGAAGAAACAACACCTAGCTGAAGTCTCTCCTCTCTACATGTGGTCCTGCCCACTAGAAGGAGCTTTCTAGCATCGCATGGTTTCCAACTCTTGCTATCAGTAAGCAACAATTGAGTTAACCATGTACAGTCGAATGAACTGGATCCTTAATAGTTTGTCCTATTCATGTTTACAACTTCGATTTAATTAAACCTGATTGAAGAAAGGTAACATCACCTAGTCAAAGTCTCTCCTCTCTACACGTTGTCCTGCCCACTAGAAGGAGCTTCGTAACGTCAACTCGTTCCTGACTTTTGCTACCAATACATGAAAATCAAAGTCAACAACGATAGACAAATAAACCGCTTTGATCTCCACACACCTAATTCTAAGTGTTTATCCTATTCTTGTTATCCTTCGTTTGATTAACCTGGTCGAAGAAAGGTAACATCATCTAGTCGAAATCTCTTCTCTCTGCACGTGGTCCTGCCCCGTAGAAGGACCTTCCTAGCATCAATTCATTCCTGACTTTGCTACCAGAACATGATAATCAAAGTCAATAATGATAATTGGATAAACTGCTCTGATTTATACTTACCCTATTCTGTACTATTTAACTAGTTTATTTGCATAAATTAAGTAAATAGTTAGGAGCTAGGATAGAGTTATTCATATAACTTCAAGTCTTAGTCATACTTTCATTTTTCTTTCATTTCTTTTTTGTCTTACGAGTACTAACTACTTGACAAGATGAGTTGCAGGAAAAGTCAGATGAATTACATTAAGGTTTGTTTTTTGCAAGATTCTGTATTGCAAACTACTCTGACGAAGAAGATCCAACTCGCATCTCCTCCGTGACCTTCCTACCAGCTGGTTCCATCTCTTCAATCAGACGAGCTGCTTCAGCTTCAGAGCAGTCAAAGTCGTAGTCAATCGGTCGAGGATTGAGGCTTGGGTCGCATGTCTTGAGTTTTACCAAGGCATAGCTTACTGCACCTTTAACCACTTCTCATAGCAAATCAGCCTAGTTGGTCTTCAGAGTGCCTATGAGCTTCTTTAAGGCTCTAACTTGTTGCTCGATCATGCTTGCCTGAGTGGTCGTGGTGTTCTCAACAATAGTAATCTTCTTAGCACCGAGCCCTCCAAGTAGATCGTTTAGGGGAGAAATGTTATCTTGAAGAACTCTCTTCATTGATTGTGTCCCCTCCTGGCTACAGGTTGAAGCCTCTACGAGTCGCTTTGTTTTGACTATAGCTTCTACAAAGCAGAGTAAGACTTAGTCAGGAAAAACACCATATAAAATACTGGTTGGTAAGAACTAGTCGAGGGTAAAGTATTCCTTACCTATGCAGGGTTTCCAGCAGCCTGATCCTCTGGTTTTTCTCTTGTTCGATATGAGTAAGCTCACCGATCACTTTGGTCTTTTTATCGATCTTAGTGCGTAGCTTACCCATTTCAACCTATTTATCTATAAAGAAGAAAAAGAGTTAGAGAAAAACCAGTTGACATTTGAATAAATGGTTGTAAGTTCAGAATTTACTATTTATTTTAACCTACAACTTGTTAGTTGCAGATAAGGTCTTTTTGTCACTTTTGGGCCTGTAAAGGTCAAAGATAAACATGAAGAGCTGCACTGGTAGTTGAAATAGGAAAAAAGACTACGTATTGCAGTGGCTTACCATCTTTTCACCTATTCTCAAAGTTGAGCATTTTCCTCCCTCAAGAGCATGAGTTGTCTGTGGTATTCTTTCATAGTTGCCATGTCTTCCAAAGCTCTCTGGATAAGGGAAGACAGTGAGAAGTGAGAAAAGCCAATTACAAAAAACTAAGCACCAGATGGTTACGTTCATGCTTGTACGAGCAAATTTGGCGAGTACTCGCTAGAAATCCTCTAGTCGATCAAGCTCTTCGACCTTGTTCCACCATATCTTCTGAAGGCGATCATCATCAAAGACATTCCCCTTGTCGGGAATATCTTTGGAACAAGGAACTAGGTCATAAGATTGACATGAAGAAGACCCTACTGCAAAAGTAGGATTAAAAAGAGAAGAGAAGAAATTAGGCACTTCTTTAGCCACCTCCCTCAAGGAGAAGAATCGCCTTTGCTTCCGTTCCGACCACCTTGGTGGTCATAGCCGCTCCTACCTCAGTAGTAGCCTCTGCCATTTCCAAAGCGGTGTAACACCCCACCCACCCTCTGGGCCAGAATGTTACCACCTTTACATACTCTTACCATTTCATTAGCACTAGAAGAATTTAAGCCAACATTAAATTTATTTATACTGCTGCGTTTAGATACAACATAGCATTTTTAGCGATTACACTAGCATACTAGTAAGGCTGAGATACACTGAAGGGTAGTACAAAGAGTGCTGCTGGTTCGTGCCAATTATTTATGTGCTACTCCCGCCCGGGCATGACGTCCTCAACAGTCACCTAAAAACAACAACGAAGCAAGGGTGAGTCCACCGACTCAGCAAGTACAAAGCAAAACAGCAAATAACAGGTTCATTCATTAGACTATAATCATTCCAGTTTCATTAACCACTTTTCCCTTTAACCACTTCAAGTTCCGATGAACCATTCATCATGCATATGCACATGCACTTCTCTCTTATCTCTTTAGCCTATACCGGTATAGCAGAGTGAGCACCTGTCGATGCTCACCTAGGCCCGCCGATTTCCATGCGGGGATCACAAGCCCGTCCTTTTTCATACGGGGACCACAGTAGCCCGTCGTTCTCATACGGGGACCTCAAACTCCACTCCCGTGGAGCGTCCACTCAACGTGGACCAACATTATCTCTTTTCATGACATGCATGCAATGCAAGTTCTCCATTTATGCATATCAACATGCCATGTCTCAACGTTCATCATTCATCATTTCTCATCATGCACCGGAAATGGTAAACTTACCCCAATATGGTAAGCAATGCATCATCCGGAAATAGTATGCTTACCCCAACACGGTAAGCAATGCATCATCATTCATTTAACAGAAATCACTACCCGAATTCACCGCTTTACAATGCACTTGCCTGGTTAGCCTCGGGGATGATACGTGGACGGCTTCGACCCGGGACCTCCACCTGTACAGATGTCAACCCGTCTTAACAGCAAATAAAAACCAGAGCTTAAACGGAGAACGACAACTCTAAGCTCATATCCCGATTTTTGGGCATAAAATGCACAGGTTTTTAGGGACCTGTCGCGCAGGTATCGAACCCCCCCTTTTTCTTTTCTTTTTTTCCTCTTTTCTTTTCTTTCTCTTTTCTTTTCTTTCCTCTTCTTTTCTCTCCTTATCCTTTCTCTCTCTTCCTTTTCTTTCCTTTCTTTCTCTTTTCTTTCTTTTCATTTCTTTCTTACCCGGTCGGCTCTTCTTTTTCTTCCTCACCTGGCTCCCTCTCTCTCTTCTCACTCTAACCGCCTGAATAGGCCTCCCCCTCCTCCTCACTGATTTAGATCGAGGCGGCGCGACAGCGCGTGGCCGGCTCGGCGTCGCCGGCCCCATCTCACCGCCGGCGGCCCCCCTACTTGCCCCGCCTCCTCTTTCTCCTCGCACACTCGGCCGAACGGCCGGACCCCCCGAGCGACGCGGCGGCGCGTGGGTGCGCCGGCCCCTCCCCTCGCTGCTGGCCATCGGGCCGCCGCCGGCCTCTCCGCCTCCATGGCTTCCCCCTCACCTTCTTTCTCTTGGGCGGCTTGCAGCACGAATGGTCTCAGCCCATGGATCTGGAGCGCCGGCGGCGGCTCCTCCCCAAATCGGCCGACTAGTGCCAGATCCGGTCGCCCCCTGACGTCGGTGGCTTTCCCTCCGGCCACTCTGCTCCTTCCTGCGCTCTTCACCTCGGATCCGGCCGGCCAAGACCGGATCCGTCACCTCCCCCTGTGCGTGCGCGGCGGTGGGGCGTTGGGCACCGCCGCCTGGTCGGCACGGCCAACGGCCGCCGGCCGCCCCCTCCACCGCTCCCCTATAGCACCAACTCCTTCGGCTCACCGGCACCAGGCCGCCGACCCCTACGCAAGCGCAGGTCGGCGCTCGGCCTCGCCCCCAGTGGACTCGAGCTCACCGGCCACGGCTCTTCGCCGGCCGGCCACTCCTATCAGGGCAGTGCACTCTTCCCCTACTTACTTCATGCATGTGTTCTTGCTTATACGTTTGCATGCTATCGTGTTATGCCATGGCGTCGAAACAAGGATGGGAGGTGAGGCTTACTTGATTGCCTAGCTAGAAAAAGAATGGACGAGGATGAGGTTGGGAGGTTCGGGTGGTTCTTCCTCTTGCCGTCATGGCTGGCCGCTCCCTTGCTCCTCCTCCTTCGGGCTTCCTCTTCCTCACCTCCTCTCTGTGGTGGTCATTGGTGGTGTGCACTTGTTTGGGTTTTGGGGGTGGCTCTTGGCCTTGGTAGTGAAAATGAACCGAGGGTGATGACTCCCTCTAGCTTTACTCTTACCTTGGTTGAGAGAAAATGAGGTGAGAAATGAGGGCTTGCTGTGATGTGCTGGCTTTTTAAGGGCATGGTTGGGGCAGCCTCTGGCTTGTGAATTGACCGAAACGCCCTCATCTAACTCCCATGCCTCTCTCACATACCTGACTGCCCAAGGGCATTTTGGTTCAAATGCTCTGTACTATGCTTTGGGGGCTTCTACTGCAGCAGGTAAGTCGGAAAAGGTAAGAATAGGATTCCTGCCGAATGACGAAAACCCATAACGCGAGACGGTGCCGACTATCCCTGGGTAGTCTGGGAACCTCTGAGAGCGTTATTTTTATTTGGCTCTCTAGACGGTGCCGACCGTCCTTGGATGGTCTGGGAACCTCTGCGAGCGTTTCTTATTCGGCACTAAAAGCCGATGGGTCTAACGGCAACCTCTTCTCTTTTTTCTCTCTTTGCATATTTGGGGTATTACAAGTGGTCAGTTCTTCAACCATCTTCTTTGCGGTCTCCTGGACTACAGGGAGAATGGCAAGGGGCTTCTCGATAGAAGCATCTCCAAATGATGACAGATCCAGGCTAGTGATGCAAAAATAGAAGTAAATTGGCATTTTAGAAGGCTAAAATGGTAAAATGCTGATGTTATGCTTTTATTTTCATACCTTATTTTCTTAGCCTTGATGTTAAATTTAGAAGAAAGCTTCCCTAGGGAAGGTTTCTTCGACTTCTTCTCTACGACCACATCTGGTCGTTGAATGGCGGGGTCACCTACGATCACATATGGTCATAGACCTTAGCACTTTTTGTTACTTCTTCCTCTAGCCCTTCTTGATGGTCAAGACCAATTTCGAGCACCTGAAGAATAGTTTCCTTTTTTTATTACAGGTTCTGCTACAATAGCAGTCACCTTTATAAAACATATGAAACTATTCCAGTTTTCCTTTTTGAGTCGCTTAATAAAGCCTTGAGAAGCGCCAGCTGAAATAGTTTTGTCATGATAATAGAAAAGTACCTTGATCTTAGGAACCAGTTGCTCTAGTACAGCTACCCTAATTTCTTCTGTAGTGGCTATGTCTATACAGAACTGCTCGATGGGGGCAGACAGAGGAAGAAAGGAAGGAGCGATGCTCGAACTTTCACCTTTCTCGTCGACAGCCTTAGTTAGTTGACGCTTTTTAGTTGAAGGAGCTTTAGCCTCTTCCAACCCTTATCTGATTATCATCAAATTGACCTTTTGGTCATTCTGACGGTTTTCCGTACCAACTTTCTATAGCAAGAAAGAAGGTTAAGTACTCGTAGTTTACAACTACAAAGGCATAAGGAAGAAGTCGAACTTTGATTACCTTTATGCATTCATTTCTTTCCTTGGTAGAAACATCCGCCAAGATGCGAGTGGACTCCACATCAATTGTTGGAGCCTTCTCACAAATTGCTTTGACTCGAGAGTTAATCTCTCCCAAAGCAAGATTTGCATAGACAGGTAAAAGTGGTCAGTAACTAGAACTCGATATCTAGAGAACGAGTTAGTTCGACATTTATCGTTATCATAGTCGCTAGTCATATCCTTGGCCCCCATGTAGATCCACATTGGATGTGCTCATTTCTTCAGTGGGCTGATACGACGTGTGATGAAGTATTTTACCACGTGCCAACTGGTAAGCCCTTTTTCAATCAGTTCCTTGATGGCTTGGATGTAGGGGCTATCCGGGTGAGGTCTTTTGGGACCGAGTTCTAGGAAGAAATTTTTTTGGCACCCTTCCCCACAAAGGAAAGGCTGCCTTCTCTGGTTATCTCCCAGTAGAACCATTTCTTCTTCCAATTTGGCCATGACGAGCGAGTAAACATCAGAATGTATTCAGACCACAACTCCCAGCAATTCTAGCTTGCCTACTTATCTTGTAATAATACCGAAAGAGCTCCAGATCTAGAGGAATTCTCAGATAGGCTTCGCACAAATACACGAATAGGCTCAACATGGTAATCGAATTGGGAACCAAATTCGCCAATTGCACACCAAAGTATTCGAGTACCGCTATAAGGAAGGGGTGAGCAGGAAGTTAAAGGCCATACTCACAGTAGGCTTGGAAAACTAGAATTTGTCCAATTTCCCCTATGGCCGATTTTCTCTAGCAACCTCAATCCACCGCACAAGTTCCCTAGAAGGAATCTTCTCTGCTATGACCAATGCTTTCATCTTCGCCTTATCCATCTCCGACACCGGCCAATTGGAAGAAGGTTTTGTCATTTTCTTTAAGCAATTAGTTTGGATTTGGAAAAAAAAATAGTGACAAGAAGAAGGCTTGTTTGGTGGAGGAAAGCTCAAAGGGGATTGAGGCGGAAGGGGCAAGTAAGAAAAAGTTACCTTCGGGTAAGTTTTTATAACCACTCAGGTCAGTTGTTTCCTCTTCGGGAACCATTCCAAGCGAACAGATCAATGGGAACCATTTCATATTCCTTTGTTTGAAGCTGGGTGTTTTTTGCAACTCAAGCAAAATTACCCTTTTGACCAAGTTCGTTTCTGGTCAAATCAAATCAAAAAGTATCTGCTTTCGATCTCCGTTCATTCTACGACCTCTCTTATTCAAGTAAGTTATTTTCACTTGAAATTGGGGGGCTAGATGATGAGAATATGACTAATCCTCAAATTATTATTTATCTTTAAATGATATGTGACGTCATTATGCTCCTCGAGTATACCCCTTATTTATAAAGAAGAGATTTCACAAGAAAGTCGTAAGCTCTTCTACTACTACCCACTGGTCGTAAACTCTTCTACAACAACCCGCTGGTTGTAAGCTCTTCTACGACAATCTCGTACTTGTAAGTTATCCTACGACCCTTGCTTAGTCATAAATTATCCCGCAACCACCTCGTGGTCATAGATCCCCCTACAACTAAGCTAATCTCCGACTGACCTGTCTACAACAACCCATTGCTCTATAAGCTTGTGTGATAGGGAGGTCAGCGTGTGTATTTATTCTCTAGAATAAGTACACTTAACTTCACCCTAACAGAAACTGTCGCACGATAAGCAAGACATCAAGTCTCAAGTAACTCCCATCAGACGGTTATCAATCAAAATGTTAAGACGTTTATTGGCGAGAAGGAACTGCCACCATCGTGCAAGCTATATAAGTTAGACGTCAGGGAGAAGAAGAGGGGAGGATCCAAGATAGACCTAAGGGAGAGTAGCACAAGAGCAAGCTTTTTGCATTACTTTCTCCATTATAATTCCACATTACTTTCCTCTATTGTACTCATTTCTTTGAGCAATAGTCAACAAGAAGTAGGGCTATTATTCTCGTTGTAAAAGGCCTGAACCTATATAAAAATTCTTGTATCTTGCCTCTGCATGTTGATAGCTAGGTCCTCAAAAGTTTCCTTGAATCCAAACAAATCATTACGTAAGATCGATATTAAAACATCAACAACTTCTGAAGTAATGTCCATAAGTATTTAAAATTCAGAATAATAATTCAAAGAAAATTAGCAAATTAAATGAGAGAGTCCATGTCAAGTACAATCCAAGTTAGCTAAATTTGAAAATAAAAAATAAAAGAAAATTAGCGATTTCATTTCCATGCAAATTCCAACGTGAATTCCAAAAAAATAAAATTCAGAATAATAGTTAAATGACAAATGGAAATTGAATTTTTTATATGAATTCTAAACTAAAATTGAATGAATGAATCCAAAATAAAATTGAAATTTGGAAAAAAATAAAGGAAAATTAGCAAATCGATTTCCATATGACTTCCAAAGTAACATAAAATAATACTTAAAATTCTAATAATAATTAAATGAAAATAAGCTAAGTCAAAGAAAGAGCCCATGTTAAGTAAAATACAAACAAACTAAATTTTGGAATAAAAAATAGGAGAAAATTTACAATTTGATTTTTGAACAAATTCCAAAATAAAATCCCTATAAAATAAAATTCAAAATAATAATGTTATTCTATACTAAATGAGCACAATTAACAATAATAATTAAACCCTAAACCCTAAATATTCTATACTAATTAGGTACTCCGAGGAAATTTCCATATCAATTATGAAAAATAAAAGGAAGAGCCATCCATTTAACAGACCCAAGTCATAGCAGCTTAGATTAGACGAAAGAGTCTCGGTCAATTACAATAAAAAATACTTAAATTGCAATAAAAATAAAATTAGCAAGTTGATTTCCACGTGAACTTGAAAGTAAAATCCCTAAATATCTGATATTCAGAATAAAAATTAAATTAAAAATAGCAATTAGGTTTGTACGCAAATTCTAGCCTAAAATTGAAATTCAATATAAATAATAAAAACAAATTAGCAATTTGATTTTCGTATGAATTCTAAATTAAAATACCAAAATTGCAAAATTCAAACTAAAATTCGTTTAGTGTATATCATCGATTAAGGAGCACTTTTATCTATTGTAGAACTTGAACACGTTATTTATGATTCAAAGTTAAAGTTAAAAAATTTAAATTATTCACTTTCCAGTCTGAATAACTATTACATTAATTACTATGTTCATATTCTAAAATTTTCAATTTTTCAACTTTTTAGATAGAGGCTAACAACGTAACCTAGATCTAACAAGCACGGGTTACCGACCAGTCTAATTAATTTGGGGAAGGAAGGCCAGGCCAGGCCAATTGTTTGCAAATCAAGCGAGATGGTACACGAGGGGTACGGTCGGGACCTGCATCAATTAGGACGTACACCACCCATACTCTCTCGGGCGTCAATGCAGGTTGGACGCGGATCGTGTGTGTAGGCGACCTGCCACCTAGAGCTGCGCAGGAATTTTCCTTTCTTTTCACAATTATTAATTGTGTTAGGCGTGATGCTAATCTAGCAGCTCACATTTTGGCCAAGCATGCATCACCCTCGTTTCCGGGTTGTACTTGGTTGGACCAAGTGCCGGACTTATTAGTTGGCTAACTTCCATTGCGGTGCTTACAGCACAATTGTATTCCTGCTAATCAATGCTCCCTCTGTTAGTGAATAGATGTCATTCTTGAATACATCTACAAAAGATTATATTACCCATTTTCATTAGATCACTTATTGTTCTTTGGATGGTGCCTTACTTTAGTACATTGTAGTAAATGGTAGTGAAAATAGCTAAAGAGGAGGGGTATATAAGGAAAAAAGCCTAAAAAGTTAAATAGCTAAAGGGGAGGGATACATAAGAAAAAAGCCTAAAAAGTTATCACGAAATTATAAAATAATATGTATTTAGAAAGAAAATTTGAAAGCTATATTCGGGAACAGAGCGAGTAAAGTTTGAAGCTCTTGATCTCAAAAAAAAAAAAAAAGCTCGGATCAAATCAGCATACGTCGTGGAGCTAGCATTGACAGCGAGCTACGATTCAGACTTGCATGTACTAAATCAGTAGTAATTAATCAGTGGAAATTCCCCCACGCCTTTTTGCAGCACAAATTTTAAAGCACAATTCATATTCAATAGCATAGATGCATGCTACACCCTGCAATGTTGTACTAGACGGTACACCCTGCAATTTTCTTTTTATTAAAAAGACACAGAGAGCCCTAGCACATTAAGATCTCGCTAATTTCAGCTTGAATTTTTAGATCCTAATTTATTTTTTACTATTTTTAAATTTAGTTTTTTTTAACTTTTTTTGGTTTTTTTATCTTTTTGCTGGTTCTTTTTTCCCATATTCATTTGTATTATCTGTAATTGGCTAATCTGTTTTTTATTTTTATATTTTTTAAATTTAATTATACTAAATAAGTCACTATTAGTTATAGTGTAATTTCAGCCAACTACACTATAATTTTAGTCATAAATCACTTATTTCAGCCGAAATAAGTGGGCTGTAATAAAAAACAATTCCAAACGCTAAACACCAACACGTATTAATTCATTCAATATCCATCATGCAGGCGTGATATACATATACACACGATCAACGTATGGTCCCTTGAACTAGGCTAAGCTTAAGGTTAACTAGACTCATAGGCGCGGCGGCACGCCGCACCAGCAACCGTGTGTACCGAAGTAAAAGAGGCGATAAAAAACTGACAGGGATCTTTTTGCGAGGAAAAAGGACCTTTTCGTAATTTCGGAAAAATACAGGCAAACCGCGGGGCGCTATCATGCGAAGTATAAAAAATTTCGGTAAAGTGGAGGGGTGTTTTCGCAAAAATTTTTTTTTTAAAAGATACCAAGGGCCTTTTCGCGAGAAAAAGGACCTGGATGTAATTTCGAGAAAATACAGGCAAACCGCGGGGCGCTATCCTGCAAAGTACACGAAATTTTGGGAAGTGGAGGGGTGTTTTCGAAAAAAAATTATTAAAAAACTACTAGGGACCTGTTCGCGAGGAAAAAGGACATGTACGTAATTTCCGAAAAACCGGAGGAAAGTGCCTCCTCCGGCCGTACAGGGATTGCCCTGCCACGCGCCGGCCGGACACGCGGGCGGGGGGGGGGGGGGGGGGAGGACGTGGCCGAGCGGGGGGTCGCGAATCCCCCGGCTATATGGAGGTTAGTATGCGCACACGCACGGTGGATGGTTAGCTCCATTTTCCAGAGTGATAATAATGTGTGCCATTATATACAAGAGGAAAAAGACGATCCTCTGCCACGCCAGTATTATACTACTTTTACATACACACGCCCACGCATACACACACAAACATACATACATACTAGCTGAATGTCCGTTCATTGCTATAGATTTTTAAAATTTATCATACTACATGTTTTAAAATTCACGGGTGATAAAAATTTTTAGAATATGCATACAAATATGTTCTAAAAGTTTTTAAATTCATCAAGTAAGTTGAAAGTCGTCGATTACACTTCGTGGTTATAAGTCGGAAGATATCGACCACACCACGTGGTCGTAGGTCGAGAGCCCTCGAGCACACCTCGTCGTCGTAAGTCAGAAGCCGTCGACTATCATGCGTGATCGTAGGTTGGGAGCGGTCGACCATCGCTGGTGGTCGTAAGTTGGCAGCGGTCGACGATCGATCGTGGTCCTAAATCGAGAGCCTTCGACAATAGCTCATGGTCGTACATCGAAATCCGACGACCATCGTTTGTGGTCGTAAGTCAGAAGCCATCGATGATATCTCGTGGTCGTAAGTAGGAACACATCGACTAACGCTCGTAGTCGTAAGTGGGAAGACATCGACCACACCTCGTGGTCGTAAGTCGAAACACATTGACCAGTGCTCATGGTAGTAAATTAGAAACCGTCGATCACACCTCATGGTCGTAAGTTAGAAGCCGTCGACCATCGCGCGTGATCGTAGGTCGGGAGCTGTCGACCATCGCTGGTGGTCGTACATTAGCAGGCCTCTGGTACGCTTGTGCCCTGTCGTCTGACTGCCGACGCCAGCCTGCTCGACCCCGACTTCGACAACTGCCCCCTTCGACTTCGACCACTAGCCCTTTCAACCACTATCACTTTCGACCATGACCCTTCGATGTCGACCACTTTCCCCTTCGACCACGGCCCCTTTCGACCATGGCTTCGATTTCGACCACCTTGTGGGTCTTGCCATCAAGGGTGGGGAGCTCGATTTCGGAGGTGACATGGGGTAGGTGATGAGGATGTCCAACTAGAGGGGGAACTCGTAGCGGTGGAGGTTGTGAACGAACCAGCAGGTGCTCACCGGGTTGGCACTACGACTATGACCATGACCACTACAACCATGTCCATGGGCGCTACGACTACGACCATGACCGCAACTTCGAGCACTGCCCCTTTTGACTTCGACCACTGCCCCTTCAGCCATTGTCCCCTTCGACCACGACCCTTTGACATCGACCACTTCCCTCTTCGACCACGGCTTCGACGACAACCACGGATCTTCGACTTCGACCACTGCCCCCTCGACCACTGTCCCCTTCGACCACAGCCCTTCGACAACCACGTCCTTTCGACGCCGACCACTTCCCCCTCCGACCACGGCCCCTTCCATCACGGCTTCAACTTCGACTAAGAATCTTCGACTTTGACCACAGATCCTCGACTTTGACCACTGTCCTCTTCTACCACGGACCTTCGACGTCAACCACTTCCCCCTTCGACCACGGATCTTCGACTTCAACCACAGATCTACGACTTCGATCACTGCTTCTTTCAACCACTATCCCCTTGGACCACGGCCCTTCGATGTCGACCACTTTCCCCTTCAACCACTGCCCTTCGACCATTGTCCCCTTCGACCACGGCCCTTCGACATCAACCACTTTCCCTTTCGACCACAGCCCCTTTCGACTACGGCTTCAACTTCGACCATTGCCCCCTTCAACCACGGCCCTTTGATGACCATGGCCCTTCAACATCGACCACTTCCTCCTTTGACCACCGTCCCTTTCGACCATTGTCCCCTTCGAGCATGGCCCTTTGACATTGATCAATATCCCCTTCGGCCACATTCCTTCCATGTCAACCATGGCTTCGACTTCGACCACTATCCCCTTCGATGACCACAACCCTTCGACGTCGACCACTTCCCCCTTCGACCACCGTCCCCTTTGACTAGGGCATCAACTTTGACCATGGATCTTCAACTTCGGCCACAGCCTCTCAACCACGACCCCCTTCGACCATAGTCCTGACATCGACCACGAGCCCTTCGACCATGGTCCCGATGTTGACCACGGCCCTTCAACTTTGACCGCAGACCGACTTCGACCACTGCCCCTTTGACAACTGTCTGCTTTGACTATGGCTTGGACTTCGACCACGACCCTTTGACTTCGACTACGGTCCTTCGACTTCGACCGCTGACCAACTTCATCCATGGCCCTTCGACTTCGACCACTGCCCCTTCGACCGCTGTCCCCTTCGACCACGGTTTGGACTTTGACCATGACCCTTCGACTTCGACCATAGCCTGACTTCAACCACAGCCCTTCGACTTTGACCGCAGACTGACTTCATCCATGGCCCTTTGACTTCGATCACTGCCCCTTTCGACCACTGTCTCCTTCGACCACGGCCCTGCGACTTTGACCACCGCCCCTTCGACCACAGATTTGACTTCGACCACGGATCTTTGACTTCGGCCACAGCTCCCCTTCAACCACGACTTCGACCACGGCCCCTCGACTTTAGCCATGGCCCCTCGACCATGGCCCCATTAGAGCACAGCACCGACTTTGACGACTAGCTTGGGAGACCAAAATCGACAGACAGCGTGACGGGCTCTGAGCAAAGATTAGGGGGAGGTAGAGAGGCTCACCGAGCGAGTGACCGCTGGGCGGTGGTGGCGGGGCAAGAGCCATGTGGGCGGGCGTAATAAGAGGAAGCTACCGCCATCGCTGAGTGCCCTTCTCTCTGATTCACTGGCTGCTATCGCCGAGAGCCATTCTCTCCGATCCACTGGCCGCTGTCGCCGAGAGCCATTCTCTCCGATCTACCGGCCATTGTCGCCGAGCGTCGTGCTGCTGGTTGGAGGGGCGATGGGAGATGGAATTGGTGGCGGTGCCCTGGGGAAGTTGGGGGACTGCGACCAGACGCTGCCACGCGAGGAAGGACTTGGTGGCAGCACCGAGGAGGAGGAGGTGTAACACGAGGGTTCGGGGGTGAAGGAGGCGGCGGTTGCGGGAGGTGGAGGTGGGGAGGCGGCAGCGGGCAGAGGGGGAGAGGAGGCGGCGGGCAAATGCATTGGGGAGGCGGCGACGAGGGGATGCGACGCTATTGGGTAAGTTAGGGGACTATGACCAGACGTTGGCGTACGGGGAAGGGATTAGTGCCGGTGCTAAGGAGGAGGAGGCACGGCATGAGGGTTTGGGGGAGAGAAGGAGGCGGTGGTTGCGGGAGGTGGAATGGTTGCGGGGGAGGCGGAGGATGCGGGGGAAGAGAAGAGGAGGAACGTGGCCCACGCATCGGCCTAACCTTTTCTACGAGGAGCGGAAGGACTACCTACATGCAAATCTGGATGGTTGATCTTTGATCGGACAGCTGAGAAGAGAGGAAGGAGAACGGACCGACGACCACCAACTCACATGTTTATAATAGTAAAGATATGGAAAAATAGTTTTATACTCCTAGGAGTACGTACTCTCACTTCTCATATACTGCTTTAATTTTATTGTTATATCTTTTTATCTATTTAAATATACTTTAATAATGATTATAATATACACCAAAATGAATTCCATTAAAACTTCATATAAATCCACTTTTTATAACATAATTTGCATATTATTTTTTTATGTATGAAAAATGATATATAGCAAAAATAAAGGGTTCTGATAAAAAAAATTTCAACTAAGTCGCATTAGAGTATCTTAGAATTAGTATTTAATTATACTGAAAGTGATAACAAGGTATAAAATATTCATTTAAGTGGCATATGGATGCGTTATACTTATTTATCACTTTTGATATACTTAAATACTAATTGTAATATAATCCAATATATATAGGAAAATGGTTGTATACTTTTGGGAGTACATACTACCACTTCTAATATACCCTTAGTATACATACATTTGAAAAAGGAAAATAGTTCTATACTTCTAGAAGTACGTATTCCCACTTCTAATATACCCTTTTAATGGTGTTGTTATACCTCTTTATCTATTTGAGCATACTCTAATAATAAGTATAAGATACTCTAAAGTGAGTTCCGTGAAAAATTTCATAAAAGTCCACTTTTATAGCATAATTTGTGTATGTACTCCTTGTATACATGAAAAAAATATATATAGCAAAAACAAAGGGCCCCAGTGAAAATTTTTTAACCAAATCATATCTGAGTATCTTAGAGTTAGTATTTAAGTATACTAAAAATGATAAAGATGTACAAAATAGTCGTTTAAGTGGTATATTGGAAGTGGGGGTACGTACTCCCGGGAGTACGGATGAAAAATACATTTACTTGTGGGCATGTGTATTATTAGAATAGGAAAATGGAAAAGAGTATATAGCAAAAATGAAGGACTCTGATAAAAAAAATTCAAACAAATCATATTGAATTATTTTAGAATTAGTATTTGATTTTAGAAAAAATAATAAATAAGTATAATATGTTCGTTTCGCGCTAAAGCCTGACGCTGATGGATGGCGTGCCCCCTGAAGCTAACCTGAAATTATAGCTCGGACAGTCGGTCACTGCTCAAAATTTACTGTGATGCACGCGGCGAGGCCGTTCAAAGCAGATCCTTGTTTAATTACGTGCAGAAATACTGCTCTACTGAAACTGGGACGCATGTCTACGAAATGATCATATTCATAGAATTTCAGGTGACTGAAAATTCCCAAAACCGTTTTTTTTCCTCTTCGCTTGAAAAGATGCGAGGCCGGCCGGCTGCTACGGACCCCATCACCGAAGGATACACGGACAAATGCGGAGATTTCGCCGGCCGTTTTCGGGAAACGGACGCCACGACGTCACACCATTCTTGGCCGAGACAACGGGGTCGAACCAACCAGCACGCATCGAACCGACGAGAAACCTGCTCAGTTGGCAGTGATGTCCGCTTTCCACTTCAAGTCGACGTCCGCACTCGCTAATAATTTAATTGGTTCATATTTGCTTACGCCTTAAATAAGATAGACCAATAATTTAAGTGAATACATATATACGTGTTAAGTGAGACGGCTGATACCTGCACTCTAGAAATCCGATTAATTTTCTAACATGTATATAATTCGTGCACAGATGTATGTATGGCATAAGTATAGTGTACATGAGTTATGTGTGTCTTTCTTATACCTAAAACACGCATCGAACCGACGGATGGGAACCGGACAACCTGCCTGATCCATGGACCGATCGATTGGTCCCTAGCTCTATGAGATTGGCCGCGCATGCATTGGATTAACTAACTACTAAATAAGCAAAATAAGATCTGGTTGGATACTTGGATTGGGTTTGCAAGTGCCCAAAGGCGGCCGGCGATTGGTCCATTTCCATCGATCTGGTTTGGCGCTCCATTCATGCGAAGGGTCGAGGCAGCGATCTGCAGGTGCAGGCGGCTTGTTGCGTGCATGCGTACATACTGCCGTTGCCACGATCTTGTCCTCGTGCAACAACCAACCACCTGTCACCACCAGTGATCTTGCTTTGGTGACGCATGAGGTGGCAGAGGGCGTAAGCTCAGAAGAAGACCTACACTGATATATAATTAACCTCGTAGGCGCGGCGTAACGCCGCGCCAGCCATATACCGAAGTAAAAAAGGCGATAATTCGTGAGAAGTTTTTTTAAAAAAAACGAGAGCACATGTGTATTTTCAAAAAACCCGAAGGGCTTTTTCGTAAAAAATTGAGGACCTGTATGTAACTAAATGAGGACCCGTACGCAATTTAGAAAACCGCGGGGCGCTATCCTGCAAAGAATACGAAATTTCGGTGAAGTGGAGGGGTGTTTTTAAAAAACAAAACTGGCAGGGACCTTTTCGCGAGGAAAAAGGACCTTTACGTAATTTTCGAAAAGTACAGGGAAATCCCCTCCCCCGGCCGTACCGAAATTCCTGCGCGACGCGCCGGCCGGGGCGCGCGCGGGCGACGTGGCGGGGCGCTCTGGCCGGGAATCCCCCCGGCTTTGTATAGGTTAGTATGTGTTAGTTTACTTGGGCAAAATTTTTGCTTTTTAGCCCAAAATTTTTAATGTTTTTACATATGGACCCCTGGAGAAAAGATTTGCAAAAATGGACCCCTAGAACGGCGCCAACTCACATGGCGCCCAGGATACACGGCACCGCCATATGCTTTGGCGCCGTGAGTGGACACGTAGGATCCACGGTGGCACAGCACGGCGCCAAAGCATACACGGCGCTAACGGTCGTGGCGCCGTTTCCTGGGACTTAAGACCGAGCGCAGCCCCCGGCCCCCTCACTCCACTCCTCAGACCGACACAGAGAACAACCGCCGCCGCCCCTCTCTCCCCCTCAAAATCCACCCCAATCCATCGATTTTTTCGCGATTTTGCTTCCAAACCGAGCTAGCAAGGTGAGCTCCCTCTCCTCTTTTGATTTTTTGTAGTATATATGGATTATTTGAGGTACATTTCGTAGGGCAAAAGTTGAAACCCTAGATAAAATTAGTTGGATTTGGCTCGGTTTTAGATTCGATTCGCAATAGATATGCGTAATGTATTAGTAATAATGTGTATAGATCCGTTTTTAGGTTGAAATTAGTTGGATTAGGGTTTGATTTGGTTAACTAGCTAACCTAGGGTTAGAAACGAGAAAAATTATAAATCTTATTCATTTCGCATTTTAGGTTGTCATGGGCTTCACTCGTTTGCCACCTCCATCCGGTGTTCCCGTGCCGATGTGTTATTGCGGCGATCCTTGCAAAGTGGAAAGGTCGGATGATCCGGATACATATAGGCAGAGGTACTGGATGTGCGCCAACTGGGCGTTCGATCCGCCATGTGCCGCCGTTGTCCTCAGCAAGATGGTATGTTGTATTGTCGATTCATCGAATTGGTATTAATTCTGTTGGTTTAACGAATGCGTACATTTGCAGGAGCCTGCACCGCTTTGTGATTTTGAGCAGTGGATCGACACTGCGATCGCTGAGGATGACAAAAAATATCTTGACGCCAATAAGAAGTGGGATGAAGAACGAAAGGAGAGGTGGGAAGGGGAGAAGAAACAGGAGGAGGCCGCGAGGGAACACCGTGAGGAGGAGCGTAGGAGGGCCGCGGCAAAGCGCAAGGGAGAAAGGCAGAAGAAGCTAGAGAGAGCGCGGCGTGCCAAGACAGCCCTTGAGCAGTACCCTGATGCTCAGAGGAATGGGAAGTGGCCTCGATGCACTCAGTAGGTTATTGCTATATATATTTAATGTTTGATGTATGCAGACGTATGTATTTTCTGAAAATTTATAAACTATGTATGTGGACTATATATGTATGTGGACGTATGCACTCAGTATGTTATTTTGGACTATGCTTATTCATTTGGTGAATGTCAATTAGTATTGTTTGTGCGGATGGAACGAAACAACTAGGCCGAGCTTGCACTTTTAAAGCAAGTGCAGTAATCACGGCGCCAAACACCTTGGCGCCGTATATAAGTAGCACAGCGCCAAACACTCTGGCGCCGAGATATTGAAATACGGCGCACAAAACTTTGGCACCACACGATGGCGCCAAAGGTCCTGGTGCGGTTGTTCAATACCTTGGCGCCAGAGTGTTTGGCGCCGTGCTACGCAAACCTACAGAAAAAACAGCAAAGAGCTGTCTGTTTCTGCATATACAAAACACATGCACACATATACATACATTCACATATAAAACACATACGCATAACTCTCAATAAAGTCTAGATGCATACATTTTACATATATATATATATCTCAAATCATACATACATACATATATGCACACATACACATATAAAATACACATACACATACATATATGTACACATACATCGTCATGCACACATATAAAATACACATACACATACACACAACTCTCATCATCATGGGTTAGAGGACGCAGTATGGGAATCATCGTGAGCTTGCCGCGGTGCTCTCTGTCGTAGAACTCGTCCACCAGCCAGTACCTCGCCATCCTGTGCATTTAAAATTACGTTAGTGATAAAAATAATAAAATATCTAAAAATTATGCTCTCTAGACCTAATGCTGCTAACCTGAGTGGAACGACGTTGACACGTCCGTGAATTGTGACCCATTAGACCACACATACCGCAGTGTGTCTCCTGTGGGTCCTCAACGAAGGGATTTGCCCTACCCCTCTTGGTGCGACCAGGTATCCGATTCATGTCCATCTTGTACCTTGACCGCTTCCTACTGCCCCTCTTGTGCCAACGTAACCCCGCGTCCGCTATGTACCTGGGACCCGAGTAAAGTGGTCACTCGCTTTCATCACGATATGGCTCGAACCGTGGGGCCCATGTCCTCACCAACGCATCCACGCTGAATAGTCTCGGGATTTTGGTCTCAACATCGACATTCCGGGTCCTACATGCGGTCACCATGTGGGAGCATGGAAAATGGAACTTGTCGGGAACACCGCATGTGCATGTGAAGGATGTAATCACGACCTTATGCTTTCGGGCCTCTCAGAGCTCTCCATTCTCGGTTGTCCCTCCACCCTCAACAACCTCATACGTGCCCGTCACATGGTCAAAACAGTGGTACTCCTGTTCATTGGCTTGCATATTCTCTTTGGTAATGAAGCCGTGAGGACGAGGTGGCCAACGTGCATGTGCCTTTAACATGTCTGAGGCTTCCCGGTGCCTGTTGACAAACCATGCAACACACTTGTAGAAAGTGAACGCCGCAATTGCGGTAACTGGCAATCCACGTGCCCCCTTAAGCAGTCCGTTGAAGCATTCTGCCATGTTGCTAGTCATGAACCCATACCTCCTTCCCAATGGGTCATGAGCCCTTGACCATTTGTGCGCATCCCTCATTAAACCCCTTATCCAATCACGACCCTCGGCATTAGTTTTCGTTTTCAACTCCTCTAACTTCTCATCGAACAGCTTAACCTCCCTCTGGCGACATACCTCCTCGAAAAGTGCAAAGTTGGCCTTCACCCCATCTTTTTTGAACAAGTTCTCTGCAAGGTGCCTTGTGCACCAACGATGATGTACAGGTAAATGTTCTGGTATCACTTCCTTAACGGCGCTCAAGATCCCAGCGTGCCTGTCAGACAACACACATACCTTCCTCCCCGGGCCAACCACATGGATCCGTACAAGCTGTAGAAACCAAGCCCAGCTAGATTTGTCCTCCTTCTCCACCAAAGCAAAAGCCAACGGCACAAGCGAGTTGTCAGCATCACAGCCAATAGAAATCAACAATGTTCCCTCATACTTGCCCAACAGGAACGTCCCATCACTTGACAGAACAGGTCTACAATGTTTGAAAGCCTCGACACACTGACCAAAGCACCAGAATGCTCGAAAAAAATCAGTCTTCCATTAACCCATACATCAGGCTTAGGCACGTACTCATACTGCATTCCTGCATTGGCCGCTTTCATTGCATTCAACATGGCCGGCAAACGCTCATACGCCTCCTCCCAATCACCATAAATCAACTTCAAAGCACGTTGTTGTGCCCTCCATGCTTTCCCATACTTGATTGTGTAGTGCCACTTTAGGTTAACAGCCTCTATCACTGCTGCCACGCGCATCGTCGGCATGTGCTTTATAATGGGGTACAGGCGGGTTGCAATGAACCGAGAAGTCAACTGACGATGTTTCTGGCTGGGCTCGGAATACCCACAACTGTGCGGTCCATCCACAGTTGTAATCTTAAACCTCTCCGTACCCTTCACCTTCCTGGCACAGACTTTCCATGCACACCCTGTGCTCTCACATTTGATGGTGTACCGACGTTTGGCGTATGAGTTCTTAACCCGGTATGGACGGTTGTGCACGATCGAGTACTCTTTCAACCACATCTTCAATGTCGATATATCCTCAAAGACATGACCCTTCTGAATTATGATACTAGCCCCAGGCCTAGGTACGTCCCTCTGCATTTGCCCTCCATCCGCGACAGCCCTATGTGCGTTGCTTAGGTCATTATAATCGGACACTAGTGGATCACGGCCAGGAAACATTCTTCTCAACATCTCACCTTGCTTGCTCGGTTTGGAAGCAAAATCGCAAGAAAATTCGATGGATTGGGATGGATTTGGGGAGGGGAGAGACGGGCGGCGGCGGAGGCTGCTCTCTGCTCGGTCTGTTCGAACAGAGCACTGAGGGGGTGGTGGGGGGCCGGGGGCTGCGCTCGGCCTTAAGTCCCAGGAAACGGCGCCACGACCGTTAGCGTCGTGTATGGATGGCACGGCGCCATGTGCTTTGGCGCCGTGCTGTGCCACCGTGGATCCTACGTGTCCACGCACGGCGCCAAAGCATATGGCGTCGTGCCGTGTAACCTGGGCGCCATGTGAGTTGGCGACGTGCTAGGGTTCCATTTTTGCAAATCTTTTTTCCAGGGGTCCATATGTAAAAAACTTTAAAATCTTTTCCGTTGTGTGAGTCGTAGGCCGTGTTTGTGCCTTGGAATTGGGTTGTAAAGACTATTATAAATAATGTATAACTCATGGATATTGGCATCGAAGATACAATTAATACCAAATTCCCCAAATCTATCTCGTCTCTCTCTTTTACTCATTGTTCAATCTAATTTCTTCCGTATTGTACCCAATCTAGGGCATAATCCTCCAATTGGCACGGTGTGATGCCGTACTCGATTGTGAATTGTAACATTCTAGTATCAGAGCAAGGTTCTTACCCAATCCTGGTGAAGAAGAAGGCGCAACCAACCATATTTGTGAGGATGATGAGGGCGGAAGAGAAGGTGGCCAATCTGAACACCAAGGTGGCCAATCTGACGAGCAGCCTCAACAATATTCTCCTAATACTAAAGAGCATGGAGTCAGGGATGCCCATGGTGGATGTGGGACTCAAGGATCTACACAAATCGGTGGATGGATTGGGGGCTCGCATTGCCGCTCTGGAGAGCACACCGCCAGTGGCGCCATCGGAGCCGGAGAATCACAAGGCTGTTGCTATTGCGGCCATCACGGTCCAAAAGCAAACCCTAGTCAAGGGTGAGCACCAATACCCTTGTTCTCTAGTTGTTTCTGAATTAGGAGAGAATTGAGGCAGGGTGAATTGCAATTCTTTGGGTAGCTTTAGATCTGTGCTGGGGGTACGTGTACGCCCAGGGGTGGGAAACGGTAACGGATAATCCGTTTTATCCGATATTCGTATCTGACAAAACACGAATGTGGTAAGCAAAATCAGTGTTCAGAAATATTCATATTCGTATTTGAGAATATTCTTATCCATATTTGAGAATATTTGTATGCACATTCGTATTCGAGAATATTCATATTCGTATTTTTATTTGAGACAATTCGATTAATATTTGATCCATTTTTGAAACTTGGGAAACACACGAACGAATTTTGTGATTCGAAATTTGAATTTAGGCAGTTTGAAACCGGTAACCAGTGAAAAACCAGCAAAACCGCTAGGAATTTGTTCTGTCGAGATTTGTTACAAAAGTTATATTAGGATATTCGTATTCGACCGAATTAAGTATATATTTGATTTGCATTCATATCCATTACGACATTCGATTCGTATTTGTATTCGAGAATATTCGAATTTGTTTTAAAAATATGGATTCGTATCCGTATTTGAGGCTATTCGATCATATCCGATCCATTTCCATCCCCATGTATGCCAAAGATGGATTTCCCTAAATTCAACAGGGATAATCCAAAATGGTGGAAAACTAGTTGTGAGAAATATTTTCACATGTATGTAGTTCCTGTAGATACCTGGGCTAGTTTTCCTACTTTGCATTTCATTATAAACGTTGCATTATGGTTACAAAATTATGAGGCAATGCATAATGTCGACTGTTGAGCTGAGTTATGTGTAGCAGTGCATGCCAAGTTTGGTAGAAATGAATATTAACAACATATAGAGGAATTAGATAACTATAGGCAATATGGTACAGTTACCGAATACCATTGTAAGTTTGAGGAACTGATGCATAGAGTTCTTATTCAAAATAATTTATATGATAAAACATTTTTCGTAACTAAGTTTGTGGGAGGTCTTAAAAGTGAGATTAGAACAACGATCAAGTTACATAAGCCTAGAACTATTGATCTGGCTCTATCATGGGCTCTAACACAGGAGGAGCCGTTAGAAGAATTCAGAAGTAGCCAATTTTAGGCAAATACAATAATGACATTAAAGACCACTACAGGCATCCACTCAAGACAAACTATCATGCCAAAGGAATTCTTCAGCATGAACCTGACAAGAAAGGCAAGAGTGAAGATAAGCCAAAATGGGAGGATAGATATGAATCATTAAAGGCTCGTCGCAAGGCACGTGGAGAATGTTTCAAGTGCGACAAAAAATTTGGGCCTGGCCATAAGTGCCCCAAGGCAATACAAATACATGTGGTTGAAGAATTGCTGGAAGTCCTACAACTTCACTATGATTCAGATATGGATAGTGACAAGAAGAGAGAAGCAGTGAAGAACTTCTGATGAAACTGTCCTACTATGCTACGGTCAGTGTTCAAGGCAGGAAGGCAATTAGACTACAAGGGTTTATTCAGAACCAAGAAGTGCTTATACTGGTGGATTCAGGGAGCTCCGCTAACTTCATAAGTGAAAAATTGGTGCACAAGTTGGGATGTATTGTCATTCTTTGTGAGTCTGCTATGGTGACAATAGTTGATGAAGTCTTTAGTACAATTCTATGATCAAGAATATAAACTGGTGGGTCCAAGGGCATACTTTCACAACAAATATGAAAGTGCTCAAATTGGGTTGCTATGACATTATACTTGGTATGGACTGACTTGATGAGTTCAGTCCAATGTGGGTACATTGGAAAAGAAAGAAACTCAGATTCACACAAAAGGCAAGAGGATTACCTTAAGGGGAATCAAGGATTTAGTAAAAATGCTCAATGATCCCTGGTGCCAAGCTGTCTGGACTAATGAGAAAAGTTGCTTTGGCCCAGTTGGTGCAGCTATGTCCAATTAAGCAAAATAGCCAGGAGGAAAGTATACTTGATGAAGTCCAGAAACTTATCAAAGAAGGCAGGTGGACAGAGGCAGCAGACGGTACGGCAAAGATGGCAATGAGTTAGGGTGGGACACCTATGGCTACCTCGTGTAGGAGTGCGGGTGGTGTAGCAAGGTGTTGAGATGCCGCTGGCCGCAGGAGGTGGCGGCGGGTGGTGGTGGGGTCGATGTGACAGGTAGTGAAAGTGGGTGCAGTGGTGGAAGGGGACACTAGAGGGAAAGAATGTAGGCTCGATGAAAGCGGTGGGTAAGGGGCGAGGTGGTAGTGGAGGGGAATCTAGGAAGGGGGCGGGAGAGGGAGGAGACAGGCCAACGATGGAATGCAAGTGACGAGGTTAGGGTAGTGCGGCATCAATAATCATGTTATGGAGAATCTGATCGAGCTATTAATCTCTGTCTGTCATCATTCTGACAAAGGAATTCCATGGAGATGCTCGGTTTTGTATCGGAGGGCCTCACTAAAATTCAACTGATGACCTGCCACGTAGGAAAAGCTAGCTAACAAGGATCGTTTGGTGCAATTTGACAAGCTTTAATTTGCGCCCCTCCACTCTGGTCATCCTTTTGTTAAGGTCCCACCACCAGGGGTGGATGCACGTTAAGTAGGGGGCACAAGCCCTTGAGCCGATTTTAACTTTTGTTGCTTAGAGTCCAAATTTAAACAGTGTGTATTCTCACATGTCAAAAATTAGTGCTCCACATGTCAAGGACTATATCTATCTAAAAGAAAGAAGTCTTAAACATGTTGACAAACAGGAAGAGAAAAAAAAAGAAAAACATGCAGGACGTTGACAAAGCAAGACACTCTGAAAAAATACGTCTAAGTTAAAATTGGCATGACACAGCATATCAACCGACTATGAAAAAGGAATAAAATAACAAGGACTACTTGAACTGATCGAACGTCGACCACCAGCCGGTCTAGCCCCAAGCTAACACCAACTCAAGGCCCAAGCCAGCATCAACCCTAAGCTAACCAAGTAGCCAACACTAGGTCCAAGCGACACTTAACCTACCTTCTCCTGTTCCCCACACGGCACATGACTCATGCATCTTTTCATCTACAGCGGTGATGGGCCCGGTGCCGGAGCTGCCGTCATTTGGGACCACGCTGGCCACTTCTCGCCTGCGTACGTCGGATGGTATGATTAGATTTCTCACTGTGTGTGCATACAAATGGAGTAAATCTCAGTATGTGTATGTTGTATGCAGTATGGCCGACAGTCACGACAATAGATGAGATCTTCCACTCATTGTCTCGTCCTGGCTCCTTGCTTTCCATGTTCAAATGTTCAATAATCTTTATAGCTAATGAAGTAACGATCAGTCGACTAAAATAGGTACTAAATTTTGTGATTTAGATTTTTAGTGTTTCGATTCTATGATCTTTAAAATATTGTGGGTCGGGGCTTTAATATTAAAATACCTTGTTTCAATTTTTGCAATAATTGAATTATGAAATTTTTCAATGTGTTTCAACATCTAATTCAATGTGTTCTAACTTTCAATAATTGTTATCTCCCCATAGCAGATAGTGCATACTCATGGAGCTATTTCTAATAAAAGGCACCAGGATCAAGTGCAAATGCTATGAATACAGAAAGTCCATAAGTCAATTGAGAAGATGGCATTTAGTTTGATCCAGGGAAAAAAAAGAAGAGACAACTATCTCCCCAATTAGAAAGATGTAGTAAGAACAAAGTACTTGGATAATAGGCATTACTAATCTCGCACATATGATTTTCTCTATATAATGTTTGGGAAGACAAAAAAGGAGATTTAATCATGTATGCTTTGATCAGTATGGAAGTTAGGTTATGTATAGCGAGTCCAAAGATATAAAATTTAGAACGTATTCCTTTCAAATATATTATTAATGAATACGTTGATAAACACACATATGAAGTATGAGGAGCCCGTGATATTTTTATCATCATTGCCCACCACGCATCGATCGATCGACGGTGAAAATGTTTTGGTTCAATTGTTGATATGTAGGTCTCGCCCAAACCACGTGTGGTTCTTCCCTGTACTGACGTGTACGTCCAAACAGTTTGTACTGATTTTTCCCTTTAAGAAATTATATTGTTTCCCTGTAGAATTCTTGTGCAATCCCTGCGTTCTAAAAGGGCCCTAGCTAACAACTGGTCAACCAAGCATCAATTCCCTGGTTCTTCTCCCCACCAAAAAAAACGTGGTTTTTCGTTTTTGAAAATCATGTACTTTTTTCCAACCGAGTTTAGGCCTATTTTTTTCGACCGAAGCTAGCAGTTTTTGACTTTTGCTATAGTTCCTAACTTCAAACAGTGTATTTTCTCAAGATAGGGTCTACAAGTTAATTGTAATACATGTTAAAAGCCCAACATCTGTATCAACCAAAATCGCAATCGAGTATCTCTCTTCGTAATCTTTGTCGCAAATAGCTAAAATTCAAAAATTTTAACCAAAAGTCATAAATCGCAGCCGCGTCAAACAGGCCCAATCCCAATAGACACGCTCAAAACCTCTCTAAGGGCTATATATTTGTAACCGGACAACTTCATAGCCACAGGTGAATTGCCAGCGAAAGGTGGGTATATGTATATATATTGCACATTGGCACCGTCGACAATGAGATATGCCCAATGACATAGATAACCAAGATAATGCAGATCAACGGCAATGAAGATAAAGGTAGCCAGCAACACAGGCGACAACGACAATCGTGATGGCAAAGACTAGTCAGTACTGAGTAGTGACAAACTACTTGCCCCAGGTAAAAGCATGGCCAACGCAGCATGGTTCGAAGGCGTCATCGGGCCAGCGAGGATTTGCCAGAGGTAAGTACGTACGGTAGAAGGAAATGAGCTAAGAAACTAACACATGTTTAGAACACAGGAATTTTTTTGATTGATATGGATATAAATTACTTCCTATAAATCTTCTGCAAACCGTGGAATTTGTACGTTTCAAACAGGGTCTATTGTACGATAGGGCGGAAAAAAGAAGTACACACATAAAAGCAAATGTAACCATCAAATAAAGGGCAATGCCGTAGTGGTCTTCTTTTCTCACCTTCGTGCGCGTACATTTACTTTCTTCAAGTGTCTTCATGGCCTTTTTGAACATTCGAGCATACATTGAAAACGTAACAGTGAAACATTCTTTCGGGTCCTTATCAAACAGTACATTGCCTCTTGACCCGTCCACGGTAGCATAACTGCAGATAGAGCGTAGGATAGGTACGAATAGCCAGAGGGCTGAATGAATATTTCAAAAAAGATTTGGTAAGTATTATCAATAACATCTAGTGGAAACAAAAAATCCTAATTTTATCAAAGCCAAAATCTAAAGAACATAAACTCACAGTGAAGTCCACTGTCAAACATGTCTGACCGCTGGCATAGATGCAGTCTAACCGCCAATCCCTAGTCTAACCACTTACTTTACCGGTTTGACCTCTCAACAGTTGGACTGCTCAGGTACTGGCCTAACCGTAACCGCACACTGGTTGGACTGCTCGATTCCTTGTGGTTTGACTGCTCATCAAGGAAAAGGGCAGAATAGCACTGCACATGATCCAAGAAAAGAGACAACTCTCAAACCACTGATCCAAATGCAATAAAACTTACACAAACTCTTTCTAAGATGTCAGGAAACTATTTCAATCATGGATCATGAAGATCGTGCCAAAGTTCCGACCTTTATCCAAAACAAGGTTGCATCAAAATCGGACAAAAAAAAAGAAAACCTTGATCTACTCTTACTCGTAAGTCCTAGATGATCCAGATGACCTTGAATGGGTTCTCATATGTCATAGCAAGCTAGATAATAATATGAACTTAAGCCAAAATCATCACAAGAGTAAAACTCTAAAATCACATCTTTCTTAAGAAAAAAATAAGTAAACTCAAGAAATCCCTAGGCGACACCTAGATGATGGAATTTGATATCCAAGAGATATCTACACCAAATGAAAAGTGTAAGGGATGATCCATAGCATAACTCACTTTGATAAACTTTGAATGTTCATTTCACTTGGAGAAAAATATTTTACAAGCACTCTCTTAGGATAGCAGAACTCTAAGCCTAAAATATATACACAAAAAAGTTCCAACACAAAGAAACCATAACCCTAGACTTCAAGTCTTAAGTCTCCTCTCTCTCTCTTCATACAAGGGCTTATATAGTAGAGGCTCTCACCTCCCACTTAACCCTAATAACCAACCTCTCCTTATTGGATCGCACCACTTACAAATGGAAAACCCGATAACCCATACACAAATTAGTTTTACATTCACAAACACTTGCACATTTTTCAAACGCGACTTACATGGCTTCAAAAGCACAATAAGACTTCATCCTCAGACGTGACCTAAACTACTTAGACCAACACTGCGGTTTTGCAAATCGCCAATCCACTAGGTATTGGACAATTTTCTCAATTATCACCCACCGGTCTTCACGAAGATGCAATGCCAATGCCTTGTCGCCAAGATCGTACACCTGCTCCAAAGCCGTCACCACTTAAAGCTTTCGAGTCCTATGGCACACCAAATCACACCATAGTCTGTGATGCCCTAATGCCAAGATCATACGTCTGCTCCGAGAACCATCACCACATGAAACGCACAAGTCTAATTGGCACACCATATGCACGCACTTGCCTCCTCACGATCCTTGTCTTTCTCCCATGCTTCTCCGCTTGAGATGATGCTCTACCCAGACTTACGCAACACACCATGGCCTTAGCACCACTTCCATAGTCTTGATCTTGCCGCTGGCCACAACAATCATCAAGCACCTGCACATCAAAGAACAAACAATCAATACGACCATAAATGATATGCACTTGACTCTCATTAGCAAAACATATACATAGACACACCATGACTCACACTTGTATGAATACTCTATGACTAACACTTGCATAGACTCCGGCATGACCAACAACCAGAACTAACTCAACTTGACACAGGGCCGGTCTAGCCGCTGCGCACATGCTGGTCAGACCGCCCAAACCACATCGATCAGACCGCTATGACAAGGCTAGTCATACCTAAAACCTCCAAAAGACCTCCTGTCGTACCACAACTCTAAAGCCGGTACTACCACATCAGATCGATCACAACCCAAAATCTCTAAAAATCCTCTTTGGAAAATAGATACCATCAACTATGGACCAATACTACTGCACACCGGTTAGACCGCTGTGTATTTACCGATTAGACCACCACTTCGAGATCGATCATACTGCTAGCAACAAACTTCAAAAACCAAAGGTTGAAATGACATAAAATCAAGCTTAAATAATAACAATAAAGCAAAAAAAACAAAATTTAGTACTCAACACAAGTATAGAATAGCCTCGGGATGGGTAATCAAAGCAAAAGATCAGAGGGTAGTAAAACACACACATGTACACAAAAGAAAAAAAAATACCTGCCATGGGTGAAGCTGAATGCATACGCTTGTGGGCAGTCACTGCCACACGTGTGGCGAGTGGGAGCATCACCTCAGCTGAATTTTTAGTGGCACTATGAAACGTACTTGTCATCTCAACATCACGCATCACGTACCTATCTGTACATTTATTTTGTGCCAACTCTGCCTTTCTCCCTCGTCATCCTCCCATCACCACGCTCGTCATTCATGCCGGAGCTAGTCGAGGCAGCATGGAAATCAGTGAGCTATTTCTTGTGTTTATTTTGATTGCTTTTGCTTTGTCCACGCATGCTGAGTTACGGAAGAAACAATCGCCTTAGTTTTCTACAAATGAAAAAAAGATTAACACCACTACTAACAAATAATTGACATGTGCAAAACAATATAGTTTCGAAAAAACAAACAACAAGCATTTCCGAAACGGAGCTAATTTGCTAAACCTTAAAAGGAAAACGTCGTAAATTTTGCACTGAAAGGGTGCGCGTGTGTCTATATATATATATATATATATATATATATTCCTTAAAAAAATATAAGTTGGTAGTCATCGGTCTGTTCTCCCTCCTCTCTTGTCAGCTGTCCGATTAAAGATCAGCCATCCAGATCCACATATAGGTAGTTCATCCGCTCCTCGTAGAAAATATCAGGCCGATGCGTGGGCCGCGCTCCTCCTCTTCTTTTTCTCCGCATCCTCCGCCTCCCACAACCGCCGCTTCCTTCTCTCCCCCGAACCCTCGTGCCGCGCCTCCTCCTCAGCGCTGCCACCAATTTTTTCTCCGCACGGCAGCGTCTGGTCGTAGTCCCCCATCTTCTCCCAGCAGCGCCGCATCCCTCCATCACTGCCTCCCCAACGCATTCGCCCGCCGCCTCCTCTCCCCATCTGCCCGCCGCCGTCTCCCCACCTCCACCTCCCGCAATTGTCGCCTCCTCTTCCCCGAACCCTCATACCGCGCCTCCTCCTCGGTGCCGCCACCAATTCCATCTCCCATCGCCCCTCCAACCAGCGGCACAACGCTCGGAGCCGATAGCGGCCTGGATCGGAGAAAAGGGCGCTCGGCGACAATGGCCGGTGGATTAGAGAGAAGGATGCTAAGCGATGGCGGTGGCTTCCTCTTCATACGCCTGCCCACGTGGCTCTTCCCCGCCGCCGCCCAGCGGTCGCTCGCCCAGTGAGCCTCTCTACCTCCTCTTGCTCTCCTCTCAGAGCCCGTCGCGCTGTTAGGCGATTTTGGTCTCCCAAGCTGGTCGTCAAAGTCGGTACCGTGGTCGAGGGTCCATGGCCAAAGTCAAAGGGCCACGATCAAAGTCAAAGCCGTGGTTGAAGGGGTGGTGGCCGAAGTCGAAGGGCCGTGGTCGAAATCAGGTCGTGGTCGAAGTCCAAGTCGTGGTCGAAGGGGACAGTGGTCGAAGGGGGCAGTGATCGAAGTCGAAGGGTCGTGGACAAAGTCGGTCTGCGGTAGAAGTCGAAGGGCCATGGTCAAAGTTAAGCCATGATCGAAGTCGAAGGGTCGTGGTTGAAGTCCAAACCATGGTCGAAGGGTGCAATGGTCGAAGTCGAAGGGCCGTGGTCGAACTTAAAGGGTCGTGGTCGAAGTCCAAGCTATGGTTGAAGGAGAGAGTGGTCGAAGAGGGCAGTGGTCGAAGTCAAAGGGCCGTGGACGAAGTCAGTCTGCGATCGAAGTCGAACGGTCATGGTCGACGTCGGGGCCATGGTTGAGGGACCGTGGCCGAAGTCTAAGATCTATGGTCGAAGTCAAAGTCGTGGTCGAAAGGGGTGCTGGTTGAAGGGGAAGTGGTCGACGTCGAAGGGTCGTGGTCGAAGGGGACAGTGGTCAAAGGGGACGGTGGTCGAAGGGGGAAGTGGTCGACGTCGAAGGGCCATGGTCGAAGGGGGCAGTGGTCGAAGTTGAAGCCGTGGTCGAAGGGGGCGGTGGTCGAAAGGGGAAGTGGTTGATATCGATGGCCCGTGGTTCAAGGGACAGTGGTTGAAGGGGGCAGTGGTCGACGTGAAGGGCCGTGTTCGAAGGGGATAGTGGTCGAAGTTGTAGATCTGTGGTTGAAGTCAAAGATCCGTGGGGAGCCGTGATCGAATGGGGAAGTGGTCGACGTCGAAGGGCCATGGTCGAAGGGGACAGTGGTCGAAGGGGCAGTGGTCGAAATCGAAGATCCATGGTTAAAGTCAAAGATCCTTTGTTGAAGTCGAAGCCATGGTCGAAGGGGGCCGTGGTCGAGGTGGGAAATGGTCAACGTCGAAGAGCTGTGGTCGAAGGGGATAGTGGTTGAGGGGAGCAGTGGTTGAAGTTGAAGATCTGTGGTCGTCATCGAAGCCGTGGTCAAAGAGGGAAGTGGTAGATGTCGAAGGGCCGTGGTCGAAGGGGACAGTGGTTGAAGGGGGGCAGTGGTTGAAGTCGAAGGGGATAGTGCTCGAAGTCGTGGTCACGGTCGTAGTCGTAGCGCCCGTGGACGTGGTCATAGCGGTCATGGTCGTAGTCGTAGCGCCAATCCGGAGGGCACCTGTTGGTTCGCCCACAACCTCCGTCGCTATGAGTTCCCCCTCCAGTTGGACATCCCTATCGCCTACCCCCAGGTTACCCTCGAGATCAAGCTCCCTACCCTCGATGGCAAGACCCACAAGGTCTCGTACCCCAATGGATTGTAACATGCTTTTGGTCACGAGGTGTGATTGACGGCTTCCGATTTACAACCACGAGCATTGGTCGATGTGTTCCGACTTACGACCACAAGGTGTGCTAGATGTCTCCTGACTCAAAATCCATGGTCGAAATCGAAGCCATGGTCGAAGGGGGAAGTGGTCGACGTCGAAGGGCCGTGGTCAAAAGGGACAGTGGTTGAAGGGGCAGTGGTCGAAGTCGGGGCCATGGTCGAAGTCGACGCCGTGGTCGAAGTCAGGGCCATGGTTGAAGGGGCAGTGGTCGAAGTCGAAGGGGCAGTGGTTGAAGTCGGGGCAGTGGTCGAAGTCGACGCTATGGTCGAAGTCGGGGCCGTGGTCGAAGTGAGCTGTGGTCGAAGGGGGCCGTGATTGACGTCGAAGGGCCATGATCAAAGTCGGGGCCGAGCAGGTCGGGCAGGCCGAGTAGGCTGGTGTCGACAGTCGGGCAAAAGGGCACAAGCACACCAGAGGCCTGCTAACGTACAACCACCAGCAATAGTCGACAACTCCCAACCTACGATCACGCGCGATGGTCGATGGTTTCTAACTTACGACCACGAGGTGTGATCGATGGCTTCCCATTTACGACCACGAGCACTAGTCGATGTGTTCCAACTTACGACCACGAGTGTTGGTCAATGTGTTCCGACTTACGACCACGAGGTATCCTCAATGGCTTCTGACTTACAACAACGAATGATGATCGTCAGCTTCCGACATACGACCACTAGCCATTGTCAAAGGCCCCCGAATTAGCACCACGATCGGTCGTCGACCGCTGCCAACTTACGACCACTAGCGATGGTCAATCGCTCCCGATCTACAATCACGTACAATGGTCGATGGCTTCTGACTTACGATGACAAGGTGTGCTCGAGGGCACCCGACCTACGACCACGAGGTGTAGTCAATGTCTTCCGACTTATGACCACGAGGTGTGATCGACGGCTTTCGACTTATTTGACGGATTTAAAAACTTTTAGAACAAGTTTGTATGTATGTTTCGAAAAATTTTATCACTTGTGAGTTTTAAAACATTTAGTATGATAAATTTTAAAAAGTATATATATATATATATATATATATATATATATATATATATATATATATATATATTAAAGGCCAAATTTGTTTCTCGTTGTAATAAGGACATACAGGAGTCCCTGACACTTGAGTTAAAAATCAAAGCTTGGTTAAGCACGGTAAAAAAAACTCACTTTTATTAGAGAAATTTATAAATACCCCTAGAAGTCAATCAGAGTTTAATTTACCTCCTACAAATACTTTGATGATACAAGCTTCCTACAAATGTGTGATTGTTTGGCACGCCGCAAGGGTCTCTCCTCCCCACTGACTCACAATAATTTTTGTTGATGTGAACTCTACGACGTGCAAGGTTGGTTCGAGGTATTCCACCATTGCCCATGGGATTAAATTGTGAAGTGGGATGGGTATGCATGCAAAGCGTTCGTGTTCATTTCACTTCTTGAGACGAATCTAATCGACATGACTGAAGGCAGCAGACAAGGGCCAAATCGGTAGGGGGATATAGCATGGTCTAATTAACCATGATGTACATAATCCATAGCTATGGTAGCACGTCATAGAGTCCACACGGACAAAAATAATAGCCGAGTCAGTGGGAAAGGGGGTCATGCGGGGGGATAAATTAAGGGTGTACCTATACAACACTGGAATAAAAAACCAAGGTTTTCGTCAAATTTCATGACCATTGGATGGAAAACAAAGGACTCAGATCTTTCCACCACTAACATATATATAAACCACCCCTCACCCCTCTTAACCTAACCCATTCAATCCCCTCCCCTTTCCTAGCCGCCATCTCTCCCCTTCTCCCTTGCATCGCCTCCCCTTGGCTTGTCTGCATAGCTCTGACACAGGCAAGGCCCACCAGCGAACCTTCTTCCCCACCGTTGCTGCCTCCCGATGCGGCCGCCAGCATCGAGGGCTATGTCAGTGCCATTCGCCACCTCCACCACCGCTACCTCCCCCGTCTGCTTGATCCACCACCCCGGCGGCCTCCTGCTGCCCCACATGGATCTCGCCACCCCTCTTCCTCTTTGTTCGAGCTCATCGACCTGGCCCCATCAACACAGCCCACCACCAGGCACCAGGCTCGTAGTCGGCGGCACCACTACTGCCTCACCTCACCACTACCTCCGTCACCCACCGCTAGGCCACTGCCGCCCACTCTAATTCTAAGGCCCAAGGTCTAGTGAACCCAAAACCTAACCTTGCCATCACCGGAGATGAAGATGGAGAGGGCGGTGCATGAATCTAGGAGCGAAATCAAGTGGAATGAAATTCGGCTGTAAACCATACAATTTTTACTCGAGTGTTATTTAGCAAATTCGTAAACTAAACTTGAACTGACGTTTAGGGGGGCGCATTTTCATTCCCCCCCCCCTCTTTTTCTTAAATAAAACTAAGTGCCTGCCCGCGCCGTTGCCACGGGGTTGTATGGGTACATGATTTAGCACGTGATACGTCTATGTTTTTTTTCTGGAGCTATACGAGACTTGTGAAATGCACAAACCACAATTTGGTTCACTCTCATCAAACGCACTTCATTTTGTTTATGGCACGTAAAATGCTACAAGGCCAGTTACAATAATACACCCTTATTGATTTGGAAACATATATTTGCTACAAAGCAATGTCCACTACTACAGAAAAGGTCATCACAGACGGTTCAAAAACGTCATCACAGACGGTTTTGTGAACCGTCTGAAATTATGGGTCAGTGATAATACGAGGTCATCACAGACGGTTTTCAAACCGTCTGTGATGCAAATATCACAGACGGTTTTTAACTAAAAACCGTCTGTGATAGTTATAATCACAGACGGTTTTTAGTTAAAAACCGTCTGTGATATATAGTTATCACAGACGGTTTTTAGTTAAAAACCGTCTGTGATATATAATTATCACAGACGGTTTTTAGTTAAGAACCGTCTGTGATATGTATAAATCACAGACGGTTTTTAACTAAAAACCGTCTGTGATATTGCCTTCTACTCCTAAACATATTTCTGTTTATTGGCTAGCCTCGGGAAATGCTAGACATACCCTTTGAAACAAGCAGATCAATATGTACATGTATATATCCAATTCATATCTCAATTCATTTCACAAACATAAAACATCCATTTTTATTAATATTAGAGCCTACCATTACAATATTCCAAAACAACGAGCAGATTACACAATAAGAACAACGAGCATATTACACAACAAGAACAACGAGCAGATTACACAACAAGCAAAGATCCTCTATGCCTTTGACGCCCACCATCCTTCTCGCCCCTGATGCAACGCATGAGCTGGATGTCTTTGACGTCCACTATCATCGCCGTAGACTTGTGCGTCGTCTGCATGGATGTGGACAGCAAGGAGGAGGACAGCAAGGAGGAGGAGAACAGCAAGGAGGAGGAGAACAGCAAGGAAGAGGACAACAAGGAAGAACAGACCAGCAAAGAGGCTGAGTTTGGATTATATTTATAGGGGAGGGAGAGGGAGGGAGAGGCAGGAGTTCGAAATTTTTTGGCACCGAGACAGAGAGGTAGAGCTACGATCCGTGGGGTGAGGTGCAGGATCGACTGGCCCAGCTGTCAGATTATTATAGACGGTTCTACATATAGAACCGTCTGTGATGAATGAATATCACAGACGGTTCTACATATAGAACCGTCTGTGAATTAGAGCACACAATTTTATATACCGATGTAATACAAACAACTAGTATGAAAAGATAAAATAGCAATGTTCTATATGACTTATATATACTCATTTGAAAGGTTTCAACGAGATCTACAACTTTGCAGTTGAAGAAAAATCCAAATTCCGAAAATAAGACCAAGAAAAAGGGCAAAAACAGAAACAAAAAACTTGCGACGCAGGTTTAGGTCCAAAGATGGCCGATTTTCGGGGTCTTGGAGGGCGACTGGCGCAAGCGGGTCGTTTTTTTGGATCGGGCTCGTCGTTAGCTTTCCAACGAGTACAAGAACGTCGAAAACGGACACCGTATGCAAAAGTTATGCCCGTTTTACTGAAAGTGTCTCAAAACTGAACCATACTCGGACTTAAGCGGGAAAATATGAAATTTTGAGGGATTGCAAGGCGGGAAACGTATCACAGACGGTTTTTATTATAAAACCGTCTGTGATACTATAATATCACAGACGGTTTTATAATAAAAACCGTCTGTGATATTCCAGATTATCACAGACGGTTTTATAACAAAAACCGTCTGTGATATTGGAATATCACAGACGGTTTTTGTTATAAAACCGTCTGTGATAATCTGGAATATCACAGACGGTTTTTATTATAAAACCGTCTGTGATATTATAATATCACAGACGGTTCAGCGGTAAGAACCGTCTGTGATACTCCTTTTTCCCGCCACAAATACCACAGACGGCCTCCAAATTAAAACCGTCTGTAATAGTGTAAATCACAGACGGTTTCACAAAACCGTCTGTGATTTGGCGTCTACTATTAGGCCTTTTGTAGTAGTGGTCCGTAGTTTTATGAAGAAAAAAAAGACATTTCAAAACCATAATAGAACTAATTTCGCTGAAATATCCGTGCATCAATTTTAGCATTCAAGTCGTTATTTATTCTGGATGTAGAAAATGGGAAATGTTGCTGGTCTTAAAGAATCTTCAACAATGAAGAATTCACTAAACAGTTCACATCATTTTCTTCTCCCAAACAGTTTCGAGATACACATGGGTTCTAATAAAAAAAGCACAAATACTGATTTGTACTAACATTAATTGATGAATCATAAACAGGATTATTGTCATATACTTTCGATCGAGCTAAAGTTGCACGTGAAATCTCAGAGGAACAGTGATCGACGGGGTATACTTTGTCAATGATATGGCTTATGAGAAAAAAGCTTGTTTTGTAGTCAATGATATAGGGTAGAAAGATGGAGAAAATTGATATTATGCCACTCCTTTGGAGTGGTTTCGATAAAATGCCACCCTGTACATGGCAATTGTTAAAATGCCACCTAATACATGAATTACTCTATGATTTGCCCTTTTTGGAGTTTTAGCCCCTTTTTTTCGTTTTTTTGTTTTTTTCACCGAAATTCTATTAAAAAATGACCATAGTACCCTTCTGAATTCCACTAAACCAGATCCATCTCAATCTCTTCGATCGTTTCACAGCAGACCGCGAAGGGAGGAGACTCGCAGGCGCCGCCGCTCCCGGTCGTGGGCCGCCGCCGCCGACACGGGACGCCGCCGCCACCGCCGGCAAGGCCCGCCACCGCCTCCTGCACGCCCGGGCCGCCGCCCCCGCCGGCAGGGGCCGCCGGCAAGGCCCGCCGCCACGGGGTGCCGCCGCCCGCTCGCCAGGGGATTTCCCGCCGCCGAGACTCTGTGCCGCCGAGACTCTGTGGCGGGCCTTGCCGGCGGCGGCGGCGTCCCGTGCCGGCGGCGGCCCACGACCGGGAGCGGCGGCGCCTGCGAGTCTCCTCCCTTCGCGGTCTGCTGTGAAACGATCGAAGAGATTGAGATGGATCTGGTTTAGTGGAATTCAGAAGGGTACTATGGTCATTTTTTAATAGAATTTCGGTGAAAAAACAAAAAAACGAAAAAAGGGGCTAAAACTCCAAAAAAGGCAAATCATAGAGTAATTCATGTATTAGGTGGCATTTTAACAATTGTCATGTACAGAGTGGTATTTTATCGAAGCCACTCCAAAGGAGTGGCATAATATCAATTTTCTCAGAAAGATGTGACAATTTGACATTGTTGTGGTGTGTGACTATGAATGCAGCCAGCCAGAAACTGCTTCCGATCACATAATCCCAGCCTAAACCTTGCCGAAGAGGCCAAGATGGACATGCTATGCTTGGTTGTACTGTGGCTATGGCTTATTTCACTGTAGCTGGTTAAAATTACACTGTAGTTGAAGGTGGTTTGTTTGGCATAATTAAATTTAAAAAAATAAAAATAGAAAAAAAGGTTAACCCATCATGTGTAATACAAATGAATACGAGAAAAAAAAACCGGTAAAAAACTCAAAAAAATAAAAAAAATAGGAAAAAGACGAAATTTAGGAATAGTGAAAAATAAGCTGGAAGCCAGAAGTCAAAGCCGAAACGAGCGGGGTTTATTAAAGTTGAACCCATCTTCCAATAGATTATCGTTCGATCGATGTAGAGGGTAACCAGAAACAGTCACTAGCAGCTAATACGTGTAGGCCATGATGGCTGCCATCGAACAAATTGGCCCTCGATCGGTCGATCTAAATACTGTGGTGTAATGCAGAGATACACATGGACCTACATGCTGGGATTTGGGTGTCTCGTTGGAGGGGGCTCTCGTGTCGACTTGGGTGCTGTTGATCATGAGATTGTCGCCTCCTTGTTTTCCAGTCCGCGCGATGGACGTCGACCGGCCGACCTTAGTCCTGTTCTTTTCGGCTGCGGTTTATGGCTTTTAGCTGAAATTTTTGAATTTTGACTGTTTACGGTACAGATTACGAAGAGATAGATACTCACTTGCGATTTTGGCTGGTACATATGTTGGGCTTTTAACGTGTAGATCGTTTAACTTGTAGACCTCGTCTTGAGAAAATACTCTGATTAAAAGTTAGGTACTGTAGCAAAAGCCAAAAGCCGCCGGCTTGTGAGGTAAAGAACAGGCCCTTAGTCTATTGATTGATGAGCAGTGGCGGAGCTAGAGCAAAACGGAGGGGGTGCAACGGGCCACGCGTGGGAGCATAGGACGGTGGGAGAATGGGCTGGACAGGGCGAGTGAGGGTGTTTGTTAGGCTAGGGGTACACCATATTGGGTCAAGGGGGGTGCACAAAGGGTGAATGTTTACTAGTAATAACTAAAATTTTTTTGGACCCGGGTTCCTGGGAACCCCTCAAGCCCATGCAGCTTCGCCCCTGTTGATGAGAATGGTCATCTAATCATTTTTTATCTTTTTTTCTTTTTATTGTACGCTAAAAAAAGATTTGATAAAAGGCACCTTAATTTCAGGGCATGCTAGCAAGGTTACCTTTTTTCGGCTTTTAAAACTGGCTTTTTTGGCTTCTACTACAGTATCTAACTTTCAAACAGAGTATTTTTTCAAAACGGGATCTAAAGTTAATTGTAGTGCACGTTAAAAGCCTGACATCTATACCATCCAAAATTACAAGCGAGTATCTCTTTATCTGTAATCACTATTGCAAACAGCTAAAATTCAAGAATTTCAACCAAAAGTCACAGCCACAAAGAACATGCCCTTATGTCAATAGGATCTGATAGTAAAATCACAATTCTATGAGATTTTCTTAATTATAAATAGATTAAATTATGTATTATTCAAAAAATAATTTACTTAGGTTTCTCCTAACAATTATAGGGAAAAAAAGGTGCAAGAATTCTATTAGCATAAATAGCACTACTGCACTGCATAGTCTGTACGGAATAACAACGAGCGATATCTATTTAATCCTTCGTTACTCCCAAAGATTCCTTGACCTTTTCAGTTTTCATAGCTCATTCTCTCTCTCTCTCTCTCTCTCTCTCTCTCTCTCTCTCTCTCTCTGCTTTGCTTCACTCGCCTGATCTGAGTTTCGGACTAAACACGGAGCAGAGGCACCCCAGTCGAGAAGCCGGACCGGCGCAGCAGATGGCAACAGCGGCGGCGGCATGGCTGCGTCGTGCAGAGACGAGAGACGAGTGGTAGATTTGAGTTGGTGACAGGACCGATTCTACTAATTTCCCATTTACAACCTAGCTTGGATGTTAGAGTACATGGGTTTCACGCAAAGTGCACAGTAATTTCATAGAAAACATTATAATTTATGCGTGAATCCTATAACATTCTTGCGTACTATCGGGCCGGACAACTCATCATGCAAGATTAGACGAGTTTGTATTTTAGACTTGCTACGAAAGTTTTTGTTTCCTATCATCAACCGTTATTTTTTAGATTAATAAGTCACAATAAAAAAAATCAAAAGTTATATCTCGAAAAAATATGCCAGCTGCCAACATGTAGTCTCCGTGCCGGCCAAAATACATAAACCATGATGCACCCTACGTTGGCATGCACGATGCCGCGTGCTTGGTCAAAGTCGACGCGGGTGAGCAAACCGTGAAGAGTGTGTGCGTGCATGCGGCGACTGGCACGGGCGCATGGCCCTCCTGCCGTGCATCTCACAACGCTTTCTCGACTAACCTCGTTTTAAACAGTTTCAGTTTCTAAATATTTTACTTTCAATTTATTTAAACTAAAAATCACTTAGAACATGTTTATTTTTAATTTCAGCTTATTTTAGCTTTTTGAAGTTTTTTTACCTTTTCTTTTTTCTTTTATACTTTTGCATTGTCCATGACAATATAACATGTATTTTATTTTATTGTCTTATTTTTTAAAATAAATGAGTCAGAAAAATCTAATAACTGCTATACTATAATTTTAATCAAAAGTTAACAACTAAAACTATAAGCTAGAAACTTAGCTCTTTGGAGCAGGCCCATCAAAGCTTTAGTTCGCGCGCATGCATGCTGCATCGCTGATGCGGTGTGTGGCATGTGTCCATGGATGCATGCATGACGATGGGACAATGTGTGCCTTGTGATCAAAAGCTGCTCTCCAAAAGAAAGGCAAAAGTAGTGTGTAAAATATACTAGCCTCAAAGGCGCGGCGACACGCCGCGCCAGCCACTGTATATACCAAAGTAAAAGAGGCGATAATGCGTGAGGAGTTTTTAAAAAAAATCGAGGACAAATGCGTAATTTCGGAAAAATCAAAGGGTGTTTTTGAAAAAAAAACCGAGGACCTGTAAGGACCTGTACGTAAGTAAATAAGGACCTATACGTAATTTTGGAAACCCGCGGGGCGCTATCAAAAAATTTTTTAGGGAAAAACTTGCAGGGACCTTTTCGCGAGGAAAAAGGACCTTTACGTAATTTCCGGAAAACTGAAGGTAATCACCTCTCCCGGTCGTACCGAAAACGCCCCGCCACGCGCCGGCCGGGGAACGCGGGCGGGGCGACGTGGATCGCTGGGGGGCCGGAATCCCCCCAGCTTTGTAGAGCGGAGCTATGCATGCATTGAGCAATATGTAAAGTGGCCACACATGCATAATCAAATTTTAGTGTTAGCAGGAGTACTAGGTTAAATGTAGAGAGGGCATGTTCTTTACAGCTTTTAAAAATAGCTTTTGATTTTTACTATAGTAACTAACTTTCGAACGGAGTATTTTCTCAAGACGGGATCTACAAGTTAATTGTAGTACACGTTAAAAGCCCAACATCTGTATCAACCAAAATCACAAGCGAGTATCTCTCTCTGTAATCTCTGTCACAAACAGCCGAAATTCAAAAATTTCAGCCAAAATCCATAAGCCACAGCAATATCAAACAGGACCATAAATATAGAATTTAAGAGGTTCTTAATCCTCTCCAAATCTGTGGTATGTGCTACTACTCACTCCAATTCTCAGCGTAGGTCAGTTTAGCATTCTCTATTTTTTCTAAACTAGCTGAATGCCCGTGCGTTGTTATGGATTTTTAAATTTTATCATACTATATGTTTTAAAACTCACAGGTGGTAAAAATTTTTACAATATGCATACAAACATGTTCTAAAAGTTTTTAAATCCGTCAAGTAAGTCAAAAGCCGTCGATCACACCACATGGTCATAAATCAGAAGACATCGACCACACCTCGTGGTCGTAGGTCGGGAGCCTTCGAGCTCACCTCGTCGTCGTAAGTCAGAAGCCGTCAACCATCGCACATGATTGTAGATCGGGAACGGTCAACCATCACTGGTGGTCGTAAGTTGGCAGCGGTCAACGATCGATTGTAGTCCTAAACCGGGAGCCTTTGACAAATGACTCATGGTTATACATTGGAAGCCGACGACTATCGTTCGTGGTTGTAAGTCAGAAGCCATCGAGGATACCTCATGGTCGTAAGTCGGAACACATCGACCAGTGCCTGTAGTCATAAGTCGAAAGACATCGACCACACCTCGTGGTCGTTAGTCAAAACACATCGACCAGTGCTCATGATCGTAAATTAGAAGCCGTCAATCATACCTTGTGATCGTAAGTTAGAAGTCATCGACCATTGTGCGTGATCATAGGTCGAAAGCAGTCGACCATCGCTAGTGGTCGTATGTTGATAGGCCTTCGGTGTGCTTGTGCCCTATTGCCCGACTGTCAGCGCCAGCCTGCTTGGCCCCGACTGCGACCATGGCTTGGACTTCAACCACAACCCTTCAACATCGATTACGGCCCTTCGACTTCGACCGCGGACCGACTTCATCCACGGCCCTTCGACTTCGACCACTGCCCCTTTGACCACTGTCCGCTTCGACCACGATTTGGACTTCAATCATTACCCTTCGATTTCGACCACGGCCTGACTTCAAGACAGCCCTTCGACTTCGACCGCGGATCGACTTCGTGCACAGCCCTTCGACTTCAACCATGGCTCCCTTCAACCACGGCTTCAACTTCGACCATGGCCTCTCGACTTAGGCCATGGCCCCTCGACCGCAGCCCCATTCGACCACGGCACCGACTTCGATGACCAGCTTGAGAGACCAAAATCGCCAAATAGCACGACAGACTATGAGCGAAGAGCAAGAGGAGGTAGAGAAGCTCACCGAGCGAGCGACCGTTGGGCGGCGATGGCGGGGGGAAGCCACGTGGGCGGGCGTAGTAAGAGGAAGCCACCGCCATCACCGAGTGCTCTTCTCTTTGATGCACTGACCACTGTCGCTAAGCGCCATTCTCTCCGATCCACCAACCACTGTAGCCGAGCGTTGTGCCGCTGGTTGGAGGGGCGATGGTAGATGGAATTGGTGGCGGCACCCCGGGGAAAGTTGGGGGACTACGACCAGATGCTGCCGCGCGGGGAAGGAATTGGTGGCGGCGCTGAGGAGGAGGAGGAGGAGGAGGTACGACACGATAGTTCAGGGGAGAAGGAGGCGGCAGTTGTGAGAGGTGGAGGTGGGGAGGCGGCGGTGGGCAGATGGGGAGAGGAGGCAACGGGCAAATACATTGGGGAGGCGGCGACGAGGGGATGCGACGCTGCTGGGGAAGTTGGGGGACCGCGACCAAACGCTGCTGTACGGGGAAGGAATTGGTGGCGGCGCTGAGGAGGAGGAGGCGCGGCACGAGGATTCGGGGGAGAGAAGGAGGTGACGGTTGCGGCAGGTGGAGTGGTTGCGGGAGGCGAAGGATGCGGGGGAAGAAAAGAGGAGCGTGGCCCACGCGTTGGCCCAACCTTTTCTACGAGGAGCGGAAAAACTACCTGCATGCGAATCTGGACGGCTGATCTTTGATCGGACAGTTGAGAAGAGAGGAGGAAGAATGGACCGACGACCACTAACTCACATTTTTATAATAGTAAAGATACAAGTCATTCTACAATTTCAAGACACCTTTTGTCTCTTTTATTCTTGTTTTTCCTTTCCTTAATTTCATCAATAAATAAGCTCTTTTCCCATACCTCCAAAGCACTTTGATCACTAGTTTCAATTGTAATATATTTATAAAATTTATTAAAATTATAATATAACAAAAGTACTTTTTTAGGTAAATCTACATATATGATTATCATATATTCAATTTAAATATTTAAAAATATATTAATAGTTAAAGTTTTAAAATTTTAACTATATATATAACTAAAATGATATGCCTAACTCTAATGAATGTTGACGAGAGTTTTGCATGATGTGTATTGTTAACTAGCCTCAAAGGCGCGGCGACACGCTGTGTCAGCCACCGTATGTATCAAAGTAAAAGAGGCGATAATTCGTGAGGAGTTTTTTTAAAAAAATCGAGGACAAATGCGTAATTTCGGGAAAATAAAAGGGTTTTTTTGTAAAAAATCGAGGACTTGTAAGGACTTGTACGTAAGTAAATAAGGAGCTATACATAATTTTGGAAACCCGCGGGGCGCTATCCAAAAAAATTTTCTAAAAAAAACTTGCAGGGACCTTTTCGCGAGGAAAAAAGACCTTTACGTAATTTCCGAAAAACCCAAGGAAAATGCCTCGGCCGGCCGTACGCGAATTTCCTCCGCCACGCGCCGGCCGGCCGAGCGACGCGGGCGACGTGGACGCGCTGGGGGGAATCCCCCAGGTTTGTTATTGGTATTATGAGAGGGGGAGTGAATTCACAGCATCGATTGCACCGGTTAACATAGGACTGATTAAGGGCAAAATTGTCATTTCACCTATCTTCTTTTTTTTTGTGCCCAAAATTGTCATTTCACCTATCTCCTAATTTTTTGTGCCAAAAACTAAAACGACATACATTTTTAATGGGAGGGAGTACCGTCGAATGCTTCACTACCAACTTCTTTGAAGACTAATATAATTAATCCAGATTTCAACCAGACGTCACACCGTCGAGTAGTTAACCGGTGCCTATCACCTAGACCTATTCAAAGTCTAGGCCAGGCCTAGCCCGACCAGTAAACACTAGGCTGAGCCCAGCCCGAGGCCTGACAGGCATGTATGTAACAAACCTCAAGCCCGGCCCGCCCACAAAACCAAGGCCCGAAGCCTGACACAGAAAGCCGATTAAGCAAAAAAAATCTTAGAAATTGAAGCACATCCTTCTCCAAAACCCCGTTCCCATATCATAGGTTTCAACGGGCGAGTTCAAAAGGGCTCAGACTTTTTAGCTTTTGTACGAAGCTATAGTAACTAGCTGTCAAACGGTATATTTTTAAGACGGAATTTATAAATTAATTGTAGTAAATATTATATTGATTTCAGCTGTACTTGCTAAAATCGTATACGATTGTCTTCCTTTTCATAATCTCTCTCGCAAACAGTTAGAATTCAAAAAACATAACCCACAGTCCAAAAAAACCACCCAACATTAGTTCATCACATCAGCACGTCAACAGCTCCTCTAGAACTCTTACCTTCTCTTCCATTTATCCAACTGTGTGAAGGGAGAAGTTAGATGCAAGGGGTGAGGGTGACTAGGAGACGAGCATCAAGGAAGATGTGTAGGCAACCAAAAGGTCAGCAGTAAGAGAGGCCGCAGCTCGAGGGAGGCCGCAGATGAAGGAGACAAGCTCAATGACAATTACAACCGGAGGCGGTGATGGTGCCTTGGCCACAACTAACTCAACTGATGGGGGCAGGCAGGGACGGAGCTGGGCCTCAGGCTGGGTGGGCTATAGCCCGAGGCCCAGCAAATTTTCTAACACCACTATACCTCCAAAGACTGAAACCCTAATACCAAAATCCCCGATCCCACTGTTCCAGCACGGCCCTCACCTGCGCGCGCTCGCCTGCCCTCGCCTGCGCGGCTGCGCCGGCCGCCGCCCTCGCCTCCTCCTCCAGCTCCACCTCCTCCTTTGACTCCGCCGCTTCGGCTGCCGTCTCTCTCGCCGGGGCCTGGGTGGGGTGGCCTAAAATCCCCAATCCCACAGGTCAGGCAACTGCAGCCAGCCCCCGATCTGCGCGACCACGCCCCCGCCGGCGGTTGCCGCCCTTGCCCCTTGCGCTTCTAACACTGCGGTCCGCGGGCCGTCGACCTCGCCTCTCGCACTCCCGACGCCGCAGTCCGCCAGTCGCTGCCCTTGTGAACCGGCGGTATGTTTATGGATTTTTCTTTGTACCATTCGATCATCGCATGATGTGTAGTGGGTGGGCATTTATATGCTTTAAGTATATTGTGGTCATCTAACTTAAAGATCAACTGACTTCCAGTGAATTTTCATTGAGATAGATTGAGAAAAGTTCTTTCAGTAGTCAGAAATTTGTGCCCCTGAAGTTACTGATTTTAGTTTCGTTCTCTGCAGTTGAGTGAGCAAGAGGACCTTATTGTTTGGATGTGAATTGCAGCACTTCCTACATTCAGAAAGCTGTATGGTAGGATATATGTTGACCTCAAGAAGAATGACACCATAGCAGTTACATTGGAGAACAACACATATAGCTTTGGTGGCAAAAAGAAGTTGGTGCCTTCTACCTCAACCTGGTTTGGTGGAAAGAATGATTTTCTTGGTCTTGCATATCTTACTGTTGGTGGACTCTGCTTCTTCCTGGCATTTGCATTCACCTTGCTTTACTTGATAAAACTAAGGTTAGTAACTTTTCAATTCTCGTATACCACAATCATATGAAGTTGCACATGCCATCTAATTGCTATGTTCATGATTTGAATGTGATCCATAAAGTAAGCCTTCAAGATTTAGCCTATATAGTTAGATTATTACTTGATTGAAATTTAGCCCAGGGCGTGTTCCAATTCTGGATCCGCCACTGGGGGCAGGGGTAGAGATGGAGGAGGCAATGTGAAGAAGGATTTGGAGTTCTCTCTTGCTTTTCTTTATCATAACTTTTATATGACGCGGATGTCCTAAGCCTAGAGGTGGTATCAGGCACGACCGGGTTTCAAGGGCCGCTCAAATCAAAGACCAAGCACGGGCCAAAAAATCCTTTGGGCTAATTAATTAGGCTCAAGCTAAGCCCGACAAGCAAACTCGATCTAGACTCAGGGGCGGACGCACCATGGGACATGGGGGTACAGTTGTACCCCCAAATTTTTTTTGTAAAAAATCAACTATATATAATATATATTTCATATATATAAAAAAAACTAGAAGTGCAGGTAATTTAGCAAATTCAGCCCACTAACCAAAAGGCCCAATTGGCATTTTCTAACCTAACCCTAGCCTCCTGGCTCCTGCCTCTGCTTGGCTGCTTCCCACGCCGCCTCCTCTCCATCTCTGCGCGCCCCTGGCCTCCTCGGCTCCGGCGACGCGGCGACCGGTGGGCTCCTGCCTCTGCCTGACTGCCTCCCACGCCGCCTCCTGCCTTGCTCCGTGCCTGCCTCCTCTCCATCTCTCTTGCACAGCCGCCACAGCCTACAGCACGCCCCTGGCCTCCTCGTCTCCGGCGACGCGGCGACCGGCGAACGGCTGCCGCCGGCGGCGCGGCGGCGGGCACCCACACCCAATGGCCGACACGGCGTCGACGGCGAAGAAGTCCCCACGGTCAGGCGGCCCATGCGGTGGCGGCAGCTCCTCCCCTATTCCAGCTTGAACGGCGGCGGCGCTCCCGACGGCCATGCCGCCCCTGCACACAAGGTTTATTTGATTAACTATATGAGATATACATATTATGTGTATCAAAATTCTCTATCTTATATATATACTTTGTAGATTCTTAACTTCGTACCCTCATCTCAAAAATCCTGGATCCGCCACTGTCTAGACTGGCTCAAAAAAATTGGGCTGGGCTCGGGCCGAGCTGCCCATGATCATTGTCAAGTATCCACGCCTCAGCCTCGCGTGGCACTTAACAAACTTGTCGTGACATCGTGAGTCATTCGCACCATGGATGCATTCGCAGGCAGCTTGAAGACATAAAACATCAGACGCGTGCACCCCAAGAAGGCAACTTTTGCGCACGCATGCAGTCTTGTAGTACGGAATCGCTGTCGATCACGCGCAGGACGACACAAACTTCTTGTCTCTTTTTTACTTCTCTCTCCCTCCATATAAATATCTTTAGCAGTAGTAGCAGCAATAAATTCACTTATACACATCGCAACTTGACGTGACATGGAATTCTACATCCATCGATCGATCGATCGATCGATGGATGGATTGATTATTCAGCAGTCCCGCGAGTGCTCGTCCATTCCGAGGCGTCAGGAACATACTCCAATACTCCATACATAACATGGGTACAGAAGAATGGTTGTGAACTGTTTACACATCTAGCGATATTTTTTTTATTTCACCCCCATACAGGGCCGGTCTTAGAATTTTAGGGGTCTGGGGCGAAACTAAAAATAAAGGTCCTAGTATAAATATCTAAATATAAATCTACATACACATATATATATATATATATATATATCTAATTTTACCAACAAACACTTAGAATACGTTATGTATTAAAGAAAAATTCATATGAAAGAGTTTATAGATATTACCTTAAAACTTTCTTCTAACATTTCTAGACGGATGCATATTTTCTAGACGACATGGTACTAAAAATTTAAAGAACAATAGTATAATTAGTAACTACAAAGCACTAATTATTGATTAAAAAATTCTTGCGGCTCACCGTAGGGTCGTAGACCTCAAGCACCGTGGCGCAGAACCAGTTGTCCGCCGACGAGAGTCCAAACCGGAGCCAGACTGCCAGAGGTCGTGCTCAGTGCGGCGTACTCGGCGCGGCCATAGAAGTATAGAACGAGAGCTCCTAGCCGCCGGCCTCGCTCCACTCCAGTGCTCCACGCGCGGCTGCCGGCTGGCCGTGTCCAAAGAGTCACGAGTGGGTGCCGATGCCCTGCAGCCCTGGGCGGATCCGCGGATATCCAGACGTTCGAGGCTTCGAGCCGCTGCCGACCACCGCGCAGGAGCTAATGCAGTATTGCAGTGACACTGGAGAAGTGCTTGTAGGCAAACCGCAAAGCACTGAAGCAGCAGAGCTGCAGAGGCCGAAGAGGCGTAGACAGCTGGCCCCCTGACTCCCTAAGACGAGAAGACGAGAAGTCGGCCGGCCAGGAATAGTATACTAGTATATATACTATGTATTATGTATACAGACTACAGTATATGGGTGGGGCCCCTGAATTTTGGGGGCCCGATGTGGCCGCCCCGCTCGCCCCCCCCTCAGGGGCGGGCCTGACCCCATACATCCGTTTTTATGAAAATGGCTCCATCCACTTAGCACGACATGTGAGATATGTCATGTGCTACATCACTAGAGCTCGGTAGGTTGGCAAGAGCGCCATAGGTAGCACGTGTGGAGGCAACGGCTAGGCTTGGGCGCCAACGGCTCTCGCACGGCTGCCTAGCATCCTAGGCTTAGCAACTCTTCCCGAGCTCCCTAGGCTCAGCAAGAGATGCCGAGTTACCTCGGCTCAGCAACAACCTTGTCGAGTTGCCCTGATTCAGCAGGTGCCTATGTGGCCGGCCAGTCAGACGCAACACGACATGATAAAACATGATCGGCAGTGGTCCCCGTGGCTTTTGATAGGGCTTGGCACTGCCTCCCGTGCCTGCGTGAGCCCGCGTGGCCTTGCCGGTTGCCAACGCCTCCCCGCACACATAAAATAGCTCGCATCCCTCTCCGCTCTATCATCCGGAGGAGCGCAGTTAAGTATCTTCTCTACCGAGCAAGGCGAGGGAGAAGAAAGAAACAGAGAGTAGAAAAGAGTTTAAATTAGTTTTATGATGTGGTTTTATTGCGATTTAGGGGATTCGCATTTAGAATTAGTGTAGATCTGGTGAAGACCTTCAAGAAAAGGTATGTTTCATTCGCATGCGAGCAACGCATTTAATATGTCATGAACATTTAATTAGCGTAACGGTGGGTTGGATGTACAGAATCCACTTATGTATGTATTTAGGGCCTATTTGGTTCGGATGCGGCTTATGACTTTTGGCTGAAATTTTTGAATTTTAGCTGTTTACGACAGAGAGATAGATACTCGCTTGCAATTTTAGTTAATACAGATGTTAGGCTTTTAACATGTAGTACGATTAACTTGTAGACCCCGTCTTGAGAAAATACCCCATTTGAAAGTTAGGTATTGTAGCAAAAGCCAAAAGCCGCTAGCTTCGGTCAAAAAAAAATAGACCCTAAGTAGAAAATAATGTAGAAAATATCTATGTACCTGTATTATTAGCACATGGTTGTAGGTATAATTGGTAGATCAACTATGTACATGTGTGTGCTCATTTTGTATTATGTTTAGTTGTATCTAGCATCATCTGAAATAAGTACATTTTATCTGCATTGGTGATAGGTACCTGATGTCGGATATAGACATTTGTCCGTGCTCTAAGGGGAGGGAGTCATATGAGACATGCCGTACGGGTGGACCTTCTAAATTATAAAAGGACCGTAATCCAGGCTTTGATGCTAAAGAAGATGGGTCTCCCTGAGCTCAGAAGGTGCGTCCAGGTGCATTTGACAGGGAGGTTCACAGGAAGAAACTTGTCATCGAGGCGGTGACAGCCATGGTGATTGAAGATTCGAGAAAGTTTTTCTAGAGCTAAAGAAGTATGTCTCCTTAAGATTGGATGTTGTTGCGTTAGCCTCTCTAGTTCTGCCGTCTGAAGATGGGTAGAAATGGTCCTTCGAACAAGATATTCTCGTCGAAGTCCAACACTTCCCCAACAAAGGAGCCCTGCAGCAAGCCATTACAAGATATGCCATCTACATAAACCACACGTTTTGGGTGCACAGGTTGAATCCTAATACTTATTAGTGAAGTGTGTGGATAGTTTTTGTCCTGGGAAGATCCGTACGTAGAGATTTAGAGGTGGTGGAACAGACTTCCGGATCATGGTGGTGAAGGGTCACACCTGTGAGCTTGCGAAGCTGCTGCACAGGCACCAGAATGTGACCTCGTCACTTGTCGCCAACATGATCAATCACCTCGTAGTTGTAGATGTCACACTTTTGACAACGTTGTTGATGGTCAATGCCATGAACCTGGTTGGTTCTCGTGAGCTACGGTAAGTTGTGACGGACGAGGAGGAAGGTCATACATGGAATGTATGACACGTACAAGGCATACGCTTCATGCCAAGAATGTCGCATCTGATTTCGAAAGCTAGTCACAGGCATATATAAATAAGATGGAAAGGGTGCACCCTACAAAGGGGCCCAATTATTTCATCCTTGGCTAGGTGTTCTAGGTATATTCGCAGACGATCGAGGGGTTTAAGTACTATCATCCAATGCTCACGATGAACGACACGTTCCTCTTTGGCAGTACAAGGGCACGGTGTTGACGGCTGTGGCCGCCAACGCAAACGACCAGCTACTCCTAATGGCGTACGCAATTATAGAGAATGAGAACACTGATAATGGGCTATGGTTTTTGGCCAATGTGAAGCAAGTACTAGTTCAAGACCGTCACAACGTCTGCCTTATCATGGACTACAACGTCGAGCTACTGTCGGCCCTGAGCACCATACTACAAGGGACTCAACCACCCTTCTAATGGAATGATGTGAGGACCATTTGTGCATGAGGCAAGTAGAGACGAACTTCCACACTTGTTTTCGTAATAAGAAATTGATGAAGAAGTTCAAGAAGTTCTACATGCAGAACCAAGGGCGTAAGTTCAACCAATATAGTAAGAGCTTGACGAGAAGACCTCCAGGTATGTGAGAGAGTAGCAGGGAGTGAAACCAGCCGCAACTCAGGCCACTCCTGTAGCAACAGGCTAGTTTACCCAATTGATCAACTTGCATGCCCCCAATGTGGAAAAATGGTCCCTTCTTCATGACATTGATGGTGCGAGGTACATGATTATGATGACCAACATGTTCGAGGTGTACAACAGTGTGTTGAAGGGTGTTCGCTCTCTGCCGATCACTCAATTGTGGATGGAAGTTCGAATTGCACTATCGATTACTTTGTTAACAGAAACATCATTACGAAGAAGCACCTAGATGAAGGGAGGCAACTCTCAAGAGTGATGCAGGCATACGTGGACTAGAAAATGGCAAAGGCTTGTTCGCACGTTGCTCGAATCATGGACAGGGTGAGGAAGAAGTTTGAGGTCTATTTGAAAGAGAAGTACGCCATGGGCCACACCAGAGCAGATCACAAGCATGCATGCACCACTGGCGAAGTTGCAACATGCATGTGCAACAAGCTGATGCTCCTTCACAAGCCTTGCTCACATGTCTACATCATGTGCCCTACATGGTGGCAACCCTCCGTGTAGTACATTTGAGAGTACTACGGCATCCATCTTTTGTGCGGGACTTAGAGCACTGAGTTCAACTCCTAAGGAGTAGACATGCATTACATAGACCATTGGCCGGGGGAAGTGAAGTGGGTGCCGAATGAAGCACTCAAGTAGCCTGGGTGCAAAAGATGCCAGTCTTGTCGCATCCATAATGACATGAATGACAGTGAACATAGCCAATAAGCAAGACCATAGAAGTGCATGCTATGCAAAACATTGGGGCACTCCATGAGGAACCGTCCAAATAGGCCTATTTTGTCAGCCGCCACATAGATATGGTGATTTGTAGCACCTGCACCTGTGTACTTGTTCATTTTTTGCAAGGCCGACTTTTACTGCAATGTAACAACAAAGTAATGTTCTACATTGCAAATTTTATGCATTTTAAATTAAGTTCTATCGTAATGTTGCCATATTCTTTTCGTAACTTTTAATGTAAATTTTGTACGGACACTCACACATCCTTTTAATGTACATTTCATATAGACAATCACACATCCTTCTCTGTATTATAGGGAATCGCACTACTGTAACCAAAGCATGGCGGACAGGACTAGAAGCTCAAGGCATGGGAGGGGATGGCAATTACAGGCTACGTTTTAATGCCATGACCCTTACCTCAAAGACACAAGCATCTACGGTCCTCTGGACCCCGACCCTCCAAACCCCAATCTACCTCTTGAAATCAGGGAGTCACACACTCCTAGAAATCCCCTCCACGACTACTCACACATCCCTGAGCCTTGGCATCAATGCAAGTACAACCTTGACACGGTGGTGCAAGTTTTCGATGACAACATGTACCCAGAACATTGATTCTTTTGCTGCCCTCTATTCATGGTAAGTAGTTTGTTACCTACCTGTACTTGCACGCACAGAACACTTGTACAACAATTGCAAGTGCACCAAGTGGGTGGATCCATCATATCCAATCTGCCCAGGTTTACAACCACGAACTACAGATTTGCCTAGAAGAGTTGCGAGAGGAGCTCCAAACCGAGAAGACCAACAACAAAGAGTTTTGCAGACAGAGGATCAAGGAGAGAAACGACAAGGAGATGGTGCACCTCAGTAGCGACTACCATCTGTATTGCTGATGTGCCAACTTGAGCTGCACTTGCGTCTACCACTACTACGACAACTAGCCACGTCCGTGCAGCCTGGATGACCGCCACGCCATGTGGGTGCCCTACAATTCTACATTTTTGCCCTAGGTCCATTGTAATTGGTGCCTTCATTATGAAGTGTTATATCAAGTTAGACATGGCCCATTGCTACATTTGTTTGCAATAATGTATCTACGCTACTTACAAGGGTTAAATGGGTGCCTCCCTAAAAAATTTCACCTGTCCAAACTCCTCGTTGTGTCTCTCTAAAAAATTGTAACAAAAAATGGGTGATTTTTCATCCGTAGCACTAGTTATCACAAAAAATGGGTTAAACAGGCACTCGGGGCCATTACTTGTGGTTGATCCAAGGCTGCTACTGAGCCAGGGGAGCTCGGCAGCCTACAGGGCTGATCGACACCCAAGCCATGCCGCCGCCTATCGCACGCGTTGTGCCTACCGTGCTCCTATCGACCTACCGAGCTCTGGTGGTGCGGTAGGTGACATATGTCACCTGCCACACCAACCGAGCTAGAGGATAGGGCCATTTTTGCAAAAACGGGTGTCGGGGCCAAATTTTTAAAAAATAGGCTACGGTGCTAGATGTGTGAATAGTTCCAGGATTGTTGAGGCCGAGCTGAAGTCCAATTGCACTTAACTGCTACCAACAGTAATAGGGGATTCTACTGCTTGCACTTGTCTCATGCATGCACTCACTTGTGTAGGGCCAGCAGCAAGAGGACAAGAACACAACATGACCGAAGATGCTAGCTAGATAGTCTCAATGTCCCATGTACCGGGGGGGTACCTGCACATGGTACAGACATGGGAATCATGTGCTCAAGTCCAGGCCTTGCAGCCGCCTCATCCATGGGAATCTTCGTAGTGACTGTCAGAGCTACGCTCGCTGTAGCCCCTGATGTGCTTGCCATGTCGATGTCGACAACCTTGTCATCCACACCCTGGATCTCCTGTGAGGATGAGTCGACTAACAGAGGCCTCAGTGGGGTGGACACGTGAAGTTCACCGTGGGCGTGGAGCCCATTGCTGTCTCTTCGATGTCTCTCCTACGAGCACATCCTGGGCTGAAAGTCAAGGTGGCGTTCGGGGACAAAGCAAAAGATCCCAGAGAACCCAATGAGGGGAGGCTGGTCACAAGTCCCTTCACCCTACTAGGATGATGAGAGGTGCCCATGGAGTTGGGAGGCCCCACCCGAGGAGAGCCTTGAGGGCTACCATGCCTCTCTAACTCGGGTGATAGAGGTGAGTCCTCCAAGACTTCTTGAGGGCAGTTTGCCCCTCGCCTAGCCCCGCATCCTCATTGGAGGGTGGTAAAGCGGGCATGGGTGCACCGAGCATCTCACACATGTGGTTGTGGTGACCCCTGCGATCAGGTACTTCGTTGTGCCATGCTCTACCCTCATCTCTCCCTCGAGCAAGATCACTGCCGCCTTGTCTGTCTGCGGGAGCATCAAGCCTGTGAGTCCAAATAGGGATTAGAAGAGGACCGAGGGCTAAGCGAACATAGTATTGTAAGGGGCATGAAAACTCACACTAGGACTAGGCGAAGCCCTGGAATGCTCCCTGGAACCTTGCCCTCCGTGAAGGTCATGTTCCAGCCCTAGCAGAGGGGGCAATCCTTAGCATGCAATAGTCCTCAACGAGATCACACATACTGAACTTTGCAGCGAGTCCTTGTAGAAGGTGCCAGAGGGCTTTATCTATCATGCCTAGGGAAGGAAAGAAGTCCCCATGCTGATGAGGCCGAATCCCTAGGCAAGGTAGTAGAACTATTGGTCTCTCCATGATTCCTACTTGGCCTTGTGGGACTTAGCGGGGATTCAAACTTTTGGCGGCTGCCCTAGAGCTGGAAGGCTATCACCGTGTATGAGGAGTGCAAGTTCTCATAGGCATATGCCATTGTGGGAATGGCGTAGTGGAGGAAGCAGAAGAGCTCAGCCGAGGGACGCTTCACTCCCAAGCTGCACATCACCCACCTGTACACTGAGAGGTCGATGAAGGAACCCATGTTGAGGTGGGAGACCTCCAGATCGAATGTATCGAGCACATCTTTTAGCAGCTCAACCGAAGGGATGTGGAGGCTGGTCTTGAGCTGGGCGACGAAGACAATGAGCATCCCTGACCCCGGGTCAGGGCGAACTTCATTTGACTTGGGCAAGATGGCCAAGCTGACACTCTCAGTGTTGTCTTCCTTTTCCAATTGCTTCAGGAGGTTCCTCTTCATGTGGGAAAGTCCCAAGGAATGAGAGTACTGGATGATCTTCTTGAGGGTCCCCTCCCCCTCAACCATGATCTTTGTCTTTGTGGCATCCTTCTAGGAGGCAGAGGTGCCACCCTTCTTGCCGGAAGGAACTATGGGCACGTCGGCCTTCTTCACAATTATGACATGGGGAGTAGGCTCAGGTAAGTGGAGTTCAAAGTGACACCAAGTTGGCCGGAGGACACCGGCAATAAGCGAGAAGTGGAGCCCTAGGTGGAGTTTGAGCGGTCAAGTGGCTAGGCCCCGAGCATAGTCTAGGTAGCAAAGAAGTGAATACCCTAGAGTTTCGGGCGTTAGTGTGCGAAGTCCTTAGTGGGCGGTCTATGGACAGGTTAAAGTCTGGACGACCCAACGATAGTGTGTAAGCCTTCTCAGGAGCGGCCCAAGTGGTGAGGGGCGAAAGCCCACAAGGGCATCACAAGGGAGAGCCCCCTCGGGGCCAAGAAGTCTCAAGGCAAAGCCCCCCACAGGGAAAGGTCGGGCGATTCAAACCCCCGGGAAAAGGTTGGGCAATTCAAGCCCCTGGGGGGTCTTGTGGCCTCAAGATGGAGTTGGCTGGGAGCGCGTTGGGTGCCAAGGGAGATGACCCCTGGGGGTCCTAGGCCTTAAGGTGAAGTTGGTCGAGAATGTGCCTGGCACCAAGGGAGATGACCACCGGGGGTCTCGGGGCCTCAAGGCAGTGCTGACCGGGAGGGCCGCAAAGCTTCATGGATGCACCACCCGGGGATGACCAAGCCTCCGAAGGAAAGGTCCTCAGCGGGGGTTCAGCCTGCCAACACCTAGGGCACCGGAGGCAAGGTCCGGTCGAGGGCCAAGCGGTGCTGGGAGCAGCTCGACCAAGGATGGCGTGGCGGCTTGGATGCGAGCAGATGATCGGGGACCTAAGGGTGGCCTGGGCAGAGTAGCTCGGGTGAGGTCGGGCATGACCCCAGGAGGCGCGGAGACCCTAAAGTCCGGGTCACTAAGAGAGGAGATTTGGGGGATTTGGTGGACGGTGGCTAGTAGGCGGTTTGAGGAGGGGTTGGTGGGTTGGGGCATATATATATGCCTAGAGGCGGACCACCATAGACCGGGTTCACCTGACCCACCGAGGTGCTAGGTATGTTCGGTCTATAGTGCAGTATGCACCGGGTCTGCGGAGTAGTGACCCAAGGAGACCTCATGGCGATGTCTTGAAATCTGTGCAACCACCGAACCTGGACTGGACCACGTCAAGGGCGGGTCTACGGTGCTTCCGCAGAGGGAGGCACGCCCGAACCCGCCTCGACGACTCGACATTGACACGTATGGAACTGTCCCCAATGGCCAACGGACAGCAAACTACCACCCGAGCCTGCTCCAATGACTAAGGTACCTTTATGTCTTGTCAAATCATTGTAGCCTACCGAAGGAATTGTTGGCCTAAGGCCGTGCGCCGACCCTTTCTATGGGTTGGTGTGCTAGTTCGGACGGGTGATTGACGACCACCAAAATCGACGAGGGGCTGCTATTGGGGGAGTCCCTGTGCCACCTCGGGCCCACGACCACCTCGGAGCGATGGCACCCATTGGAAGGTCTACCCCGAGCTAAGTCCCTAAGTCAACCTCGACGAGGTTCTTGTAGCTAACCTTGGCGAGGTCCGGTGGTTAACCTCGGAGAGGCTCGCGAGACCAACTTCGGCAAGATTCACAAAACTAACCCCAGAGGGGGTCCGAGGTCAACCCTGGGCGAGGTCCAGGGCCAACCCTGAACGAAGTTCGAAATTAGCCACGAACCAACTCTGGAGTCCTAGAGCGGTGGACCCACGTGGGGCAAATGATATAGATACCTCTACGAGTAAGTTAGGCTTCGAGGGTAAAATTGTAACTTCACTCTTCTCTCTCCCACTCTATAAATAGAACCTCTTGTAATGGGAAAGAGAATGCTATTTTGTAACCCTAGACACTCATATTGAGTATACTTGAAATATTTGTATACTTCTCTATGAGTCTCCACATTCTTGATAGTCTCCATATCTGATCGAGAGTCCTTCTAGATTTATTATCTGGCCCTGTATCGATGGTAAAACTTAAGGCTGTTCTTTACCTCAAAAGCCGGCGGATTTTGGCTTTTGCTACAGTACCTAACTTTCAAATGGAGTATTTTCTCAAGACGGGGTCTACAAGTTAAATGATCTACACGTTAAAAGCCCAACATTTGTACCAGCTAAAATCGCAAGTGAGTATCTGTCTCTCCGTAATCTGTACTGTAAACAGTCAAAATTCAAAAATTTCAGCCAAAAGCTATAAGCCGCAGCCGAAAAGAACAAGCCCTGAGTTTGTTGATGATCTAAGCATATTATGGCTACATACTGTACGTATCATCCTGCACTTTGTACCTTAGTTTTCGTGCTTGCGGTATCAATAGAGGTTATGTTAGCCTAATTTTATTCAAACTATAACGTTTGCGTGATTTAGTCAAAGGTAACGAGTATTTAAAAAGGAATATAATCGTCTTAAATAGGGTCTAGCGATAAAACCAGGGAAAACAATTATGGATCGCTCCCGCCATACGGGACCGTCTCCGTCACCATTCGGTCGTGATCGTACAAATCTCATGGCATCATCGAAAGGTTATGGGGCGGTCCCCAGACGCGCAGCGTGACTTTGCTTTGTAAAATCCGTCCATCCGGCGATCAACGGCCCAGATTAATCTAGTGTTTTTGATTTTTTTTTACTTCTAATTTTAGCTTTTTTATTTTTATCTTTTTCTAGCTTTTTTCTTTTTCCTTATATTTCTTTATATTATCTGTGTTAAAATAACCTATTTTTTATTCAAAAAATAGGTTATTTTAACACAGATAATATAAAAAAATATAAGAAAAAAGAAAAAAGCTAGAAAAAAATCAAAATAAAAAGATAAAAACTAGAAGTAAAAAAATTAAAAACACTAGATTAATCTGGGCCATTGATCGCCGGATGGACGGACTTTACGAAGCAAAGTCACGCTGTGACTTTACGAAGACTTTACTTCGTAAAGTCAGAGAAGCTGCGCCGCCCCAGACGGGGAGTAGTCTTTGTGCCTATTCTTTTAGCTTATTTTAATTTATAGATTATGATATATAATTTTTTTAACAAATAAATAAAACATTTTTTACAATTATTTTGAAATAGTTTATCAGAATAACATTTCAAATACAACTTATCGATTTTTAATTTATTCATATAAATACTCTCACTAAGACTAAAATAAAAAAACATGTTTATATACCAGAGCCAAAAAGAATATGCCATTTGTTTTCCATAGCAACCCACCGGAGAGGACGTATATCTACTGGCCTGTTCTTTTTAGCTGTGGCTTGTGGCTTTTGGTTGCGACTTGTGACTTTTAGGCTGTTTGTATGATAGATTACATAGTAACAGAAACTCACGTGCGATTTTTGCCGATATAAATAAAGTCAGTAAAATATATACTACAATTAACTAGTAGATCTTATCTTAAAAAATATTTTGTTTAAAAGTTAGTTACTATAGAAAAATTAAAAAGTAACTTTTAGAAGCTGAAAAGAACAGCGATCATGAGCAGCTTCCAGCCTTCCATTGGGAATAACTTTGGGTTTGACTTTGGGCTGCTGCGAGTCGATCGGTAACTACTGAATTTAAAACAAAATTGATGACTACTTTCCTCCCATCCCTGCCCTCTCACTTTCACACTGTCCCATTCCTCTCCCTGACTGGCCCGGCTTATGGCGATGTGACATGACCTTGTTTTTTTCTCCTCCTTCTCACTTAGGACTGTAAAAAAAGCTCGAGGCTCGCGAACTGTTCGAGTTTGGCTCGCTTTAGACTCGATTCGAGCTTGATTCGAATTCCAAATGAGCCGAACTCGAGCTTCTTCTTAAGCTCGCGAGGTTTAACGAGCCGAGCTCGAATAGCTCGCGAGCTAAAGATTTTTTATTTCCCGGTTTCCCCAATCCCCACCCCTCCCGCGGTCTCTCTCAGATCCCGGTTTCCTCCGCCCGTTCCCCTTTTACTCGGTTCGGCCGACGCCTCTACTCCTCCTCCCCCATCTCCTTCTCTCGGCTCCCTCGTTTCTCACTCTCCGCGCCGCCTCGGCTCTCCCGACCGCGCCGCCGCCCGCCGCGCGCCTACTCGCCCCGGCCTCCGCGCTCCCCTACCGGCTCTTTCTCTCTCTCCTAGGTGCCGCCTCCCCTCGCCGAGCCGCATGCACGGTCGATCCTCGGCTTCCTCCGCCGTCTCGCCTACTCCCCGCGCCGCCCCGCCGCCTTGGGCCTTCCGGCCCCCGATCCTCCGCCGCTACTGCCGATCCTTCGCGCCTCCTCCGCTCCTGGGCCGCTCCCCCTTCGCGCTGTCGGGCCGGCTGTGCCGCGCCGCTCGGCGCCGCCCGGGCTGCCCTCGCCGCGCCGCACGGTTGATGCCGCCGGATCCATGGGCCCATGGCCTAGGGCCCGGATCCGGTGCCTCGGCCCACTATTCTATCCTGGTTGCTTTCAATGGATTTGCTATTTTGTTTGCATTTTACGGGGTTGCTTATGTGATGCAGGCAGGGAGGTGTGCTATTCCGGTGTGGTCTCGGCCGGCTAAGGTCGCCCGCACGCCGGGGGAGTGTGTGGCGGGTGTGGCCGACTGGCCGTCGCGTCACTGCGCTCCGCGACGCGCTCCAGGATGCTGGCGAGGGCGGCCACCACGCGCGGCGTCAGCAGGTACTCCCTCTCTACCCAGTCTCTACTCTCTCGGCAGTCGGCACCGAGCCTACACGAGTCGAGCTCGAGCGAGCTCGAGTTTTGTCCGAGCCGAGCTCGAGCCTAGCTTGAAGTTTGATGTTGATCTTAGGCTCGCTCGAGCTCGGCTCGAGTTTCTACCGAGCTCGAGCTTGCTAGGTCAAGATCGCTCGAGCTCGGCTCGTTTACAGCCCTATTATCACTCTTGCTTCCCTCTCCTGATTTCTCAAGTAGAGAGAGCTAGAGAGGCAGAGTGGGGCACCAGGCACACTCGATCGATCAGCTGCCGTGATGGCCAGCACATCACTTATGATCACAATCTGACCTACGTACAAAACCCTGTACTCCTCTACTCTAAGCACACTTCATCCCCCAAAGGAACTTCTTGGGACGTGTCCCCAATTTCTGTCGCCCTCTCCAGTTCTCCAAGATCAAGCCATTCCGTGGGCCGCCATCCTCCACGCCGCGCGAGGGAGCCCCTGCCACCGGTGGCCTCTCCGCCGGCCGTTGCCGTCCACACGATCAAACCATTCACAGGAAGCTTCTGGAGACTAATTTTAACAGGAATAATTTGAAGCTCAAACAAGGGTGGACAATTTCGCGATCCCTTAAATTTTATCAGAGGTCTCATTTTGGCAATTTACAAGAGAACTTCAACCGAGACTTCAATTATACATTTCAAATTCTATACATCTACGGTAGGGATTTAGGATTTTAGATACGAACCTCTCACCAAATTTCAGTACCATATACATATCACTTGTTCCAATGTTCAGTAGCAACTGGCGTCGCAGCTGCATCCTAGAGCTCAAACCCCCTCTCCACCGCGTAGTCCACAAAGCTATACAAGGGCAGCACCTGATCGCCATACTTATCGACTAACCTATTGCCTTCGTCTTGGCCTGCGCCTTGAGCTCCTCCACGATGCCAAGCGCGTAGTCCATGCCCAGAGCACGCAGGACGCTGGCGTTACTCCTCATCTTGCCGTTCCCCGACGCGCTCCGCACGTCGTCGGCAAGCTCGTAGAGGACGCCGATGGTGTAGCCGTAGAGCTACAGCGGGGCCTCCTCATCGGGGCCGTGCATCCGAGCATGACACCACAACCGGCTGAGAACGCGACCATCTCGTCGAACTTCTTGGTTAGGACCTGCGTGACCTTGACCTCGCTGAGGGCGACGGCGCCAACAAGATCGAGGAATTGACCAGTGGCCATGTCGGTAGATCCCACAGCGTGCGCCAGCTTGGTGAGGACGCGGAGGAGGACGGTGTGGGGCACGGGTTTAGGGGAGGGGTGCAGGAGATGACGTGGGTGCAGGCCATCGGGAAAACGCGTCGTCGGTGAGGACAGCCATGTCAGTGCCGTAGGCGGCGTGGGTGGACGAGCGTCCGCGGCAAGTGGGCACTGACGGGAGCGGCCGACGGATGGGCCGCCGAGTTCGGTCGTCGGGAGCAGGGAAAAATCTGTCGGCTGAGGAAAATTTTCGCCAGGCAACGAAGGACCGAAAGCAACGCAATTTCGGAATTTCGTCCAATGAAAGGACCGAAAGCAACGCAATTTCGGAACTTCGTCCAAAATTTCAGACGAAATTTTCAAATAGCATTTGAATTTTAATGAAATTTAACCAAAATTTGGATGAAATTTAGATAATTTCAAATATGACCAAATTCGGCCAAAATTTGGCTGAATCATTCTTGTTTCATTGCCTAACAAAAGGGCTAAAATTTTTGAAATTTCATTCCCTTTGAGACAATTTTGAACCGGCACAGACGGGAGTGGCCTATGGAGGGGCTACCAGTTGAGGGGGCTCCTTCGCACGGCTTGGAGGATGGCGGCCCACAGAATGGCTTGATTATGGAGAATTGGAGTGAGCGGAAGGGGAGGAGGAGGAGGGAAGGAGGTCTTGTATGGAGATTAGTGCACCACGTCTCAGCGATTTGCGGCAGTCCCCATCGAGAGAAATTAGAGACACGCCCTAAGAGCAAGTATAATAATAGTCTTATAGCTAAGCTAGTCAGCATTTTTGCTGATGTGGAGGAGAGAAGAGAGGAGAGAGAGGAGAGCTTGGCTCTCATGCAAGCAACAAGCTGCACACGGGAGCCTATGCAGTGGTGGGCCCAGGTAATAAATGTATGTGAGGAGGAGTAGGAAAGAGAATGTGAGACTTGGTACCATATAATAATAAAAAAACTTTTGTAGACAAATAGAAGACAAACTATTGTATAACTTGGCTCTTATAACTTGACTTATAGCCAAGCACTTGGCTCTATTATTGGACTTGCTCAGTTCCCCCCAACCCCTCGGTAAAGAAAAAACCACATCACAGACCTCTCTCTCTCCATTATTACGTACACTGAAATAAATAGGTGCGGTGCATAGGATGTAACCCAATAACAATGTAAAAAATATTCCTCCTCCTTTCTATAAGCTAGCGTCGAGTACCATCCAGTATCAGTGCGCAGATTGGTGAGGTGAATTTGTGTCAGCAGAGAATGTGATGGTGGATCCTGTTGTTTTATGTTTCGTGTTGCTGTATCATCCATGTTTTCATAGACGAGTAGATCATGATTATTTTCTCTGTTGCTGAATACTAGTAAGAATAAGGACACTGCTAACATGCGACTAGCACCATCGTGTTTTACTACCATCTCCCTTTTCATCTTCCTTCTCCCCGGCTCCTCTTCACCGCCCCACCTCCCACACAGCTCTCTACGCCGCTTGCAGCGCCAATCCTATCACTACCCTCCTCCGAGCCCACAGCGCCAATCAGCACGAAAGACACGAATAGGAGTGGAGAACTGTGTGTGTATCATAGTGGCAAATTGTTTATAGATAGGCAAGGCCTCACTACGAGAAGACATGAAATATATCCATGTGTGGCGAGAGAAATCATCTATAAAAATAATATAATAACGATGACCCCCTTTCGAAACAAAGGGAGCCGGACCCCAAACATCTGAATGAACAAGATCAAAAGGACGCTGAGACACAGTCTCACTATGAGGATAAGGAAGCTGAATCTGTTTACCTAACTTACAGCCCTGACAATCTAAAGACACGTCTCCTGAGACAGGCCCCAGAAGACCACGACGAACTAAGGACGACAGACGAGATCCACACAGATGGCCAAGACGGTGATGCCACTGCTGGAAAGAGCCGGTAGACGAAGTGGCAGAAGCGGAGAGACTGGCAGCGATGGTGGCAGCGGAAGGAAGGTGAAGCCAGTCAAGCTCCCAAAGACGCTGTGAGTCACGGCGCCGAGGGCCAGAACCAACCAGAGCTCCCGTGTGGCAGTCCTGAACACAACAAGAGTCAGAGTCGAGAATCACCCGATAACTAAGGTCAGTAATCTGCCCAGCAGAAAGAAGCTGCAAGGTAAGGCGAGGAACATGAGCAACAGAAAGAACATGAAAAGATGAGTTGCTAAGAGATCCTCGACCAGAGACAGAAAGAGATGTACCATCAGCAGTAAGAACACTGACAGGAGAATCAAGAGGTGTAATAGAAGACAGAGTGGAAGGATCAGGAGTCATGTGAAAAGATGCTCCAGAATCAAGAATCCACGGGGAGGTACCTGACTGTGTAGGAGGTGGTCTCTCAGTGCCCGAAGAGTCAGTAGCAGAACCTGCAGAACCTGTCGAGGGAGAACCTGAAGCGGCAAGCAGGCGTCGAAGTCTGGCTATCTCCTGCTCGGTGAGAGAAGCTGCTGAAGAAGTCGAGGCAGACGTCGTCGTAGAAGCACTAGTGCCAGTAGAAGAACGGCGTGAAAGATGCCGCTTCTTCTTGTAGCACTGGGACTCAGTGTGGCCATCCTTGTCGCAGTAGGAACAGTGAGGACGGCCACCTCCAGACGGAGGACGGCCATCACCACCTGTGGTAGCCGCTGGAGGAGGCAGTGTAGCAGGCGGACGAGCGGCGAGCACAGAGGGGAGTGGCATCAGACCAGCACCACTCAGACGAGTCTCCTCCGCGCGTATCTCGGTAAGAGCCTCCAGGAGAGTGACACGAGGGTGGCGTGCAAGTAGCTGGGCACGCCTTTGCTCGAACTCAGGACGCAGGCGAGTAAGGAACTCGTAAACCCGCTGAAACTCCAGGTCAGCACGTACCTCCAGGCAGCACGGACAGGTACGACAGCCAGCAGTGCGGAGAGAGTCCAACTGACGCCAAACAGCAGAGCTCTGAGCGTAAAAGGCGTCAACAGTAGCATCACCCTGCTGAAGAGAGTGCTCCTGGCGGACCACGGACAGGTACAGGGCATCATCAGAGGGCTCGTAGCGCTGACGAAGATGAGTCCACATCTGGAAAGCCGAAGGGAGTCCCACAACCTCAGAAGAAAACTGAGGCTGGACACTGGCGATGAAGACAGCAGCAGCCCGAGCGTCGTCATCGTACCACTGAGTGTAGACGGTCAGACGATCCTTGTAGGAATCCAGAGCCTCCTGGTAGGCAGAGGCAGCTTTATCACCAGCTTCATCAGCAGCAGCAGCCTTATCGGCTGTCGGAGGCAATGCAACAGGTGTAGGCTCCGTCGGAGGAATAGGGCAAGGCGGGCAGGTGACATCGCCAGAGAGGACGCCCCAGAGACGAAGACCACGCATGTGAATGCGCATGTGAGACACGAAGTCGGTGTAATTAACACCATCAAAAATCACCGGGCAGCGAGGGAGGGAAACGGTGCCCATTGGTAGGCGGCGCTGGACGGCGCGGCGACCAAGGCAATGAAGTCTAACAGGTGGCGCTGGACGGCGCGGCGGTTAGAACGACGTTTTTTTCGCTCTTTTTTTTGCTCTTTTTTTCTCAATCGGCTTACAAAACCGAGTAACCGCTCCCCTGGCCAAAAACTAGATCGGCGGCGGGGGAGCCGGCGACGGCTGCAGCCGGCGGGGAAGCCGGCGACTGCGGGGGAGCCGGCGCGGCCTCACCAACGGCGGCCTCGGGCGGAGGCGGCGCGGCCTGGGGAAGGCGGCGGCGTCCAGGAGGCGGCGGCGCGGCCTGGGGAGGCGGCTCGAGCGGAGAGGTCGGGAAGGCGGCGTCCGGGTCGGCGGCCGACCAACCTCGCGGGCGGATCGGGCGACCGGGTGGGAGCGGAGGACGGCCGGCGGAGCGGAGGAGGCCGGCGGCCGGTGACCGGGTCGGAGCGGAGACGAGCGGGTTCGGGCGGAGTCGGGCGGGGCCGACGGCAGCAGAGGCGGCAGCGGCGACGGGGGAAGCGCCGGGCTGGAAGCGGAGACGCCGAGGCCGGGCGGGGGAGGCGCCGAGGCCGGCGACGGTGGAGGCCGGGAGTCGGCGACGGCGGCGGAGGCCGGGAGTCGGCGACGGAGGCGGCACACGGGCGCGCGGAACCCTAGGTAAGCCAAAACCCTAGTTTTGGCTCTGATACCATGTTATGAATAGCGCTTGTATTCATATGAGGCCAATGGGCCAGTATATATACACAAAGTACAGGAGGTAAATATGCAAAGAACCCCTCATAACAATGGGGAATAACAAACTATACATATATCTCTAACAACAACAACAAGCAAACCATCACATATCACCGCACAATACATAAAAATCATCAATTAACACAATTACCATGCACAATGTAGCACCTAAACAATGACATCTATACCGTGCTAACACTCAACCAACTCAGCTCCAAACCTCCAAGGCCGGTATGACTACCAACCACAAGCCGATCAAACCGTTAGTGTCGGGCCCCCGGATTATCAAACTCGGACCCTCTGTGTATTACAGCACTAGTCCCAGATCAAAGCTAGTGCACACAGTCAAACAGAATGGAAAACATCACCAACAACGATTTATTACAGTAAATAAGAGTACTGACCACAGGGTCTCATTATTACAATGGAGGTTTAAGACCTCGCACACAAGAAATAAAGCGGAAGCAAATAAAACTCGAGAACGACCCATCAATTCGCCACAGGCAACTGACTGGGGAAGCGCGACCTAGTCCTCCGGGAAGAATCCATCGCAGCCACAAGCGAAGCAGTAGTCGTAGTCACCTTCCTGAGCTTCAACTTCCTCTGAGATTTTATTTTTAAGTGTAGCATGTGAGTACATAAAGTACTCCGCAAGTCTTGGGAAAAATGCATAGATGCAAGGCTTAACAAAAGAGGGCCATATGTTTCTTTTGCACAAAGCAATATTTGAAATCTCACTTACTACTAGTTATTTTCGAAGGCAACATTTAATGAAGTAAATGTTTTAACAGAATTAATTTTCTAGTGAAGGTTCCAACTACCAACACTATCTAACCAATTACCATTGGTCAAGTTTTAAACTGCGGGTTCCATCCACCCTCTCTGGCTCCGTCCGCCAGGATTCCCTTCCGAGAGTTCCCTCCACCCTCGGAATACAAATCTTTTGTTTTTAAATCCAAAACCAGAAATCTACCATGTGAATGCATTCCTTGCCCGCCCTTGACCGTGGGCACGGCTATTCGAATAGTTTTACACTCTGCAGAGGTTGTACAACTTTACCCACAAGAGATAAATTATCCTAAAAGTCAACACGCTTCCTTGGCATGAGACCCAGATAAAATACCACAAAGCCTTTACCTTACTCTAATCTAGCTAGATACCACCCGCTGAGGTTTCACCGCAGAAGGGTTAAATCCGCCCAATCTGAAGTCCCCTCTTGCGCCATATGAGTACAGTAAATCCCTGTCCCTCACTGTGAATAACCAGTCTATCCCTGGCACCCACTTTCCACTGGTGGCACCTAAACTAGACTATCATAAGTTAGTCAGCTAGGTCGTACCCATATAGACTTGTGGTTGTACGGTTAATGCTCAGTCTGGACAAACACAAGCGTCGGTCCTTAATTGACTAGGGTGGAACATACGCTTAACAAGATCTCGTGCTAACTGCACCAAGTCAAACCAACCATCCACCCTAATCTAAACCATCTTTCACATTTTTATTTTATTTTAAAGGAAACAGTGGTAACTCCAATCACCACAACTTTGTAAACACAAGGGTTTCAACAGTAAATCATAATTTCCCAGTTTCAAAGTTCCAAGGGTATATATTTAGCATGACTAAGCATTATACTACCATACTATCATTGTCAAAGAATAAATAATAATCTCATTAATGAGACAAAGGAAGTTTTAGGGTGACAAGGGTACATGACACTCAATTCCAATGGAGGGCATAACAAGGTTGGATTAACTACTACCTTAAGATTTGAATTATCATTTTATGTAAATAGCAATGCATAACATTTAAAATAATTAAAACATTTCAAAATCATAGGTTCAAGATGATCAAAGGAGACTTGCCTTCTTGCAGGGTTTCTGGGTCTTCTTGCTGCTGTGTAGAGAGATCGTCGACAACGTTGGAATCTACGCGAGGAAAGACGAAGCAACAAACAAATAAATACAAACGAAAATTCAAATAAAATCCAAAAATTCAACAGAGGCCATAGTTGGATAGATTATGATTTTAGATGAATTTAGAAATTTGAATGGCTGGAATTGGAGTTAAAATGAGAAAGTTATGCTCATTTGAAAATCTCAGATTTGAATAAATCGAGAAATTCGGAAATTTCTGACAGGTGGGACCCACTGGAGAATTAAATTTTAATTTCTATTTTTATTTTGAGAGACTGACAGGTGGGACCCACTGAACAGTAACCACTGGCGGTCACTGACATGTGGGACCCACTGGACAGTGAGCCCACGGCTCAGCCTCTGACACATGGGACCCACTGGACTCCGGGCCCACTTGTCAGAGATAGCACAGAGAGGTGGGGCCCAGGCGGCAGTGGCCAGCGCAGACCGGCGGCCGCTGACGGGTGGGACCCACTTGTCAGCCCGGAAAATAAACGAAAAACTCAACCTCCGCGCGCGGAACCGAGGGCTCGAACGCGCGCCGAGGGAGTCGGGGGAGGGGAGAGCGAGCGGTGATAGCCAAGTGAGCGGGGAGGCTTTGCCTACCCATATAGGGCAATCAAACCTTTTGAGTTACCTGCCAGAGGGGAGGCCGGGGAAGGTGACCGGAGGCAGGGTCGTCGGCGGCGAGGGAGGGTCGGAGGGGTTCGGGTGACGCGTGAAATGCAATCCTTGAGCGAAGGGGGTTCGGTTGGAGGGGTCGACGAGGTGCGGCGACGAGCGGAGAAGGCCGGTGACGAGGAGGTGGCGGAGCTGGCTCGGGTCCTCCGGCGCGATGGCGCTCCGGCGGCGGGGAGGGGCGGCTGAGGTGTCGGGGAGGTTCGCCCGGGCGCGAGGAAGCTCGAGGTGGCGACGGCGGGCTCCGGAGATGACCGAGGCGGCGGCGAAGGCTCGCCGGAGTACTTACCGTGGGCGCACGGGGAACTCGCGGTGCGACGGCGCTCGGGGCTTAGGGAGAGAGGTGGAGTGCTCTGGGAGGTGGTGCGGGAGGAGGCGGAGCCGGGGGAGCTATTTATAGGGGCGGAGGAAAGGACACGGGCGCGCAATTGCTCGCCGGTGTGTCGGCCGGAAAAAGGAAGGAAAGGGGAGAAACGGGAAAGAGGGGGCGCCGATGGAAGGGGAGCCCGGGAGATCGGGGATTCGGTCGCGGCGGCGTCCGGGACTTCCAAAACCGAGGGGGGCCGGGTAAGGCAAGGCGGGATCCGGCGCGGTCTCGGTCGGCCGGCGAAAAAGGAAAGAGGGGGAAGGAAAAGGAAGGCGCCGGCTCCGCGGGGACGACGGACCCGACAGGTGGGCCCCGCGTGCAGTGAGAGAGAGGAGAGAGCGGGCGGGCGGTGCGGATGGCTGCCACGCGGCTCGGGGAAAAGATCGGGCGGTGGATTGAGGCCGGGTGCGAAGACGCGGCTCCTCCGAGCCGTCCACGCGTCGGGCGAGGAGGAGGGGAAGGCGGGGCCGCCGGCTGACGGGCCGGGCCCGCTGGACAGCGAGGGGGAGGGAGGTGCGGCCGGGATCAGGCCGAGCGGCGACGTGGGCGGATCTGGGCCGTCCACGTGTCGGCTGGAGGAAAAAGGGAGGGATTTTATTTTCAGAATTTGATTTTGATTTTCAGAAAAGGCTAGAAAATTATTTAGGCCTCAGAAAAATATGAAAATACCTCCAAAAATTCCAGAAAAATTCACAGAAGCTCCTGGAGATATTTTGGATTTAATACAATTATTTCCAACTACTGTTGATATTTAATTTTCATATTTTGAATTACTTTTTAAATTCTGAAAATAGTTTTTAAATTCCAGAAAAAATCCAGAAAGGCAAATAAAAACCAAGTAAAACCCAATTACCTTAAAATAATTAATTTGAATTTAAATTTTTCAAAAGCCAAATTTTGGGATGTGACAGTTAGCACCTCGGCCGATTAGACCACAAACCAAAGGTTGGTCTGGTCACCGTCTTCCACAGCCAGTTTGACCCTAGCTCTAGGCTGGTTAGACTACTCTCCTGGTCGGTTAGACCGTAGCTCTAATGCCAGTCTACAACAGAATTTTCAGTTGCAAATTCTTAAAAGCCAAACTCAAGTTTTAAAAACTCTTTAAAACAAAAGTCAATTGCTTGTCACAGAGTGATCACCGCGTGCTCTCACAATATGTAGGGCTGCATGATTGCTCATGAGCTAGCTAGCACCACAACACATACGTACGTATTCACGATCGATTGAATATGAATGCACGTATGTATGTTTACGTGTTACCAGCTGTAACTTCGCTGCAGATCCAGCCATGCTAGCTTAGCTACAAACTGCTGCAATTACCAGCCGGCGGCCGCCCGGCCGGCTGCGGCGGCGCAGTGCAGTGTGTGCTGCTTGCCTTTTTGCAGCGCCTGCATGCTCTGTTCCGCCTGCCAAAGTAGAAGTTTTACGTGATTCTAGATGATATTATACCGTATCTAACCAAAATTTCCAATTTTTCCACAACAGTTTGTGTCATTTTTCGAACGAAGATAGCACAAGCCGGAAGCACGGGAAATATCCTCTAGTAGACTAGTAGTAGCCTACAAGTGGTAGTAGTTTGTTTACTACTCCTTGCTATACTTGATAGGCTACTCCTAGCGATCGATTCTCATGTGTGCATGTAGACGTATATACATATAACGCGCACTCGTGCGCTCATCTGCAGGCGGCGTGAGCGCCCTTGGTACGGCACCGGCCGCCTGGACTTGTGACGTTTCAGCTGCAACATTTTTGCACAAAATTCTAGGGGGGATCTACCAAAGATACTAGTACGGAGTGCTACATGTAGCCAGCGACTCGCGACATATAGGTGCGCCCGGTTACTGTTTTGAAATGCAAGCAAGGAGTACTACCTAGTGCCGCATGGATGATCAGGGAAGGAGCTACAATGCGTGTGGTATCCGTAGAATCGTTGCCATACGACGTTAAAATCACCGCACGCAATGTATGCGTGGGTTCTTTCCAGGTGCAGTAGATTGTTTATGATCGCGGTGATAGCTTTTAGTTCTAATATGAGTGTTTATATGAATGAATCGAATACCGATAAATTGATATACTGTTTCAAAAATACTGTCCTGATAAGCCGTTTCGAACAGACGGTGAATTGGGCATCATGGACTATGGTGTGATGTGGTGTGCCATAGAATTAGGACGTTTCAAGTGGTGATGGCCTTGGAGCAGACGTACGGTTTTGACAATGAGGCAGTAGGCATTGCATCTTCCTATGGAGTATGGTGGGTGGCAATTAAGAAAAATGGTCCAATACCGATTGGAGTGGTGGTTTGTAAAACTGCGGTATTGGCCTGAGTAGATTAGGTCATGTCTTGGAGGATAGAGCGTTTTATCGAGCTTATTAGAGCTATGGAAGTCATGCTTTGAAAAGCGTGCAAGTGTGTGTGTAAAACCCGTTTGTGTGTGAGTTATCAGATTTTTCCATTGTAAGTAGTTATATTCACTAGGCAGTGCTAGTTATTTGGGGTTTTGGGAGAGCTGAGGAGCCTCCACTATAAAATCCCCTATGTGTATTGAGAGATGTATGAACTTGAGAGAGATTAGGGTTTTCTTTGTGTTCAAACCGATGCAATATAAACAACTAGTTTCAAAAGATAAAATAGCAAAGTTTTATATGGCTTATATATACTCATTTGAAAGGTTTCGATGAGATCTACAACTTTTCAGTTGAAGCAAAATCCAAATTCTGAAGGGAAGACCAAGAAAAGAGCAAAAACAGAAACAAAAAACTTGCGACGCAGTTTTAGGTCCAAAGATGGCCGATTTTCGGGGTCTTGGAGGGCAACTGGCTTTGGCCGATCATTTTTTTGGATTGGGCTCGTCGTTAGCTTTCCAACGAGTACAAAAACGTCGAAAACGGACACCGTATGCAAAAGTTATGCCTATTTTACTGAAAGTGTCTCAAAACTGAATCCTACTCGGACTCAAGCGGGAAATTATGAAATTTGGGGGGGGGGATTGCAAGGAGGGAAACATATGACAGATAGTTTTTTAATACAAACTGTCTGTGATAACTTCATTATCACAGACGATTTGTATTAAAAATCGTCTGTGAAGTATCACAGACCGTTCTTGATAAGAATCGTCCGTAATATCTGCCATTATCACAGAGCCTTTGATGAGCTTGCATAATACCCCCCCAAATGTTAGCTAGGGGTTGATGGACCACAACAGCCGTCCCACCGCTCTAAAGCTCGCTCTCTCTCTCTCTCTCTCTCTCTCTCTCTCTCTGCAGCTCCAGGACCCGGATCCACTGAAGGATCACACATGCATGATAGCATTGTACATGGCTAGCCGTCTAGCCTTTTGCTCCCTTTGTCCAACTCCTCGATCATCTATCCCCTCTGGATCGGCTGCAGGAATCACCCTTTCTTTCTTCCTTCTGTTTTGTCCTCTTTCGTCTCCATCCATCCAACAACATATGCAGGTCCCGGCCAGTCGAGTAGACAGCTACACGCATGCATATACATCCATCCATCCGCTTTTTCAGTTGTTGCTCAAACTTTGCGAGATACAACAACCTGCTACTGATTCGAGCGAGATACATTGCTAGCTACTATACTATCTGTTACAGCTAGCCTTACAGGTCAATCATATGGAAGAGCTAGCTAGCTCTAACCAGAAGGAGCTAGCAGCTTAGCTAGTTCAAGTGCGCATGCATGCTAGGTACATCACTTAATAATAGAAATTACAATTTGTATATTGAAATTGTACATAGCATCGGCGACCATAGAGTCCAAGCATATAATCCAAAGTTCTCATCTCCATCCAGGGTTTTTGCTTCATCTTCTTGTTTTTTTCTATCCAAGTGTTTTTGCCTTGGTCCTTTCATGTCAGTGGCTTTTGAGGAATCATAGCACATGCTCCAGCTCAAGTCTACCCACCACTCCATGCAGAAACAGAGCACCAATTTTTGGAAGCAGCAGAGATAAGGAAAGGAGAGGAAAGGCCAGCGAAGAGAGCAAGGGGAGCGGATTGGATGCTCTGATCAGATCACTAGATCAATGCCACTGGTTCACCCACTGTTGTGCAGACACAGACACACACACATGTAAATCTGCCATAAGCAAAATAAAGATCATGTGTATGGTGTTGGAACTTGGACCCTACATTTATATTTTGGACCCCTTTTCTGAGTCTCTTGTTTAGAGCTAGCTCATAAATCACTATTGGACATGCCCTAAGAACAAGTTTAATAGTATAGATAGCTGCTACCTCCAATACATTTCCATGTCATCAAAAGATAATGATGCAGCTAACTTATACAATAAGCTGGCTACAAGTTATCTTCACAAGAGCTCTCAATCATTTAATAGTGTGATCATTTAATACATGCATGGGTATAACAGTTAGTCCTATTGGTACATGCATGGATAACGCCTCTTTTCCTGTGCTATAGCTTGACTCTTGCATGGGAGTCGGCTTGGCTCTCTCTCTCCTTTTCTCTTCCCTCCACATAGGATTATGCTGACATGAATTCCCTTATAGCTAGCACAGTTAGCCTTATTAAACTTGCTCTAAGGGCATGTTCAATGGTGATTTATGAGCTAGCTCTAAACATATTATTTCATATTTTAATAGAAGAGAGAGAAAAGCTAGCTCTTGATCAAGAGCTAGTCTCATACACATATTCCAAGATTATATGAGGATGTCATGTGGGACTATTCATGTTATGAGCTATATGCTAAAAGTTAATATCATTAGAGAAGTTATCTTAGAGCTAGTAACTAGCTCATACCATTGTACATGCCCTTATGATGGGCATACAAGTCTTGCGCACAACCACTGAGAAGCAAGGTTGTTGATTATATAAAATCTCGACCTGCGCCGTAGGACCGTACGCATCTGCAATCTATTAGAAAATTTTGACCCCAACAGCTAGTATAGGATTTACATCTAGTAAGATTGTATACTAGAGCATAGGCCGAGATTTCTTCGGGCTTATGGCTTATCAGGATAATTTTTTTGAAGTGGTTTATTAGTTTATTGACGTTTGATTAGTTCATATTGTTATGAATATTGTGTGTATTGATATGAGACTCAAAGGGTCATATATATAGGAGAGTACAAGAGAGATATAAGGAAACAAATAAGAGTCTTATTCTATCTCTAATACTCTTAACACTCCCCACAAATGCAAGGCGTATGCAATAGCATTGCATTTGAAAAAGGGGTTAATACTAAAACAAGAAAAATCCGACATCCGAGTCGTGATAAAGTCGTCGTTGCGTGCAGTCGTTGAATAAACTGTCAAATCAAGCCGAAGAGGAATAGATAGAAGCATGACGGCACAGATCGAAGCCTGAGACGGCGGCGGCGCAGTGCACAAAAAGCGCAACGGAGGCGCGGTGCAGAAGAAGCGCGGCGGCCTTAAAAACTCGGGGCAGCGGCTCAAAGAGAAGCGGCGGCATCATAACGACTTCTACTATCTGCAGCGGCTCAAGGAAAAGAGCAGCGGTTGTTGCCATGCAAAAGAAAATTCCTACACTTCTATGACTGACAATAAAATTTGTGGACTCGCACGACTTGAACGAACTAAAAATTAAAGACTACGGATTTGAATGGACGCGATATAAGACTCACGAAAAATAGCTAAACGCTAGCAACAAAGGACTAATACTAGCAAAGAGCCAGAGACTAACTCATCCTCAATAACCCCTTCTCCACCACGGCTGTAATCTGTAGATCCTGCCTCCTCCTCCCGTCTCTCTCTCGCCCCATCCTCTGTCTTTTCCTTCTCAGCAACACACCACACCCGAATCTCCCCATCACAGCGAGCCGCCACCCAAAAAATCTCCACACTCGAGGTTAGCGTCGGCAAGGAGAGCACGCACTCTGGAGATAGAGGTGACGAGCGAGCCGAGTGAAAGCAGCCGGCCGAGACGACCGACGGCTGGCTCTAGACGGGGGAGCCTCCAGGCGACGGCAAGCCGGTGGAGCACCGACGCGAGCGCGGGCCGGCGGCGCGGAAGACGGTCGGATCTGGCCCGGAGGCGGCCAGATCCGAGCTCGGCGGCGACAAAGACAACAGATCCGGCCCGGATCGGCGCGGATCTGGCGCGGGCCAGTGGCGGCGCGAAGGAGGCGGGCCGGCGACGATGGAGCAGCGGTGGCTTCGGACAAGCTCGACCGGATCCGGCGCGGTTGACCACGAGCACGGCGGCTGGGAGGCGGCGGCACGACGACCTCGGGCGCCGGAGACTGCCGGATCCAAGGAAACGACGGTGGCTTGTCTGGAGAAGAGGCGAGCGGCGTCGTTGTTGTCGAGCAGCCCATCAAGATGGCCGCCCCCGGGAGAGAAGATCGATCCTCCCAGAGGCAGCAGCAACAGCGGAAGTAGATCAGTTAGGGTTTTAACCTATGCTCTGATACCATGTTATGAATATTGTGTGTATTGATATGAGACCCAAAGGGTCATATATATAGGAGAGTACAAGAGAGATATAAGGAAACAAATAAGAGTCCTATTCTATCTCTAATACCCTTAACACATATAAGCATTCACACTATAATAAAAAAATATAAACTGTAGCCATAAGCGATAGCTGAAAAGAATCCACCCAAAGTGATGCTCCTATCTTAAACCTTTATGATATCGAACTTATAGACACGATTCTACTATCGCATCCTACAATCGATCATTGACAACTTAGATTCATTTGGAATATGGGAATTTTTCTTCAATCCTAGAGAAATTAGACTGTTTCATGTGAATATCCTTGGAAAGACGAGCCCTCAAAAGCCATCATCCTAGTTAAAAACTACTTAGTGTTAGGGTGATCTCAGGACTTTGGCCCAACGGCCAAAGCCCACCCCTTGACCGCGCCCTGATCGGGGGCGCCCAGCCCATTGGCTGGTGGGCCCCTGTCGCCAGCGCTATATAAACAGAGGTGGGGGCCGGGCGGCACGCATCACGAGGTTGACCGCGCCGCCGTCACCCCACCGACAAACCCTAGACCCGATCTGTAAGAGGGGGCGCTGAAGTGACGGGAAACGCCACCGGTCTCCTTCACCGGATCTCCGACGCCGCCGCCGTCGTCTTCCTTCTTCCCCGGCCGTCGCTGCTCGTGCGCAGACTTCACCGAGCGAACGTGAGATGGCCACCTCCTCCTCCACGCCGTCGGACGGTTAGTACCTCTACCCCTCTCCCTCTCGGCATTTCAAGAACACGAACCCTAGAGAACAACCCCGCTAGATCTACCCTAGGAGGTCCTAAAGAACTAGTTTTACAATGGTATCAGAGCCAACCCCTAGGCGTAGATCTATGCGGGAAAAGAAAAGAAAAGAGGATCCCCAACCCTAGAAAACAGAAAAGAAAGAAACGGAGAAGGGGAGGTTTGGGGCTCACGGGTGAAGTCGCCGCGCCGTGCGAGGGAGCCGCGCAGCCGCCGCTTGGGGTCGCCGGCTCGCCGGGCCGCCAGCGTGCGCCGTCGTCGCCCGCGCGGGCCGCCCGTCTGCGCCGCCGCCTTGCGAGCGCCAAGCCGCCCCGCCTTCCGCCGCTCTCCGGACGCTGCGCGAAGCCGCGCCGCTGGGGCCGACGCGCATGCCGCCGTCGTGCCCCGTTGCCCGCCACTGGTCGCCGCCGCCGCCTTGTGCGCGTGTGCTCAGATCCGTTTTTTTGGGGATGAGCCGGCGCATATGCTTCTAGGGTTAGGGTTGGGGGCGGGCGGCATTTTGTTCGGGCGCCTTTTCCTCGGGACTGCCCGATTGGACGGACGGCCGAGATCGGGTATCGGGGGCGCCATTTGGGCCGACAGGCCAGCGCGCTGATGGGCCGTTTCGGCCAGCTACCGGCGCGATTTGGGCCGCGCGCATGAGGTTGTTTAGCCTGCGGGATTTTTGGGCCCGCATGGGAGAAAGAGGCCGCGGGCGCGGTGGCCGGTTGGGCCGCCGTGAGGCCGAAAGAATGGGCCAAAAAATGGCTAAATGAACAGTGATTTTTTAAGGAATGGTTTTATTGTTTTTCCAGAAGCTTTTATGAGAGAATTTGATTGAAATTTGATCCAAAATCTCTGTAAATTTTTGCACCAATGTGTTAATTTTTCAGAGATTAAAAGTGTACAGTATAATGCTTCTGAATATTGAATAATTACAGTTTCCGCTGCAAAAGTTAATGTTGATTGTTTTTCATTATTAAATTCGAACCAACGGGAGAATTTAATTTTAAAAAAATAGATAAAATTTTCAGAGATTTATGATATTGTTATTTTCTGACCAACGTTGTTAATAACAGTATTATAAATTTTTTAATGATGATTTTATGCATTATTTCTATTTCTGCCCAACGGTGATGTAGATTTAATGTATGATAGAATTGTTTTTTTAAATTGTATGTCGTATTTTTGACCAACGTTGGAAATAAGGCATATAATTTTGATGTTACGTTCTCACTGAATTTGAAATATTTTTCAGGAGGATACAACTTGATGAGTTGTATTAGAGAAATCCCCACTCTCAAAGGTGATAATTATGGAGAGTGGAAGAAAAAGATAGACTTAGCGTTTATCTTAGCTGAGGTGGACTGGGTCCTCACTACAGCACGTCCCACTGAGCCTTTGGCGCCAGTGAGGGAACAGAATGAGGATGACACTGAATGGCAGAAAAGACAGAGGGATCATGCTCCCTTACAGATGTCTTATGATCTTGATCATAAGAAATGGACCACAGCCAACAAGAAATGTATGGCTGTGATAAAGAACACAATTGAGCCTGCGATTGTGGGCTCAATTGCAGAGTGTGACACTGTCACAGAGTATCTTGATAAAATAAAGAGTCAGTTCACTGGCTCTTCAAAGACTTATGCTACACAGCTGATCAAGCAGCTGGTAACAGAAAGGTACTCTGCCAGTGGCAATGGCATAAGAGAGCACATTCTTAGGATGAGCAACTTGGCATCTAAACTTAAACCAATGGATTTGGCTCTCAAGGATGAGTTCCTTATTCATTTGGTTTTTGCTTCCTTGCCTAAAGAGTTTGACACCTTTGTTGCCAACTACAATATGCAGCCCGAGAAATGGGATTTGGAAAAGTGCATAGCTATGTGCGTGCAAGAGGAGGAAAGAATCAAATCCTCACATGGTGGTTCTATCAACTATGTGAGGGATAACAAGAAAAAGAATTACAACAGTAACCCCTTCTCAAAGAACAAGGGCAAAGCCTCTGTACATCAGCCTCAACAGAATAAATTTGCTGTAGACAAAGACCAGTGTCTTCACTGCAAGAAGACAGGACACTACAAGAAGAACTGTCCTGATTATTTAAAGATGATAATGGCAAAGAAAGGTGAGAACATTATTACCTTTATTAATGAATGCCTGTATGTGAAATATTCGAAATCCACTTGGTGGATTGACTCAGGAGCAACTGTTCATGTTGCTAATTCATTACAGGGATTCCGTTCGACGAGGACTACGCAAAGAAAAGAAAGATGCATTAAAGTTGCAAATGGAGTCGAAGCTGAAGTTGAAGCCGTTGGCGATCTTTCATTAGAATTAGCTAATGGCTCCACTCTTTTACTTAGAGATGTCCCTTTTGTACCCTCTTTACAGAGGAATTTGATTAGTGTGTCAAATTTGGACAAAGATGGTTATGATTGCAATTTTGGAAATGGCAAGTGCGAAATAATGTTTAATAAAGAATGTGTTGGTATTGCCATATTACAGAATGAGCTTTATTTGTTATCATTGTGTGATGATGTGAATGTCGTATGCGATAATGAGAACGTTGCGTGCGAGAAAGTGATTGAATCCTCGTCTACGAATGTAAACAGAAAACGAAAGAGAACTCTAGATGAGTCGTCGAAATTATGGCACTGTCGTTTAGGCCATATTTCGAGGGGGAGAATAGAAAGACTAGTAAAGAATGATATTCTTCCTCCATTAGAGTTCTCAGACTTAGAACAATGCAGAGAATGCATTAAAGAAAGACGCTAAAAGAAGCACAGGAGTTCTACAAATTATTCATACAGATATTTGTGGTCCTTTTCCTGTGAAAAGTGTGGATGGATATGACTCATTCATAACATTCACAGATGATTACTCCCGTTATGGATATATTTATCCAATCAAAGAAAGAAATGAAGCCTTGGATAAATTCAAGATATTTAAGGCTGAAATTGAAAACCAACACGATTTAAAGATTAAGATAGTCCGATCTGATCGTGGGGGGAGTACTACGGTCGACATACCCCACATGGACAAGTTCCTGGACCTTTTGCGAGGTTTTTACAGGAAAATGGAATAGTAGCCCAGTATTCTATGCCGGGCGAACCTCAGCAAAATGGAGTAGCTGAAAGACGCAACCGTACCCTGATGGATATGGTGCGAAGTATGATGAGCTACTCCACACTCCCATTGAGTTTATGGATGGAGGCGTTGAAAACCGCCATTCATATTCTCAACAGAGTGCCTAGTAAGTCGGTGCCCAAAACACCGTACGAGTTGTGGACAGGAAGAGTTCCCTCACTAAACCACTTACGTGTGTGGGGGAGTCCTGCTGAGGCTAAAGTATTTAACCCAAACCTTGGGAAACTTGATCCCAAAACAGTAAGTTGCCATTTCATTGGCTACCCTGAAAAGTCAAAAGGTTATCGTTTCTACTGTCCAGACAGATATACAAAGTTTGTAGAAACGAGACACGCTGTCTTCTTAGAGGATGAAATGATGAGGGGGAGCATGGTAGCTCGAGAGATTGACCTTGAAGAGAAGCGGGTGTATGCGCCCACTCCGATGATTCAAGAGCCATTCTTCACACTACCTGTTGTCGCTGCACCGACGGTGCAAGACACTGTGGTGCCAGCACCTGTTATTGTTCCTCCCGTGGCAACAATGAATGAGAATGAAGAACCTGTTCTTCAGGATCATATAGAACCTATTGCCACAGATGAGGGGGAGCAACAACAGCCTCAAACAGTAGATGTACCAAATGGGGAGGCCCCGAGGAGGTCTCAAAGAATAAGAAGATCAGCTATTTCTGATGATTATCAGATTTATCATACAGAGGAATTTCAAATAGAGGATGATCCCACCTCATTTGAAGAAGCCATGAGAAGCGAAAATTCCTCAAAATGGCTTGAGGCCATGGAAGAGGAGATGAGGTCCATGAAGACTAATAAAGTCTGGGACTTGGAAATTATTCCTAAAGGAGCCAAAACAGTAGGCTGTAAATGGGTCTACAAGACAAAGCTCGACTCCCAAGGGAATGTAGAAAGATACAAAGCGCGACTTGTGGCAAAAGGCTTTACGCAAAGAGAATGGATTGATTACAATGAGACCTTTTCTCCAGTCTCATGTAAAGATTCCTTCAGAATCATAATGACATTAGTAGCACATTATGATTTAGAGTTACATCAGATGGAAGTAAAGACGGCATTTCTTAATGGGGATTTGGAGGAAAATGTTTACATGGCACAACCGAAAGGTTTTGTCGTGGAAGGAAATGAAAGAATGGGATGCCGCCTAAAGAAATCGATTTATGGGTTAAAGCAGGCTTCAAGACAATGGTACTTGAAGTTTGACAGTACAATAAGAAAATTTGGGTTTAAAGAGAATGTAGAGGACAACTGTGTTTATGCAAAGTTTAAAGATGGGAAGTTTATCTTCCTAATCCTGTATGTGGATGATATCCTACTAGTTAGTAGTGATGTCAGTCTGCTACTGGAGACAAAGAAGTTTTTGTCCTCAAACTTTGATATGAAAGATCTTGGTGAAGCTTCGTTCGTTCTAGGGATCGAAATTCACCGGGATAGAAACAAGGGGATATTGAGACTGTCACAAAAGGCATACATAGAGAAAGTCTTAAAGAAATTTGGTATGCATAAATGTAGTCCTTCACCTGCACCTATAATCAAGGGCAACAGATATGGGGATTATCAATGCCCCAGGAACCAGTACGAGCTCGATCAAATGAAATCGGTTCCATATGCTTCAGCTGTCGGAAGCTTACAGTATGCTCAAGTATGCACACGCCCTGACTTAGCATTTGTTACCGGGTTACTTGGCAGATTCCAGAGCAATCCTGGAATAGAACATTGGAAATTGATAAAGAAAGTCTTGCGTTATTTTGCAAGGAACAAAAGGCCTCATGATGACATACAGAAGATCAGATTTACTCCATATAGTGGGGTATACAGATTCTGATTTTGCGAGAGATGATAGAAAGTCTACATCCGGATATGTATTCACTCTCGCAGGAGGAGCTATATCGTGGAAAAGCTCAAAGCAAATCGTCACTACATCGTCCACAATGTATGCCGAGTTTGTAGCATGTTATGAGGCTACGGGGTAGGTGAACTGGCTAAAGAAGTTCATACCCGGTTTAAAAGTGGTTGACGACATCAATAGACCACTTAAGTTGTACTGCGATAATGAACCCGCAGTAACGTATGCCCACAACAATAAGTCAAGTGGTGCTGCCAAACACATTGACATAAAGTACTATGTTGTGAAAGATAAAGTTCGGGATCAAATTATAAGTCTTGAGCATATAAGTACCGCAAAGATGCTAGCGGATCCGCTTACTAAAGGCTTACCACCCAACGTGTTCAGAGAACATGTAGCCGGCATGGGTTTAAGGGAAAGCCTGTGATTTCTGGACTAAAAGATGGCCCAAAAGATTAAAGTAACTATTTCAGAACAGAGAGGTGCATTGTAGCTGTTGAATCTATCGGCGATTGACCGTGACGATGAGATATGTTCTATGCACTAATCTGTGATGGAATGTGTAAAGTCAAATGTAATTAAAGATAAAGCATAGATTGAGATCAAGGGGGAGAATGTTAGGGTGATCTCAGGACTTTGGCCCAACGGCCAAAGCCCACCCCTTGACCGCGCCCTGATCGGGGGCGCCCAGCCCATTGGCTGGTGGGCCCCTGTCGCCAGCGCTATATAAACAGAGGTGGGGCCGGGCGGCACGCATCACGAGGTTGACCGCGCCGCCGTCACCCCACCGACAAACCCTAGACCCGATCTGTAAGAGGGGGCGCTGAAGCGACGGGAAACGCCACCGGTCTCCTTCACCGGATCTCCGACGCCGCCGCCGTCGTCTTCCTTCTTCCCCGGCCGTCGCTGCCCGTGCGCAGACTTCACCGAGCGAACGTGAGATGGCCACCTCCTCCTCCACGCCGTCGGACGGTTAGTACCTCTACCCCTCTCCCACTCGGCATTTCAAGAACACGAACCCTAGAGAATAACCCCGCTAGATCTACCCTAGGAGGTCCTAAAGAACTAGTTTAACACTTAGGAGTGCGAGGGTACACTATCAATAAAAATAATTAACATTGGACCATGCCACTGAATTAAAAGGTACTCCCTTCGTGTCGAAATATATTTTGATACGGAGGTAATACTAACAGGATGATTAATAAACCGACTTCACAGTTAATTGAGACTAAAAACATACAATTCATACATATGGTGAATTGTACGTACCATTTTCAAAAGCCATATATATACTACATTCATTGTACTACTCTAGTACGTACTGTCGAGCTTGATCGTCCATGGAGTATGTTTCAGTGGTCTGCTCTCCTCCTCTGCGTGCATGCATGTGAGTGCAGGAGAATGAATTGAAGAGTGCATATTGATGCCATACGTACTCCATATTGGAGTACCTCGATCTTAACCCGAGTAAGCTACATTCGCGTGCATGGAAGAATGTGCATGCATGCCTGCCTTCCTTGCAATTAATGTGCACACAAACTATTGTTGCATATATGATCATAATGAGTGGTCAAGTCGTACTAAAGCAGGGCAGCAGCAAGGGGAGGGTGGAATTGCATCCGCAGGAACAGCAGCAGCAGCAGCTAGGGGAGGGTACAATTACATCCACAGGAAGCAGCAGCAGCATATGAGAATGATGGCTGCGGCCCTTGATTTCTGCTGCCTGCGTGCCCTCTCATTCATGCCAATGCCAACCCCTGCCCTACTTTGAGTTTTTTTATAGTTTTTAATTGTAACTTATAACTCCTAACTAAAAATAAATAATAGTTATTCAAAAAAATAGTTTTAAAAAGAGGACGAGCGGTACAAAAAAAATGAGAAGAGAAGCTCACTTGTGATCGGAGCAAGAGGAGTGAGGCAGGTTCACTCGTGACACTCTACCTTATCTTTGAAGTAAGATGGCAATAAGAAGAGTAAAAAACCACATCGAGCAATTAAATATTTATATTGATTTTTGATTTTTTAAGTAGAAGCTAACATAAATATGACTATGCACATGCGACCATGTACCACCTGCTTGTTGGCTACCTGCATGATGTAAATCTCTCTCTCTCTCTCTCCGGACAGTATAATGCACAGCAAGCGGCACAAACACAGCAAACAACAATGCAGCTGCTGCTGAGAGGGGGCACGCAGTGTGCAGCAGGTCTGCAGGAGATTAGGGTTTGGCAGGGGGCTCAAGGCCATTTAATCTATAATGGGCCTAGCTCTATGCATACATGCTACTCCCATAGCATGCTGTTTACACTGTGCATATGCATATGCCATTGATTGCAAATGTGCCATGTAGTCCAAACTGCCAAGATGTACCATAGCATATGTGCCCAGCAATGATGGTACTACGACTACTGCTACTGCTACTACTACCGTGTGATCTTGCTTTGCAAAATGGTGACTAGCTTGTGATAGAGTACAGTGATGTCTTGAGGATATATAGAAGTGCATGCATGCATGGATGAATCAAGAACACGAGAAGCGAGGAAGCCACCTAGAACAGTGAAAAGACGTGGCATGGCTTCGATCGGTCGCCTTTCATGCATCTATACTTACAAGCTAGCTAGACATGCATATACATATATGCATGCATGCTTAAGAGAGAGTAGCGAGCTATAGGTACATGCATGCATGTGCCTAATGTATATCTACATGGAGCTTGCCTCTACGTAGGCAACTTTTTTAGCAGATTTGACACTGTTAGCGACGGTATTTACAAAAATACCACTATACGTATCGTATTTACAAAAATATCACTTTTACCGTACGATGAGCGGGCGGCAGTGCCAGCGAGGCGATGCTGGGGGGGCGGCAGGCGCCTACCACCCCACCAGCAGAGCCTGACATCCGGTGAGGAGACGACATGTGATTAAGCTGGCTGAATTACCTGCCCTAATTTTTTCTACTTAGTATTGTTTAAATTTTTAAATATAGTGAATGAGCTCAAAAAATTACAACAATTTATGTACAACCTTCCGACATAATGTACTTGACACTGTAATTTTTGGATAATTTTATCCATTGTGAATGTTTCTCAAAAATTCATACAATTTTGATATTTGTATGAGTTTTTACATATAGTAAATGAACTCCAAAAATTACAAAATTTTATGTGAAGCCTCCCAACAAAGTCATAGTTATTATGTAATTTTTTGAAAATTTTATGTGGTCTGAATTTGCTACGTTTATTCAGATTAATTTAATCATGAATTTAAGAATATTTCACGATTTTTTAGAATTTTATACATTAGGATTACGTGTACGAGCAAAAGTAAATGTAGTAGTAAAAAAATGCATCACATTGGATGTGATATGGCTTACCCATCTAAGCCATTGCTACCTCCTTGCCTCATCTGCCTCCCCGTACATGGCTTTGTCTTCCGTTGAGTACGAGCATGTCCCCTAGGGTACGTCAGTCGGTTTAGAGGTTGTGTCTCGGGTCGGAGGAGGTATGGAGACCATCCTGTTTGCTCTGTGGCTGACGGTGGTCCAGTAGGCTGGGTCCAGTAAGGGTCGATGTCCTCTAGTTGAGACATGCCGAACTGCGAACCGCCCGTAATAATATCATGAACAAAAGACTCCAGAAATCCCCCTCGTGGTGTGAAGGAGCTCTCGCCTTGACCGTACGACGTGGCAACAAAGCCGGAGGAACTCTGCCCACCGAAGTGTCCAAACCCTAGGTATGTTGTGAACGTTGAGCTCTATCCTGTGTACATTGCAAACCCTGGGGCCGTGTAGTGCTCTCTGGAAGCATCTGGGAAGCCCGTATCGTCATTGGTGAACTCATCATCACCCCCATATTGAATTGGAGGTTGCATGATGAAACGATATTAGTCACAATAAATATTCTGAATGTACAATGCAAATATCATACCTCCCGAATGTGCAGCGAAGATGAAGAATGGGTAGCGGTAGTCTGTGCAGGTGGTGCGGACATCAAAAGTGATGCATCTTAATAACAGACCCGTGGCGAGAGAACGTCATGATGTTAGTGGAACGCAATGCCTAATAGGAAAACAAAATGTAGGTTTGTACGTAAGTTATCTTCTCATCGATATGGCGCATAGATGGTCGGTAGCTAGTACTGACGCTAGGCAGACTCGGTAGATTGCGATGGCCGGCCAAACTTGCTAGGTTGCGATGACCTGGTGGGTGAGCATGGTGTCCCTACTAGGTGGCTTATGTGCACAGTGTGATCCGTGGAATGGTCGCAGATTAGGTTGTGCACTATTTTTTTGCCCTGCTTTAGGATGTACATCAAAGTATTCTGTAGGGCCAGTGGTATCTCCGGGCTGGTGATGGTGGCCTCAGACGCTCTTGCGATACGTTGCGCCTGCTTCAATTGAAGTGACATATGAAACAGTTTTAGTAACAACCAATATGAATTTCTTAAATGAAACGATAAGAAATTAGAACTGTATTACGCTGGCGTGCCAGCGCGAAGTGCTGTGGGGATCAATTGAGCGTTGCAGACTTTCTCGTGCATGATTTGCTCGGGGTGATCTGGTGGAGGAATGGTGAGTATGCTGCATGACTAGGGTACGTACCACTCTAGATGCTCGTCGTATATCTGGATGTCGTATGGATGCTGTTCCATGACGACATCGAGGTACGCCCTGTCCGTCCATGCCGTCGTTCATTGTTATTTCAGTGCCTGCTAGTCTGTACCATGTTGACCAGCCCTTGATTGTCTGTATTTCTACAATCATTTACGTTACATAGCAAGATATATAAGTGTACACATTAGTCGGATGGAGTTTGACTCATCGATGTACAGCTTGCGGTAGGAACCTGCCGCCCAAAGGGGGCATGGCCTGGTGCAATCCAAACTGTCACATCACGCGCTGTGGCGCGTAAGTCTCCACCATGTACGAGAACACTAGATAGTGCATCGCCGCCCATAGCTCCGCGTCCTACAGGCATTGCAGGGATAGCCCGTACAGCGATACACGATCCACAAAATCTATAGTCTATGGACCCCATATGACGTTGCTGTCATGCAACAACTCGAACTCATTGTGCCACAACAAGTAGCACCTCAACAGTTTGCCCTTCACCTAGCGCAGACGGGCAACAGTCCACCGGATGCCCATAGTGGGCCCATCTGTCAGGTCGCCGAACTCACTGAACGGGTGCACTGGCGTAACGATGGTCAGACGTCCGATAGGGAAGTGCTCCCAACTCCACAGTTGCACGAGCACATAGCAGATAGCCAGATTGGGGGTACTAGCAGTGGCGTGATAGCAAGCGTCACATAACCCCCAATACGTGGCGCAGAGGACCGCTGATCCCCAGCTGTACCAAGGCATCGCCCCAAACTCTGCGTCAACCATGGACTCGAAGAGGCCGATGAACTCAGTGTTGCAAATATCACCGTGTGTGGCTGGAAACATGCTCCAACCAAAAAGCTGAATAAGGAATGCGATGAGGTGCCTCCTAATGACCTCCGACGGTGCATCCTATGGGCAGACACTGAAATTGTTTAGCCAAGTGCGGGGGACGCCATGTGCACTCTCTAGGATAGGCCAGCCGAACCGGTCCACCGGCCTCTCCTTCTAGTCGGCTGATGCAGGGGTTGGAACAAGTGCGTCACCCCTAAGAGGGAGACTGGTCAAGAACGCGACGTCCTACAGAGTGACTGCCATCTCACCCCACCGAAAGTGGAATATGTACATCTTGGGCCTCCACTTGTCCACCAGTGCCGTGAGTAGGCTGCCGTCGATGGTGAACTCGTGTCTGGTGGAGATCAACCTTGCAAAAGGGCAATAAGCCCATGGCCTACAGGGTTGGAAGTAGCACTCATCCAGCGCCCACGAATCCACCCCCCCCACAACTTGAAGGGCGAAGGGCCAGCCGTGTCACCCGTTATCTATGAGTGGTAACGGTATTTCTCATCGTACAACTGTTCGAGAAGCTCCGGTAAAATCATACCTTCCAATATATAGATAGACCAAATATTAGTGCGAAGATTAATAATGAATGATGATAGTGAAACTTACTTCATAATACAAACTACATTAATTATGACTAACTAAATAACAGTAATTATGGCTAGGACTACGGGAATAACGTCAAAAGTATGCCATAAAAATTACTTGTCTTTCAGGAGAAGCAATTAGCATTGCCACATCCTTAATGAGCTATGCACTGGCTTCTCAAAATAATTTGCTACGTACTCCTAATTTTGAATGACGACTGTGAGAACGAGCTTCTACAATGAGTGACTGAGATGAGCAATGACGAACTGCGAGAGGTTCGTGTTTATGACGGAGCGAAAAGTGAACCCGGTGTGCTCACCCTGTAGATTGAGTACCCATTGTCATGAGCAGCACTTCGGGTGAGGGGAGACGGCATAGTAACACTGATAAATGTGCAAACGAGGAAGCGGACGAGGAGGACAACACATACATAACGACATTAGTGCGGATGAGAGAGTACGCGAGGGGGCACGACACACATAGAGTGACAATTGTGCGAAGGACACAGCAAGAAAGAAAATATAACATGATTAGACCGACACATGCGCGAAACACAGAGGTTAGCCATTTAAAAAGATGTCTAAGCATCGTTAAATTCATGATTAAATTAATATAAATAAACGTGGCAAATTTGGATTATATAAAATTCACAAAAAAAATTACACAATAACTATGACTGTATTGGGAGGCTTCATATAAAATTTCGTAATTTTTGGAGCTCATTTGCTATATATAAAAACTCACACAAATATCAATATTTTATGAATTTTTGAGCAACATTCATAATGGATAAAATTACCCAAAAATTACACTATTAAGTACGTTATGTCAAAAGGCTGCAGATAAATTTTTGTAATTGTTTGAGCTCATTTATTATATTTAAAACTTTAAATGAACACTAAATAAAAAAATGAGGGCAGATAATTAAGCTGGCTAATCAAACGGCTTAATCATCTGCCTACTCCTCACCGGGCAAGCAGGCTACCTGCCGCCTCCTCACCGGCTGGCAGGCTATTTGTTGTCTGCTTGCTGGGCGGCAGGCGCCTGTCGCTGGCGCCCCCCGCATGCGTCACCTCATCGGCGCTGCCGCTCGCTCACCGGACGACAAAAGTACTACTTTTTGCTAGGGCGTCGAGTATGTATTCTGATTGAAATAACACCACCATGCATGCAAGGCCGGCCGGAGTTTATATGTTAGAATCAGATTGTAGCATTATGATAAGATAATTGATAGCTAAAAAGGTAAAAAAAAAAATGGCTACGATCATGAGAGAGTTACTCGTCGTTTTAGAGGGCATGTGCACTTTTCAGATGAATAGAGACTTAGTTGGAACATAGAAATTTTGGAGAATGCTCGCAGGAATCATACCGTTTCCTGTGAAGTTTTAGCAAAAAGTAATCCCTTAAAGTTTCAAACGAACCCAGTTCTTTTTCTGCGCAGGCACGTGTGCGCCTGCGAGAAAAGAAATGTGCATGTGCAAAAACCTTTTTATAGCTAGTTTCCACCGACTTATATGCGAGTGCACAATAACACGATGTTGTTGGTGTCGGTGGGACGAGAGAGAGCGCCATCGAAAGCTTGAGGACGAGAGGCTAGAAAGAACGGAGAAGGAAAATGGACGGAGGAATAGAAGTGGTTTTGGCCTGTTATTTTTGGTTTTTCGGTGCCTTTTAGTTTTTAATTTCTCTCAGCAATTATTATTTATTAGATTAATAAATTATTATTACTATTATAAAAGAATGAGTTGGTGGTTGTATATCCATTCTTCACTTTCTAATCGTTCAGACACTACTACAGAAAGCCTAATACTAGACGCCAAATCACAGACGGTTTTAATTTGGAGACCGTCTGTGGTATTTGTGGCGGGAAAAAAGAGTATCACAGATGGTTCTTACCGCTGAACCGTCTGTGATACTGGAATATCACAGACAGTTTTATAATAAAAACCGTTTGTGATATTCCAGATTATCACAGACGGTTTTATTATATTCTAGTATCACAGACGGTTTTATAATAAAAACCGTCTGTGATACGTTTCCCGCCTTGCAATCCCTCAAAATTTCATATTTTCCCGCTTAAGTCCGAGTATGATTCAGTTTTGAGACACCTTCAGTAAAACGGGCATAACTTTTGCATACGGTGTCCGTTTTCGACGTTCTTGTACTCGTTGGAAACCTAACGACGAGCCCGATCCAAAAAAACGACCAGCTTGCGCCAGTCACCCCTCAAAGACCCCAAAAATCGGCCATCTTTTCTATAGCACGATTCTCTATACATTTAATGAGTTCCATTGTAACACACGAATAACTAGTAGTTAAAAACTATGAGTAGGCAGTGTAAAATAACATGCTTTGGCCCTGTTCTTTTCAGTTTTTAAAAGCTGTTTTTCGGCTTTTCTACAGTAACTAACTTTTAAACAGAGTATTTTTTAAAAATAGGGTCTACTAGTTAATTGTAGTGTATACTGTACCGACTTCATTTATATTTATAAAAACAGCACGTGAGTTTTTGTTACTCTGTAATCTCTCACATGAACGGCTCAAAAGACATATATTGCAGTCAAAAACCATAAGCCACACCTAAAAAAACAGGCCCTTTGACTCGTCTTGAGTCTGGGAGCATGCTGTCTGGCTAAGTGGCGGGCGAGACCCACTGCGCTGCGTGTGCGTGGGCCGGGTCTATCGAATACCCGGGGCTCAGGTGGTTGGTGCAGGGCCCCATCGCGCAGAGGCCCGTGGGTCTGCTAGGCCGGAGTGGGCCACGCCTGTGTGGGGGGGGGGGGGGGGGGAGGAGGAATATTTGCTTGCATTGCATTCCTTCCCTATGATCGATTGAAACGGTCACCGCTGGCTGGCTAGGGATTTCCACCATTGACCCATCCGTCTGCAGCTGACGAGGCCGGTGCAGGATTCCTTCAGGTCGATCCATGCGGAGAACGAATGCGGTGTGCCGGAGAGGGGAGGGACCGCGCGCTAGCTCGGTCGCACACGCGACTGTTATGTCATAGGGTTACGTGCCCGCACTTTGATTTTAAGGAGACTGGGGGTTTCAACGAATGATCTCCATACGCAATCATATAGTAGCTGTGTTCTTTTAGATTTATGGTTTAGCTTTCAAATCAAATTTATCTAACCTCATATGTTTTACCAGTAGGCTATATGGGCGAATGGGCGGGTGACCTTGAGAGACTGTCTTAATCGACTGCTGTATGTCAGTATAAGATTGGCTTGTTCTTTTTAGTCTCAGCTTATGGTTACAGCTTATAGTTTTTAGGCTGTTCGTGAGAGAGAGTATAGAATAATAAAAACTCATATGCGATTTTGGCTGATATAAATAAAATTGCTTCAATGTGTACTAAATCAACTTGTAAACCCCATCTTGAAAAGACACTCTGTTTGAAAGTAAGTTACTATAGAAAAACCGAAAAACAACTTTTAGAAACTGAAAAGAAGATGCTGGATCGGGGGTTACATTTTTGGTCAAGGAAAAAATAGATCTATCCGAGAAACCCGAAATTCGGAATTTTCAAAAAATTCAGTTTTTTTTTTCAAAAATTTCAGTTTTTTCAAAAAAAATTAGTCGAAAAATTCATAAATTCGGTTTGAATCCAAAAATTCAAATAAATTTGAAAATTTGGTACCTTGCCAGCGTCCGAGGCCACACGGCAGCACCTTCCCGTCCCCTACTGCCTGCTGGCGCTACCCTCATTCACGCCGCCTCCCCTCCTTTGCCAGCATCGCCTTCCATGCGCAGTAGGCGGCTACCACCCTCATTCGTTAGCGTGACCTCCTATGGCTGCCTCCCCCTCCCTTTCGGCGCCACCTCCCATGGCTGCTCCCTTGCTCGTGTTGCGCCACCACTCCCTTGCCCACGCCATCGCTCCGTTGGTGGCCCCACCTTCCATGTGCAACAGCCGGCCGAGGCAGCCTCCTATGGCCGCCTCCCCCTCCCTTCCGACGCTGCACCACCACTCCTTTGCCGTGTGATTTGGAGAAAGGGTTGGGGAAAAGGGTTGAGTCGGCGTAGGATGGGGAATGAGTGTGAGTCTGTGCGAACGTGTGTGCTTGAGAGGGATTGAGCTAGCTTAGATGTGGGCCGGCGGTCGAAAATTTACAAAACATGCCAAATTTTTGGATTAGTATGGGCTTTTCTCGGTATGGGCCGATAAAACCAAATTTTGGTGATGTCCGCAAATTCCGGCCCAAAATTTTAATCCTTGTGCCGGATATCTGTTCTATGTTGCTACTCTGTTACGAAACATGTACTACAGCACAGTGCAATTTCACGTTAATAATGGCTAGCGTCGTGTGTGTTTTCACGAGGTTAATGAGGGGTGGGTTGAAATTATAGCTTATAGGAGCTAGTAGGAGTTTGTTGTATACAACATTTGCATCCTTGATAGATGAACCTCTCATGCATGCTGCATTGCTGCCTCCTCCTGAAGAACAATGCTGCAGCCATCTTTAATTAATTCACAATGCAGTATGACATAGTGTTGGAGCATTGCCTTTTTGTTAGTTTATACCCATTCATTTCAAGCACCTTTCTGGTTATGCTACCCAGTGGAGTACTACTAAGAGCAGGTACAATAAGGCTTAGTCAGCAGGCTATAGCAAATATAATATCAACCAAATCTTACGTGGCAGAGAGAGAAAGGAAGAGAGAGAAGGAAGCTGGCTACTAAATTATAGCTAACTATAGCACGTAAAAATATGCATTTCACTCTCTTACACGTTGGGCCAAATAGTTATTGTAATAGCTACCTTATTGTATGAGCTATTTTTTTGAAGGCTATAGATGAAATGGACAAGTGTTATAGCCACTAGTTGGCTATACTATTGTACTTGCTCTAACAATAGTTACAGGCTAGGCTGCGTCGCAGAAGACGTGTCGCAGCTTTGCAAATCGAGGAGACGTACACTGACTTCAAGTAAAAGTTCTTCATGCATGCAAGCATCGATCTTAATTAACCAAATACTAGTACTAAGCCGGTAAGCCCTACACCCACCACACGAGATACAATAAGATGGTGATGCATACGGTGAAACATTCATCATGTCTATCATCTCCTAATCCTGCACGACCGATTACAAAAATGGTAAAAACTAGGGCGTAGGGTAAATAAAGAGAACTAGGGCATGCATTGTACTTCTAGTAGCTTAAATTAAACAAAAAAAAAGGTTCTCACTTTTGCCTTGCATGAGATGCATGTTGATGCTGTGTGCATGAGTGTACTGAATGATATAGCACTCGCTCCTATTAGCAAAAGTATTTACTCCTACTATGTCTTTGAACTTTGATCCATGGAAGTTAGTGCACATACAGAAACCAAAAGGGCCACTCATGCCTCCCCTCTTTGGGAGGGAGGGAGAGGAGGGACAAGAAGAATATATTTGTAAAGGGATTCCAAAGCAAGGGCTTAAAGGCCTTGATTAATTATGCGAAGGACATGATGATGGGGTGCAGTGATGGTTTGAGCTAGAAGCATACTCCTTAGTCCTTTCTCCCTTTAGTCATGAATACATGTTATTTTAGACATCGATACGATTTTAAAATACAACTTTGACTAGTAATTTCTATTACAATGTATTTATAAAATTTAATAATATTATACGAGTTTTTTGTGATAAATCTATTCATATAATTTTATGTATCTAAATTAAATATTTAAAAATATTAATAATTAAAGTTTTGAAAGTTCGACTATATACAAAATAACATATATTTATGGCTCAGGGAGTAATTATACGTGCATGCAGATACAGCATGCAGCTGAGGAGAACTGAAAGAAAAAGGGAAGGAATATTTGGGGCCCAGTGGCATTCATGCATGCATGTCCCTGAGCTTTGCGCCCTCATCTATACTTCTGTGTCACCAGCAGATTTATATTTATTTGGTAAGTGACAAATATGGTACTGGTACAAGCATGCAGTGCTGGCTGACACCACTACTGGGGATGAAATGGCAAAATTCTAAATAACACACATACGTACGTGTATGCTTTTCATGGGAATGTGTGGGCTTTTGTGTGCATACTGAAAGCTATGAGTATGGATACAATAGAGCTTTCTATACCCTTGTTGTGTTATATAGGGTCTGTTTTTTGGTCAGTTTTTGATTTTTCTACAGTAACTAGTGTTTAAACGGAGTGTTTTTTTTTCAAGATAAGATCTACTAGTTAATTATAGTACATACTGTACCGACTTCATTTATATCGGTAAAAACCGCATATGAGTTTCAGTTATTCTGTAATCTCTCACACAAACAGCTCAAAAGTCATAAGCCGCAGCCAAAAGCTACAAGTTGCAGCCAAAAAGATCAGTCCCATATTCTGCGTGTCTTCTGTTTTTATATTGTTATACACATATTAACATACCATATGTTAGGTCAGATTCTGGTCTAGATAGGTAATAGTAATTAAAATAAAATTACTGCCTTTAATTTTTCCCTATATTTGAATTTGAAACAGATCGATTCTTACTATATTAAAATTCAAGTTTTGGTAAATTTTTTTGTGTCTGGAACATTGTAGTTTCTATTCCATATAGTTTTAGGTAGTAACTTTTTAATGTTCACGTTTTTTAAAAAGAATTTGGGAACTCGTAGTTTTATGGCATTTCTTAATTATAAATTGATCATAACTTTTGAGTTTTTATTTGTAACTTTTAGGTTATGTGAAACCTCTCAGCTGGGATTTATCATTACTCTTTTACACTACTATAGAAATCCACATTACAGACGGTTCAGAAACGTCATCACAGACGGTTTTCTGAACCGTCTGAAATTATGGGTTAGTGATAATCGAAGTTATCACAGACGGTTTTCGAACCGTCTGTGATTATGCGATATCACAGACGGTTTTTTTATTAAAAACCGTCTGTGATTATGCGATATCACAGACGGTTTTTCATTAAAAACCGTCTGTGATTATCCGATATCACAGACGGTTTTTTAAAAAAACCGTCTGTGATTATCCGATATCACAGACGGTTTTTAATAAAAAACCGTCTGTGATATCGGATAATCACAGACGGTTTTTAATGAAAAACCGTCTGTGATATCCCATAATCACAGACGGTTTTTAATGAAAAACCGTCTGTGATACTCCTCCCCTCAGCAGAATCTATTTCTGTTTATAGCTAGCCTCAGGAAATGCTAGCCATGCCCTCTGAAACAAGCAGATATGTATGGGGAATATGTGCTTACCTATCGATTACTTGGCTGAGAAATGTGAAGTCCATTTTATTCTTACTTAGGGAATCAAGGTAATATACCTTGTTCCATTTTGGTACAATTACTATTAAAATCCAATGAAAGTTCTGAAGGAAGGGCATAAATACATAATCCTTCTTGACGCAACCCAGCAGTCCTGCTGCAATGTACCTCTCGACGAGGGGTGTATCCTGGTCGATGGTTTCCTTGGCGACCAATTGTGGGTCCAAGAAACCAACTGATAAGTTGGATGATCTAGCTTTAATCAGCATGTGTCTATATATATACACACGAAAGCAAAAAATTAGATATGGCATTTATCGGTATGACATTAACGGAGACTGTGATTATACACACTTACAGCGTCCAGCATCGAATGATTGAGAAGTCAAGAGCGTTGAACTTGAACAGATCGAATAAATCCTCAAAGGCGACCACGAACATACACTCTTGAAAACTGTGGTGTAAATCTTCTTCGGTGAATTTGACAGTGATACTTGAAGTCCGTTCTCCCTCTAGCTTATTGGACTGCTGCATATACCACATGTGCAATTGCATGCAACTATATGGTAGCTTTTGGAGGTATTTTTCCTCGAGCAACGGCTGACCAAGCACGAATTTGCGGGCCAAAGGTAGGTACGGAATATCATCATTGGTCTTCTTTGCTTTGCCCTTGCTGGCCTTGCTGCATCGGCTATAGGCCGACTTAACGGCAGTCGGCAGCAGCGGTGCAAGTTGCTCTGGCGAGAATAGGACCCGTGGAGATAGCACCGGTGCAGTATCCGGTGGTGGAACCGACTGGTCTTGTAATAGAGATGGCACCAGTGCAAGTTGCTCTGGCGAGAGTATGACCAGTGGAGATAGCACCGGTGCAATATCTGGTGGTGGAACCGACTGGTGTTGTAATGGAGATGGAACCAGTGCATGTTGCTCTGGTCCTGCCACCGGTGAAGAAGACTCCAGGGAGATGTCGCTTTTGGGCCACTGGATGGATGTTCCGATGGCCTGTCCTAGAGTCATGATCTCGTCGTTGGGGGGCTTCGGTAGCGGGACCACCTCAAAATTGACATGCACACTATCCACATTAACTTTTGCGAAGCCTGGCGCTAAAGCTTGACCGTGCACCATGGCCCCGATACCAGACGAATATGCCTGGCCCCAAGCAGCGTACAAGGGAACGGAGCCATATCTCACTTGGAGCTTGCAATTCGTAGGCTCCTACATAACGATACAAAATTAGCTACTCGAATAGGCCTACCAACGGAGCAAGCATTCGAGAGGTAATAATTATTACCTGGATGTCGTCCACAGGAAATTTGGACTGGATTTGCGTCGGATTGGACGCGCAGCTACTCGGACGGTTGTGCGGGCTAGCTAGCGCAGCAGCGGCGGTGGCGGCCTGCTGACTTTCTATCTGTTTCCGCACCTCATCTCTGATTATATCAGCCATCGAACCCAGTAGCTCCTCTTTAAGAGATGCCTTGATCTCTTCTTGTAGCTGTGCGTCACGCTCGGCTTTGTTTCTCTTCCTGCGCCGATACATGTCGGAGTCATCTTGGAAACCATGTTTCCATGGAACGTAAAGCCCAAGGCCTCTCGTACGGCCCGGGTGCTCCTTGTTTCCCAGGGCCACGGAGAGCATATCATTCTCCCTTGTTCCCTGGAATGATCCCTTGGTAGATTGAAAACTCAGCTCTTCCTACAAGAGCACGACATGTCATTTCAATTCGTACGAAGTTGTGGAGTAATTACAAGCTACGTAGTTCGATCGATATCTTACCAGGCGCTGGGACACTTGCTGGTCTGCAGGGTTTCGAAAGGAGACGTCCCCCGATGTCGTTGTAGATGACCTTGCTCTAAGCCAATTTCGAGCGCGGTCATCCGGGATATTGGAAAACGGCGGGGCGATGTCCTCTGCAGCTGTCAGCTCATCATTTATGGTGCAGAACAATAAGGAGCGCAGAGTGAAGTTCTCTCGTTTGTATGCATCCCATACCTGTACCCCTTCGTTCCACAGTACTTTTAGATCTTCCACCAACGGTGCTAGGAACACATCGATATCATTCCCAAGTTGTTTTGGCCCTTGGATAAGTATCGACAGCAAAATGTACTTTCGCTTCATACACAACCAAGGAGGAAAGTTATAGACGCAGAGAGTCACGGGCCATGTGCTGTGTCGGCTGCTCATGCTACTGAAAGGATTCATTCCATCTGTACTCAGTCCAAACCTTATATTCCTTGGTTCTGCACCGAACTCTGCAAAACTCCTATCGATGTTTCTCCACTGCGCGGAATCAGCAAGGTGTCTTATCATTCCATCCTTTTTGCGCTCCTCCGAGTGCCAACGCAGCAGTTTTGCCTCCTTTGGATTTGCAAAACACCTTTTCAAACGGGGAATTATAGGAAAATACCATGCCACCTTAGCAGGAGGTCCTTTCTTCGCCTCTGTTCCCTCGCCATCATCTGATTGATTGTTACGTTTGTATCGGGATGCGTTGCACACTGGACATACATGCATGTTTGCATACTCTTTACGGTAGAGGATACAGTCGTTCGGGCATGCATGTATTCTTTCTACTTCCATTCCCAACGGACAAAGAACCTTCTTGGCTTTATACGTGGTTTTAGGCAACTCATTTCCCTCCGGAAGCATGTCCGCTAAAAGACCTAGCAGCGCCGTGAAACTCTTGTCGGACCAACCGTTGCTTGCCTTCAATTTCAACAGTTCAAGCACGGCCGACAACCTCGTGTACTTGCAGCCCGTGTACAAAGGTTTCTCTGAGTCCTCCATCAAGCCACGGAATTTAACATACTCTCTCTCATCATAGTTCTCTTCTACATCGCGAAGCATCTGATCCAGATTATCATCGTGCAACCTATCCGAATCCGAGCCACAATCGACATCAACCGGCGGCATGTCATTCACTTCACCGGCGATGTCATCCGGGGGCATATCATTCACTTCGCCGGCGATGTCATCCGGGGGCATATCATTCACTTCACCGACGATGTCATCCGGCGGCATATGATCATTCACTTCGCCATGACTGGTCCAACACGTAAAATCCTTTTTGAAACCCCTCCGAATCAAGTGCGCTACAATTTGCCCTCGGTTCTTAAACATCTTCAAATTCTCGCAGTCAGTGCATGGACAACACATATATTCCACCCCCTTATTCAACATATCCTCCTCGGCGGCTCTTATAAATGCAGAAACGCCATTAAGGTACTCTTCACTCACACGGCTCGCGGCATACATCCAGCTTCGGTCCTACGTTACGTACATATATAACAACTTAGTATTAAAATCTAGATTAACTAATTATAACTACATATATACGGGCCACATTTATTATATTGAGACTTAGTTTGCTAGCTCAATTCATATTACAAACACAACAGCTATTATATAACCAACAATTTTGCAAATTAACCATCTTCAATAACCACTAATGGATTACTTAGACCTAAATTGTAATGCAATTAAAGAAAAAATAAATTACATTACTAAACATATCTAGAGCAACCAGGAAAGACTGAATATTCAAAGCTCAAACTCTGCCTCTTCCCACCAAATTAACTGGCCTGAAATCGCCTAGCTTCCTCCCGAGTGAAAAAGTGCGCAGCAGTGGCTAGATATGGATCGAAATGAAGACAGATGCGGTCTGAGCAGCGCAATAAATGCCTTAGCCATTATCACAGATGGTTTTTAACTAAAAACCGTCTGTGATAATCTGGGATTATCACAGACGGTTTTTAATACAGACCGTCTGTGATACTTCGGTAATAACCGCCTGTGATAATCCATTTTCCCGCCACAAATACCACAGACGGCCTCCTAATTACAACCGTCTGTAATAGTATTCATCAGAGACGGTTTCACAAAACCGTCTGTGATGAGGCGTCTACTATGAGGCTTTCTGTAGTAGTGTTAATTCTTGGGAAGATGAAATGGAAGGGGACACGCTGATGCTATATAGCTTAAAAATGAAGAAACTACACATGTAAGTCCTGATAAATAAGGTGCAAACTGATGTTGCACTTAATTTGAAAAGCCACACGGAAATAAGACAGCACCTTGGGCAAGAAGCTGGACCAGTAATGCCTTCTGACGTGGATGCTAGCTACGTGAATTACAAAGACTGAAACGTTCAATCATGATAACGTGTAAAGCGCCCAAATTACAGACAGAAAAGAAACCCTAGCTACTTGTGTCCCGTGTGCCTTTTACATTTGCTCCTTGCTCATCGGTTAGGGAGACATGCATGCAATGCAAGTGCAACACAACTGTTTGTAAAGAGATCAAGGACAAGGGGAAAGGTGAAAGAGAGCCATCCCGAGAAGATGAGTTAGCTTTTCCATTCCCTTTCTCCCATAGCCCTACCTGTAATTGATTGATTAATTTGTTAGTAATTTCTTGTCATGCATGATGCTTGCATATATACATGGATCAAGGTGTGGTGAAATAATCACGTCTCTTCTTATCCTCTGTCTCTCTCTCCATTGTCAAAGTACTAGTAGCCATCAGAGAGTTGCATGCCACCAAATTTGCCGATGGGGAGATCGAAGGGAGAGGAAAAGGATCGTGAGAAAGAGGCCGGGACGACATCGCACCATCCCCACTATCGCTTCTGGCATCATTGGTCATCACTACATGCATCGGAAAAAACAAAGAACAAAAGGTAGCGCAAAGTGCGTCTCATTTTCATAAGAGACCAGTGACGGATCTACCAAAGGGTAAAGAGGCTGGCACACACTCTACCTCTGAGGGCATCTGTAGTGTATGAAAAGAGGAGGTCTTAAGCCACCTTAAGGTCAACTTTATACATTACAGGGGTGACCTTAAGCAGACCCTAAGCAAAAAAAGCTTAAGACTGGTCCTCAAGCTAAAGACCTGGCCATAAGCATTAAAATACAATTTTTCTTTATCTGCCAAGTGGGACCGTCTTAAGGCCCCTTGGGTTATATACACTATGGAGTTGATCTTAAGGTTTAGATGGGGCCCACCTTAAGACCCTTTGGGTTATATACACTACAGATGCCCTGACTCGATAACAGGTATCTTTAGCACCCTAACCATCCATAGGGCATATGTAACATCCCATTTTTTGGGAATTCTTTGTGTTTGAGTGAAAATTCAAAATTTAAATTTCAAATCTAATCAAGTGAATTTCAAAATTTCAAAAAAAACCCCCCAAAACCTCCCTTGGGCTTGGCCCAACTCGTTACTGCCTTCCCCCTGGCCCACCTGGCTGTTGGCCTAGCCCATGAGACCCAGGTTGGCCCATACCACTCTCTCCCTACGTCGTGCGTGCCCTAGACACACGCCGGTCGTGCTGTGCATGCCCAGCCTGCACAGCACGCCCGACAGCGCCGCCCCCACTCCTCTACTGCAATAGTGCGCCGCCTCCTATCCCTGTGCGCCTCATGCTACACCGCCCCTGCCATGCCTGGACCACACTCCTCTTCTCCCTCTACTCCGCATCATGCCCGTGCCACATTCGCTCCACGTGCCTGCAACCTCCATGTTCGACCATTGAGCCTCCTCCACTGAGCCCAACCAATTCCCTTTGTGGTTGCTGACTACTGGGCGGGCAACGGCCGATGGGCAGGCGACATGTAGGGTAGCTGAGGACGGTGGTGGTCGGGGTGGATCGTGCGTGTGAATAGGCAACGGTCGGTGGGTGGGCGGCGTGTAGGGTGTCAGGGCAACTCGTGAGGGTGGCGCCTGGTGGGCTCAGGTAGGTTGGGTGCTCCAGCCTCCATATCTGGCTGGAGGCAACATCGGCTAGTTGCCCAAGGCTCAATGATGGTGCTAGAGTGTAGAGGAGAGGGAGGGAGGTAGCCAGTAACGACTAGTAGGGTCGAGCGGCGTTGGTCAGCTCTCTGTGACAGTAGGAGGAGAGGAGAGATAGAGAAAGACTAAGAGACCGAGAGATGAAGGACAGAAGGAGTCAAGTGAAGAGTGAAAGAAGATGCGGCAACCAGCAGGATATTTAAAAAAATCCAATTTTCAATTCACTCAATTGTGATTGGTTTGGTATTTTAGTTTCATCTGTTATCATTTATCGATTTGTAGATTTGCAAGAAATGGAGAAACGGACATTGCATGAATATTTTTCATGCAATACAAGCATTACTCCTCATACTAATGAGAGCATGAATTAAGTGAAGAAGGCACAGGTGGATTTTAATCCCAATAAAATCATAACTGATTCATGCTCTCACCGGCCTCAAGCAGTACCACTACAAGTCATCACCAGTATGATCAGAGAGTGGTACGACTAAAGGTCATCGGGCGGTACGACCAGTCTAGGAGCGGTGTGACTGGCTCCCCTAGACAGAATCAATTTCAGCACTGTTTCAAATGCAAAAATGGATGAAACTTTTGATCCACAGCTCCAAAAGACCTGAAACTTAGTATGCACCTTCTCTAGGATATCAAGAATCCATTCTAAGCAAAGATCAATGCCAAAGTTTGTACCTTTATCCAAAACAAGGAAGGTTGCACCAAAACTAGGCAAAAGTGTAAAACCTTGATATGCTCTTGCTTGTGAGTTTTTGATGATCTAGATGACTTTGAATGAATTCTCATATGTTATAGAAAGCTAGATCACAGCATGAACTCAGCCCAAAACACTCTCAAGAGCAAAACCCAAAAATCACCTCTTCTTAAGGCAAAACCGAGCAATATGCAAATAACAAGTGTCTAGATGGATGAAATCTGGTCTTCAAGAGAGATGACCATTACTTACATATCATTGGTATACTACAAGATTAAGAGGGGAAGAGAAAGCAACAAAAATCAAGCTAAATCAAGAAATCATCACTTAAGCACAAGAGAGAAAGACTTGGATGAATTTTGATCTCTATTGATACTTGGAGATGACTGTTTATAGCCACTCCCTAGCCATACACAAAGTCTAAAAATAACAAAAAGCTCAGCCACAAAGAGCATTCCACATCTCCTATTAGGTTCTTTTCAAAAATCATAATCCTCTCTACTTGGCACAGATGGCTTAACCTTAAGCCACTACTCTCCATCCTTTTATAGTGGAGGCACATGAGAAAATTTAACTAGCCCCTCTAGCTAGGGGTGCAAATGGAGTAGATAATTTTCGTCTAACCAACCGACCAAAGGCTCGCGGAGCGAATACTGAAGGGATAAATGGGTATTCGGTATTATCAGTTTTCGACTCTGACTCCGAGGGGAAAAAATATGGAATAGGATATGGGATAAGTGATATCCATTTGAATACATTCATATGTCAAGTGATATAAGGAAGTCTGTTGTGACTTCACATAGAAACAAGATAATATATAGGCGGATTGCCACATATAAACAGGCGGCGAATACTGAGTGCTCTTTCCTTGACATCTCGGAGATTAGTCTCTCCATGTTCACTCCAATTGCACCCTACTATTCAATATCCTATGTAAGGGTGCAAAAGAAGCGGATAATTTCCATCCGATCGACCGTTCGAAGGCTCATGGAACGAATATATAATAGAGAAATGGGTATTCTGTATTATCCGTGTCCGACTCCGACTTTGACTTTGAGAAAAATATGGAAGTGGATACAGGATAACGATATCTGTCCGTATCCACTTCGATTACACCCCTACCTCTAGCTGTGTTTCATCCACTTACATGAATTAACCCGTTAACCCAACACCATTCTGGGTTTTACACTTACACTTGAACGCTTCTCAAAGTGCACACTCTTTAACATGTTAGTGGATCAACACTTAATCCACGTCATATTTTCAGTACAACCATGACCTAAATCACTTAGGCCACACCGCAAATTCGCACATGGCCACTTTTCTGGTATTAGAAAATTTACCAAAATACTCCTCTACCACCTTCTACAAAACTTTTCACATCTGTTTCCATGAAATATCGTCCATGCTTCGCTATCTTCCATATAGTCCCAATGATTTGCCACCAAGCCTCTTGCGTGTCTGAATCTCTCCGAATTGTCCTTGCTTACAAACGGCCCAAGTTACTTGGTGCACAACATGCTTCACCTCGCATATGACGACACCTGATTTCCTTGACCACGCAGGACCTTGGCTCCTCCCTGAGCCTAGTATGGACCTCAACTCCTCCTTAAGCCTAATCTCGGTCCACCTTGCTATTGCCCATCATGTCCTCCACTAGTAGTAGGGGTGGATATCGAGCCGGCTTGGCTCGTGAAGGCTCGTTAGGGAGAAGGCTCAGCTCGTTAAACTAACGAGCTAAAAGAGAAGCTCAGCTCGGCTCGTTAAAAAGCTCGGCTCAGCTCGTTAGGCTTGTTAGGTGGAATATGTAAATTGACTTTTCTTAAAAGCTCAAGCTCGGCTCGTTAGGCTTGTTAGGTGGAATATGCAAATTGACTTTTCTGAAAAGCTCGAGCTCGACTCGTTAGGCTCGTTTTGACTTTTGAGTGTCTTTAACCTTTTTTTATATTTCAGATTTGTTTTTTTGAATGATAAGTTCTATGGTTTCCTTTCCATATGTGAAATTAACAGAGAAAAGAGTAACGTGTACTTTAATAATACCACTCAATGACAAAAGATGTGTGGAAATTGGCATGCATACATACATACTACTACAGCCGTATTGAGTCGTTCACACATGATGGGCCGGAGACGCTACCGAGTTGGGCCGACCGAGCCTCGCGAGCGGCTTGCGAGCTGGCTCGGCTCGGCTTGTTAACGGACCGAGCTAAAACCCTGGCTCGGCTTGGCTCGTTTGTGCCACGAGCCGAGCCGAGCCTTCAATGAGTCGAGCTAGCTCACGAGGCTCAAGCTTTTTTTGCCACCCCTAACTAGTAGCTTCTACTTTGGCTCCTTGTCTTCTCGGCTTGTAACCATCTCATAAGCCTCAATCATCTTCCGTAGCTCCTTGATCCCATGGGACCCCAGCTCCTCCCTGAGCCTAGTTCGGACCTCAGCTCCTCCTAAGCCTAGTCCAAATCTTGGACCTTAGCACCCTCGCCTAGTTTGGTACCATCCGTCTCACCATGACCTAACTCCGAAGTCCTACAACCAACAACAATAAGCAAATCGTCATGTAGCACTGCACGAAATATAATTATCAATATACCCAATTGATGACAGCGAGAACACTTATCTCCAAGGCTTCCATCCTCGGAAGCACCATCATAGAGCATGTAGTGCATCTCCAATGCGTCATGGTCTTTGCTCAAACTTCACCTTTCATGGTTCGTATACATCTTATGCCTTGCTTGAGCTCAACTATCCCACACGACATCCACGACCGTTCTGGATCTCAGTTATCCCCAACCAAATCCTGGTCTCCCCATCGTTGACCATATTTGCCTCCAAGCCACATGCACAATAATAGACCAAGCAACCTGTTGTGGGGGTGGCCCCCACCTAAACCCAGCAGGCCTGGTAGAAGGGTATAAGGTCCGGAATAGGCCATGTGTAATGACATAAGTGCCCCTGGAGGGGATACTCAAATGTAATGGTACAACTGTAAAAGCACTCCCCATGTATATATATATGGAATACAGGCCATGGGGAAGACCCAAGCCATTACTCATCTCCCTCACTCTCCACTACCATCTCTCTCTCTGTTTGGTCTGTAACCACAACAGTTGGCGCCGTCCGTGGGGAGGACAGGAGCAAGCCTGAAGTTCGGAGGAGGTTGGCACCGAAAAAAGCTTTGTTGGCGGCGGCGAAGGGGAAGAAGCCGGTTGGGGCGGAGCGTCGCGCGAGTACCAGGGCTTCGGCATCGGCTGCCGTGGGCGCGGCGGTCGAGGACGTTGACGCTCGCGCTGCGGCGGCCGACCCCGCCACCGGCGCTGCGACGACCAACCACGTCACCGGCGTTGCGGCGACCGACCCCGCCACTGGCGCTGCGGCAGCCGACCTCGCCACCGGTGCTGCGACGACCAACCACGTCACCGGCACTGCGACGACCGACCCCGCCGACGCGACAGCAACCAACCTCATCGCCTTCGCCGCGACGCTCACCGGTAGCGCGGACCAGGCAGTTGGAGGTAGCCACAACGGAGCGACCGGCAGCTCGGGAGCTCGCAACGCGGTAGTGCCCACGCCGGTCCGTCCGTTGGGCGTGCCGGCGGCCCCGCCCGCACAGGCGGTGGAAAGCGCCCTGCTGGCGGCCCTCAGAGCGTTCCAGCAGGAGCTGGGGGATCTTCGCGGGGCTGTCCGAGACATACAAGAGGCTCGGAGCCAGCAGGCCGCGCCGGCGGTCGCGCTAGAGCCCACGCCGGAAAGGGCGGACAGCCGCGACGCCCCCACATCCAGCCGCGTCCCGCTACGGCGCGTCGATCCGGAGTCCCCGCTTTCGGCAGGACTACAGCAAGCGACGTGGCCCGAAGACTTCAAGTTCTCCAGTGTCATCGAGCCTACAAAGGCGACATGGACCCCCGCGAGTTCGTGCGCGTATACGAAACCGCAATCGAGGCCACAGGCGGAGATGACACCACAAAGGCGAAGGGACTCCCCCTCGCGTTGCAAGGAGTGGCGCTCTCCTGGTTTTTTACCATAGAGCCGAACTCCATCTACGCGTGGGAGCAGATCCGCGACCGTCTTCACAACAACTTTCAAGGAAATTATGTCGAGTGGGTCGACGCGGACCAGCTCTTCGCCGTAAAGCAGAAACCTTCGGAGAAGCTCCGGGACTACTTCAAACGCTTCGCGAAGATACGTTGTCAAGTAAAAGATGTTAATGAAACCACCGTTGTCAATGCAGCCATACAGGGTCTTCGCCCGGGCCCGATGGCCGAGTACAACGCACGGAAGACAATTAAGACAGTGACGAAGCTCTTCGACAAAATGGAGGAATACGCCAGGGCGGAAGAGGACGCGCGGCGAAGGCAAGGTGACGACTCCGACACCAACCAGGACGGTGCCTCGGCAAAAGCCGAAGATCCGCCGAAGGACGGTTCTTCGAAGGGAAAACGTAAGCAGGAGTCGTCCAGGGATGCGTCCGACCGCAGGGACGCCCCGCACAAGGAGTCGTCCGATAGGCCTAAGCGTGGCCAGCAGAAGTCGCGGCGAGGCCGGTACGTCCTCGACATCAAAGGCGGTTCCGACGAAGGCGCTCCCGCGGGCCGGGGCGGTCGGGGACGCCGAGGCCGGGGGCGCGGCCGTGGCCGGGGCCGCGATGATAAAGGCCGTGGAGATTACGACGACCAACACTAGGGGCTGTGGTGCGCAGTCCACGGTCGTGGCAACCACGACACCCGCATGTGCACCTCCATCGCGGCGCTCCACTACAGCGTCACCAGGGACAGGAACCCAGAAGCACGCTCGCCCGTGGTGGCCCACGTACAGCACCCATACGAAGCCCCCGTGCACATTCAGGCACAAGGGACGCAGCCCCATGAGGGTCCTCTGTGGATTCAGGCCCACGTACGGCAGCCTCAGGAGGGTTTTCTGCAGCTACAGGCTCCGGAGGCCACCCACCGAAGGATTATCAACGTCATCTCCGGAGGCTCCTCGTTGGAGTTCGCCTCGGCACGGCAGCGGAAGGCCTACGTGCGGAGGCTACACCACGTGGCAGTATATCCAGCACAGGCACCGCCGGACTGGGCACAGCAGGAGGTCACGTTCACCCCTGCCGATGCCGAAGGCGTGGAGCTTCCCCACCACGACCCCCTGGTCGTCCGAATCGTTATAGCGGGATGCGACGTGGGACGGGCCCTGGTCGATGGCGGCAGTTCTGCGAACATTCTGTTCGCGGTAGCCTTCGACCAGATGGGGATCCCCTGAAGTCGCCTCGGCCCATCGGGAGTTCCGCTACAAGGCTTCGGAGGACAACCTCTATGGGCCCTCGGCCAAGTATGCCTGCAGGTCTCCTTCGGCCAGGGCGACAATGAAAGGGTCGAGGACGCCACATTCGACGTCGTCGACCTCCCATACCCATACAATGCCATATTGGGGCGTCCAATCCTCAACTCCTTCGGGGCGGTACCGCACCACAGCTATCTATGCATGAAGCTTCCGGGGCCGCGAGCCATCATTACCGTTCGGGGCGACTAGGACATGGCCCGGTGCATCGAGCACGGCACCAGATGTCCCCGTCGCGGCGGGCAGCGGCACACCTAGGATCGGCGCCGTCGTGCGAGGGCCCACGGCGCCATCCGGAGGCGACTCCGCAAGCCCTGCCGATAGCGAATCTACTAGAGGCTCCGGCCGCGCTGAGCACAAACGGTTAGTACCCCCCCCGGTCGTATGTAATCGCTTACCCGCGCAAACGGGAATGTAATAAAGTTCCGTTTGTCGCCAACATATTACCGCTGTACGGAAGTGCGCGGTGAGCACACGCGGAGGCCTCGCCTACGCGTGTGCTCCCGCAGTATAAACCAAAGACGCACGTTCGCGTGTGCACTCTCCGTAGCCAGGGGTACGGGCATGAGTATAAACCAAAGACGCACGTTCGCGTGTGCACTCTCCGTAGACAGGGGTATGGGCATGAGTATAAACCAAAGACGCACGTTCGCGTGTGCACTCTCCGTAGCCAGGGGTACGGGCATGAGTATAAACCAAAGACGCACGTTCGCGTGTGCACTCTCCATAGCCAGGGGTACGGACATGAGTATAAACAAAGACGCACGTTCGCGTGTGCACTCTCCATCAAAGACACAGGCATGAGTATAAACGAAGACGCACGTTCGCGTGTGCACTCTCCGTCAAAGACACGGGCATGAGTATAAACAAAGACGCACGTTCGCGTGTGCACTCTCCGTCAAAGACACGGGCATGAGTATAAACAAAGACGCACGTTCGTGTGTGCACTCTCCGTCAAAGACACGGGCATGAGTATAAACGAAGACGCACGTTCGCGTGTGCACTCTCCGTCAAAGACGCGGGCATGAGTATAAACGAAGACGCACGTTCGCGTGTGCACTCTCCGTCAAAGACACGGGCATGAGTATAAACAAAGACGTGTGGGGGGACGCCTCTGCACGCACTCTACGGAGTATAAATAAGACGCAGATGTTCTCCCTGCGCACTCTACTGAGTATAAACAAGACGCGAACCCCACGCACGCCAGGGACTTCGTCCTTGTGCGTACTCTTCGGAGTATAAAAATGACGTGGATGTCGACCCCACGCACTCTACGGAGTATAAATAAGACGCGGATGTTCTCCCTGCGCACTCTACTGAGTATAAACAAGACGCGAACCCCACGCACGCCAGGGACTTCGTCCTTGTGCGTACTCTTCGGAGTATAAAAATGACGTGGATGTCGACCCCACGCACTCTACGGAGTATAAATAAGACGCGGATGTTCTCCCTGCGCACTCTACTGAGTATAAACAAGACGCGAACCCCGCGTACGCCAGGGACTCCATCCTTGTGCGTACTCCCCGGAGTATAAATCAGACGTGGACGCCGATCCCACGCGACTCTTGCGCGGCTGCCAATCGTGCACCTTAGTGCATTGAGGCTCGCCTTCGCACATCACGGGAGGGGTACGCAGGGGATACTACGGAAACCAGTTCCGGGAGTTCCAGAGTACCGACGTTGCGCGCCAGAGGCTGGCCCCAGCGTCGGCGCGCACGTGGAATATGCGATACACCAGAGGCTGCCCCCACCTCGGGGTGGGGGGCCGAAGGTCCACCTTCGCACACGCCAGTCTACGGACTTTAAACAGGTCGTAGTGCAGAGGTCCGCCTTCGCACACGCCAGTCCACGAGACTTTAAACAGGTCGTCGTGCGGAGGTCCGCCTTCGCACGCGCCAGTCTACGGAGTCTAAACAGGTCGTAGTGCGGAGGTCCGCCTTCGCACGTGCCAGTCTACAGACTTTAAACAGGTCGTAGTGCGGAGGTCCGCCTTCGCACACGCCAGTCCACGAGACTTTAAACAGGTCGTCGTGCGGAGGTCCGCCTTCGCACGCGCCAGTCTACGGACTCTAAACAGGTCGTAGTGCGGAGGTCCGCCTTCGCACACGCCAATCCACGAGACTCTAAACAGGTCGTAGTGCGGGGGTCCGCCTCCGCGCGCGCGCCAGTCTACGGACTTTCAGCAGATCGTAGTGTCAACAACTGCCTCCGCACGCGCTAGCTCCACGAAGTACTAACCGGCGAACTTGGAATATGGGGAACTCGGCCCCGCATAGCACGACCGCGAATGCCCTAATTGTCAGAAGATCTATATACCGGGAAAATCTCAAAGTATAGAGGCCCGCCAACATCCCTGCCGCTCTAAGTAGCTATTCGGCAGGCTCGTCCTTAACACGCGATAAGGACGGGGTTCCGCTGGAAGAAGGTCGGGTGGCCCAAAAGTCCAGCGACTCTTCGACCCTTCGCCAGCGTCGAAGGCGTCGCCGGGTCGCAAGGTCGGCCGCAAGAAGTCGGCCCCAGCAAGGAAGCTGCCCGGGACATAGGCGAAAGTCAGAACTTATGAAGCAAGTGCGCACTTCATTCACAAAAAGAGGGGACATTACAACGAACGCCTACACCTAGGCACCACGACGTCACACCTGCGAGTTCCCGGCGCCTTCGGAGGCCTCAGCGCCGCCCTCGTCGCGTCGAGGGACCCCGTCCAGGAATTGGCCGAGGCTCCCCTCCCCGTAAAGCGACTTCCGGAGTTTGACCCGCGCAGCGTCTGCCCCGACGTAATCCCAGATCCGTTCATAGAAGGGCTTCATGGCGTGGTGAGTAGAGCGGACGGCGCCGGACATTACTCCGGCCCCGCCGGGCATCTCCAGCTGAGGGTCCTCTAGCCCGGCGACGTGCGGGCAACCACGGTGTTGCAGGTTCGCGCACACCAGGCATGCCGATGTGTACGCGCAGTGGTTGCCGAAGGTCGTCGCAGCGCCGCGCGCGACGTTGGCGGCATCTCCGACCCAGCGGAGGGTCCGCAACAGCTCCTCCGGGCCGAAGGCGTGGTCCGGCACTTTGGCCACAAGCCCTTGGAGATGGCTTTCCAGCGCTTGCATGGCGTCCCATGCAACCACCGAAGCCTCGCCAAGCGTTCGGTCGCACTCTGCTAGAGTCAGGGCGAGTTCGCCTTTCTCCTTCTCTAGCGAGGTGACCTGTTGCAGAAAGTCATCCCGCTTTGCCGCAAACTCCTGCTGTGCAGCCTTCGCGGCTGACTCCCGCGCCGACGCAGCAAGTCCGTCGGCGTACGCCTTCGCTCCGGCGCATTCCGCTTCCAGCCGGCGGATGCGGGCATCCTGGGCAGAGCGGGCTCTCGAGGCTTCGCGTAGCTCCTCCTCGGTGGCCCGCAACCTATCCTCAAGCGCCCTTTGGGCACGAGTATAGGCCGTTTGCAAGACCTGCCCCAGCACGAGGGTCTGCAGAAGGGAGAGACTTAGCAAGCTCAGCCGGCCCAGGCGTGGTCCTATGAGTACTTACCCTCACACCGGACACCTCGAAGGCGTCCCCGAGGCGCCCCGCTTCGTAGGCCTGCAGCGCTTGCTGGTCGACGCTGGCAGCCGCGTCACCCACGATCCCGCGCCACGCCCTCAGCGTCTCCAGGGGAGGCACGAAGTCCGCGAGGCTCACACGCGCGGAGGTCCCATGTTCCGCCAAGCGCTCCTCCTCCGGAATGAGCGATGCTGCAAACAAGGATGCGGGTGAACACCGCAATGCATAAAAGAATACATCAGGGTAAGCTAAGCCATCCTACCTTCGGTAGCGGAAGGAGGGCTTCGGGGAACCGCCCCCTACTCCCAGACGGGGCTGCGGTGGCTTAAGCCCCCGCAGAAAGCATGGTCCCGCAGCGAGCAGAAGCCTCCGTGTTCGGGGCCGGCGACGACCGTCCCTGCGCGGCGGGCGGCATGGCCAGGGGGGCAGAGGGCGCGCACGCCGCAGTGTCCTCGGCATCGGCATCGGAGTCCCACAAGCTTCTGATGCCCGTCGCCACGACGAATCCTCGCGGCGTCCGGTGGAGCTCTGGCCGTACACACGGCCGCTTAGCCAGGGCAGGTAGCAGCGACACCGCCCCTACAGTCACTGCCGGCGAGGCCCCCGCGGCTGCAGCACCCGGGGGCGAAGGTTCCGCTGTGGCAGTTTCTGTAGGGGGCACCTCGTCTTCTGCTGCTGCTGTCGAGGAAGGCAGCACGGCTCCGTGCGCCCCCACGGAGGGCGTCTCCGGCACCACAGCGGCCACGGTCAAAGGCTCCACCTCAACATTGCCGGTCCTCGCGGATTCTACCTCGGCGACTGCGGCGGATGGCGAGACTTCCCCTCTCCGGCTGCTCGCGGCAAGCCCGCCGTCCAGGGCACTCGCCGAGGATCCCTCGCCTCCGGCGTCCGCGCCATCCAAGCCTGAAGCGGCATACTTCGCCGAATCCGACTCCGCGTCTGCCGCGCCCTCGGGAGCAGCGGTAGCAGCTGCCGCACCAAGCGCGGCAGACGCCCCGCTTCGGCCCCTCTTCCGAGACGGCGCCTTCTTCTTCACCGCACCATCGTCCGGAGCGGCACGGTCCAGCACGGCGAGGCCTAGGGCCTTGCATACGCGATTTATTCGCCCCAGCCCTGCCTCGGCGGTGGCGGACGCACGCTGATCGTGCTCCCTGCCGGTATACGACCCCAGGAATACGCGCGCGGCCTGCTCCGCCTCCTCCAAGCTAACCCCTGAAGCAAAGGAGATAACATCAGCATATAACGCACTTCGCGTGAATAGAGGAGAGACACGGTCGAGGCTTACAAAGACCGGACGGTGCCGGCAGCAAGCAGACCGACGGCGAAATGTTGTCGTCTCGACGCTTCTCGGTGGCAAGACGCCAGTCGCGAGCGAGCGGCGCCACGCCGTACATCACGTACTGTTCGGCGAGGTCGCGCATGTTGAAGCGGGCGGCCACGCCTACGAGCCACCGGGCCCTCCGCATATCCTCATCGTCGAGCGTCCGGCCGGGCAAGGGCTTGAACGCGATCGGTTGGCCCGTGCACTCAAGACCGCTCCCGCTCTCCACACGGTGGTAGAACCACCGCTTCATCCAATGCGACTCCCACTTCCCGCGAGTGGAGTTCGCGGGGAAGAGCTTGCCGCAAGTCGGCCGGAGAACAAAGGAGACGCTGCCAAAGCTCGACACCGTCCCATCGTTCCGCTCCTTGGGCTGGCACCGTGCCTCGTGCAGGTAGGCAAATAACGACGCACTGGGCCAGCATGCTCCCGAGCGCAAGGCCCAGCTGTAAACCGCGAGCCGGGCCACGGCATTCGGCGTCAGCTGCGCCAGCTCCAGCCCGAAGGTCCGCAGCACGTCGCCCACGATCGCTGCCGCTGGGACGCGGAGCCCTGCGTCGAAGAAGGCGACGAATACGACCGCCTCCGACTCCCCGGGGCGAGGTTCCGTCTCGACGGCGGTGGGTAGCCGCACCGCCTGACGCTCGGATAGCTTCCCCGCACGCAGCAGCGTTTGGATCGTCTTCTCGGTCGCAAGCGAGGGGCCCAACTCGCCGGAAAACGAGCCCCCCTTCTCCAGCCACCACTTATCCGCCACCGTCGGGTCGTGTTCGCCGAGCGAGTATTTCACCTCTAACGGTGAAGACCGCCGGCGGATGCCGCAGGCACCAGCCGACTGGCTGCGCTTGCCACCAGACGCCATCGCTTCTTGCAAAAGGAGTATAGCGGCGGTTGTACCGCGGGAGTATAGAAGGCGGCGCAAGCGAGAAGTGGGCGTAGAGCTGCGGGGGCGCTGTTACAAGGGTTATTTCAGGCCTCCTCGTCCCCAACACCGAAGCGTCGCGACGGTCCACATGCAGGACGCAACCGCAGTCGCACAAGGGTCCGCCCCGCACGCTCCCCCATAACCGAAGACGAAGAGGCGCGACCACGGCAGCAGGGACCGTCAGAGCACGTCGCTCCAATGACCCCCCGCCGCGTGCCACCCCCCGTACGAGCAAGCTGGAGCACACGAGGCCAGGCGTCGGAACGACCCCAAGCGCCATTAAGAGCACCACAGCGGGCCGTGGGATCATAACAACCTCGAAGCTGAGCCGTTCCTCGCCCGCCCCGTGTCCCCTTTCCCTAGGGAAAAGGCGAACCGCTACGATCACGCAACCGCCCACACCCCGTCGCGCGCCAATCGCAAACCGCCGCGTGCCCCGCACGCGCCCAGGCAAGCGCACGGTCTAACAACCTAGCCCTGGCAAGCCGGGGGCCGGCGCGATTTTAGGAGCCTTTACAGCGCATTACCGCATCAGGAGATCGCAGCCACCCGTTCGAAGGGTAGGGGACGGACCGCGCGCGTCTACTTCGACTAGGCGCCAGCTCCGCTGCCACCCGTTCGAAGGGTAGGGGACGGACCGCGCGCGTCTACTTCGACTAGGCGCCAGCTCCGCTGCCACCCGTTCGAAGGGTAGGGGACGGAGCGCGCGCGTCTACTTCGACTTGGCGCCACTTCTGCTGCGTCGACGTCGGCAGCTTGATACCGGCGAATGTCATACGAAAGTGCGGCACGCGCGTAGGAGGCCGTCTTCTCGATCGCCACACCAGCCTGGCGGCGGCTTCGGCCTGGACCTCGGCTTCGAGGAACGAACCCGCTTGCACGAATTCGCCCGGTGGCACCTCCCACACACGGCACAGGCAAGGGTAACGTCCCGCAAAGTCTGCCTTGTTCTCCTTAACAGGCCACCTACAGTGCATCAGCATTTTTTGAAATGATGCGGACGGGCTCCATCAGGAGCACCGACTGAAGGTAGGTCTGTTAAGAAGAACCGGGCAAACCTTGCTGTCGTACGCGAAAACGCAGCACGAAGGTAGGAAGCGCCATGGGTCAACCATAACAGACGCTAACCAAGCTCCCGAGAAAAGGGACCTCCATCTGTACATCAACATCCCTTAAGCCGCTCAGCGTCGCTAGGGAATGTTGATGCACGGAAGGGGCCCATTTTTAGGGGAGCAGCTTCTGTCAAATCACATGCAGGAACAACGCCGCACCAGCGCCGTATATATATACCCCATCAGCGGGGAGCCAACCGGCGGAAGTCCAATCGGCGTGAGCCCAACCGGCGGCAGCCCGACCGCCGGAAGTCCGCCGTCACATTAATGATCACGACGCCTCAAAGCCCACACCGCGCCCAGCACGCGTCGCCGCGTGGACGGCCAGAAGAATGGGCGTCGCAGCGCACCCCTTATCACTTAAAGCACATGCGGCGGCTCAGGGGCCCGCTACGCTTACCTACGCCGGCGCACGAAGCGCGCGTGTCTACTTCGACTAGGCGCCAGCCCCGCTGCCACCCGTTCGAAGCGTAAGGGACGGAGCGCGCGCATCTACTTCGACTAAGCGCCACCTCCACTGCCACCCGTTCAAAGGATAGGGAACAGCGCGCGCGTCTACCTCAACTGCAATCCACCCATCGGCCCCGGCTCCAGCCTCAGCCACCGGACCCCACTGTGCACCAAAGCTCTGCAAGATTCGGAGGGAGTTCACAGGCCGCAGGGACGGAGGGGGCCAAAGGACTCGGCAACATGGCTTCGGCCCTGTGAAGCCCTTCACCATGAGAGGCTCCTGTTGTGGGGGTGGCCCCCACCTAAACCCAGCAGGCCTGGTAGAAGGGTATAAGGTCCGGAATAGGCCATGTGTAATGACATAAGTGCCCCTGGAGGGGATACTCAAATGTAAGGGTACAACTGTAAAAGCACTCCCCATGTATATATATATATATATATGGAATACAGGCCATGGGGAAGACCCAAGCCATTACTCATCTCCCTCACTCTCCACTACCATCTCTCTCTCTGTTTGGTCTGTAACCACAACACAACCATTTCTGGAAACAAATTCTCCGTAACTTGACCCACGTTAGTCTATAAATGCATCATGCAACATGTATGCACCCAAGCATTGATTCTAACCCCTAGGATTAAACCTTAAACTCATGTGCACATGCCCAGCATAAAGATACCACTCAAAACCACCAAGAACACCTCCTATGTGTTCTGGCCGCCAGCAACTGGTCTGACTGTCGGTTGCCCACTGGTTATATCGCAATAACGACATCGATACTACTGCCCTGATACTACGACAATACAATGCTAGATATGACTGCTTGAGCTCAACTCCAGCTCAACCCTTTTTGGAAAAAAGCTACCACCAACTAGAATCTGGTCGTACTGCAACCCCGGTCTGACTGCCATTCAAATTTGGTACTACCACACTCAGCCGATCTGACCTTGGCTCCCATGTCAGTCTAACTGCCAGCCCTAAGCCGGTCAAACCGCTCCTTGCCAGTATGACTGCGGCCCTAATGTCGGTCATATCGCCAACAACAAAAGCAACTGAAAAATTGCAAACTCTCAAAAACCAAACTCAAACTCCTCAAACTCTCTGAACCAAAAGTATTTACTCATCAACACCATGGGATGACCTCCACATGGTCTCATACGGCCTTTTGTTTCTATTGTTTTCTTTTTAAGAAATATGGAAGGCCCGAAAATTTTGGTAATGATGTTTTTACAACAACAGGGTATTATAGTTTGAGGAAGGCTTTGTAAACATTTAACAAATATGTAGGTGGCCCTAGTAGTTCTCACAACATTACAAAGGGAGGACTGAAGATTTTAGGAATCAAAAGGCAAGTGTGACTAAAAGACTTTCTAATTATGACCAAGAGTCAGAAATTACATACAAAATTTGTTTGACTATTTCATTGACATTATGCAAGATATCTCCTAATGCAAGGTGAAGCTTTTCTGAGGACACGATAAATCTTCAACTTCCATCAACAAGGGAAATTTTAGAGAGTTGGTTAAGTGGTACAAAGATAAGAATAAGGAAGTGAAGAAGTCGTTCGATCAAGCTTCCTCGCATTGTGTCATGACTTCTCTAAAGATTCAAAAGGATATTGAGAAAGCTTGTGCGCAAGAGGTCACAAAGGTTGTTATGAATGAGATTAGAGATAGGAATTTCTTGGTGTTTATTGATGAGTCATGAAATACATCAATAAAGGAGCAAATGGCTATGATTTTGATGTTGGTAGTTTATTCTATGTTTTTAATTGTATTATTTATTCATGTAATCATGTGGTTGTATTTTAACTTAGCATAATATGTTGGATGCATGTTTTTTAACAATTAAGGGAATGTTATTGAAAGGTTTCTTGGTATTAAGCATGTGACAAATTGTACATTTGCTGTATTAAAGGAAGTTTTGCTTGCTTTGCTTGGAAAGCACCAACTACTAATTTTTAGGCTACGAGACCAAGGTTATGATATAGTTTCAAATATGAGAGAAGAATTTAATGGCTTGCAAAGGTAGATCGAGAGGATCGACGTATTTTTAGGCTACCATATGCTTTCTATGTTCACTGCTTTTCCTATCAGTTGCATTTAGTAGTTATAACTGTTGCAAGTTGTAGTAAAGCTATTGCTAATTTTTCAACTATGTTCCCTTGATAGTGACCATTGTGAGTGCATCCATGCAAGAGAATAGACGCTTCGCTTACAAAGTATCAAGATGTCTTGTTGGAGAAGCTGGAGAATGGTAAAGTTGCTGCTGGAACTAGATTGCATCAAGAAATGATCCTAGCTAGACCTTCAGATACTAGATGGGGCTCCCATATAAAAAACCTTGATGCATATTCATGAAATGTAGGAGGCAATGTTAGAGGTGCTAGAGATTGAGTAAAAATGCATGTTAACCATCAAATTATAGTGGAGCATCGGGTTTGACACAAAAATAGGAAGTTTTGAATTTGTATTCATCTTGCATTTGTTGATAGACTTGTTGTGCATCACTAACGAGTTATCACTTACTTTGCAAAGGAGGGATCAAAATATTATTGAAGCCATGGGTTTACTCGTAGATGTGAAAGTACGCTCACAAGACATAAGGGACCATGGGTGAGAGCCATTATTCCAACAAGTCAAAAGTTTTTGTAAAGCAAATGAGATTCATGTCCAAATATGGAAGGACTCATACTAGTAAAAGGTATGTCTACACGTAAGAAGCATACGGTGACTTACCTTCATTATTACCATGTTGAGATTTTTATTGCTGTTATTGATGCCATTATATTAGAGATGAACAATCGGTTCAATGAAGTTTCTTCAGAGTTACTGTTATGCATGTCTTGTCTTGATCCAAAGGATTCTTTCTTTAAGTTTGATGTAAATAAGCTTGTTCAACTTGCTGAGATTTATACTGATGACTTCATCATGGCTGACCATTTGTTGTTAATAAATCAACTTGAAACCTTTGTTCTCAATATCAGGAGTAGTGTACAATTTCATGATTGTGGTGATATTACAAAGCTAGCTTAAAAGATGATTGAAAAGGAAAAAAATATAACTTTTTCATTGGTCTATTGCTTCATTGAATTAACACTGATTCTTCTAGTAGCAATGACATCAGTTGAAAGAGTCTTTTTAGAGATGAATATTATCAAGATATATTTGCATAATAAAATAGCAGATGAGTGGTTTAGTGACTTGATGATATGCTACATTAAGTGAGAGATATTTAGAAGTCTTGATGATAATAGAATCAGCAAACACTTTCAAAGTATGAAATCTTGTAGAATGACATTGCCTCATACCTGTATTACTCAATACTAGCGCTTTAGTGGTATGTTACATCCTTTTTCCAATCTTTATAACTATTCACAATCACAAGTTATGATTTCATCACTAATTTTGCGTACATATAGCTACTTACATGTATTTATGGGCTTTTAGGAGCACACTACCCATTACCAAGGTACAATCTTCATTGTATTTTGCATTTTTTTATGATCATCTTCTATTTATGTATGATTTTGAATTACAAAAAATAATTTGATTTATGTTTCTGGCTTATTTTATATTGACCTTGTGCCATTAGCATCTATAAACTTTAGTCCCGGGTCCTAGATCCGCTGCTATAAGATATATACGATGCATCACTTTCGTTGCCCTAGTTGGGCAGCCCTGTATGTTGATGCATGCTTGTACAAAAAGGGGAGAAAAAGAGACATGAGCATGCATGGCCATGCATGTGTACGAGTACTATGTATGAATGTATGCATGCATCCGTACTTGTTTAAGATAATATATACAAAATGGGAGTAGTACGTACTACAATAGTACATACAGGACCTGTATATATATAGCCATGCATGATTGTCACTTGTGAATCTTGGGCATATTGGGCCCCCTATGGCAGAGTAATGCTAGTTTTGGCCCTCCCATGCGTGCAAGGACATATGTGGCCCCCTAGCGTGGCTCCCTACCGCGCCACCCTCCTGGTGCAGCCGCTCAGCGCGTGAGCACACATGGTGCGCCCGCCCACCGCACCATCTCCCCCTGACGCGCCCCCACCGCACCACCCTCTACCCTCCTGGCGCCCCAGCCCACTGCGCCACATCTCCTAGCACGGCCTGCAACCGCACTAGCCATCCCCCACCCACGCCAACTTAGTGCCACCCGCCATCACCTGCTTGGCCGGCCCCCTTCCCCTCCACGCGCGTTCTCCAGATGGCAGTGCTAGCATGACTGGTCCCCTCCCCTCTCCTCTGCTAGTTGTTTAAATGGTGCGGGGATACTCTTTGAAAGAGGCAGGAGCATCATTTTGCAGACGAGCGAGAAGCCGAGAGAGGCAGTAGATAAGAGATCATGTAAGGCCATTCAAGCGTTGGATTTTTGAGTTGTTTTCAATTTGAATTTGAAGTTTGCGCATTTAGGAAAGTTGCAGATCGGTGTGTGAGCATCTGAAAGAGGTAATTTTCATCAGCATTGGCTATTTTTTGTAGCAACACGATTGGCATGTAATTAAAAAATGGTAGTTTCTTAGTATGAAATGGTGGTAGTTAGGCTTGTGTAAATGGGCTAATTTTTATGCATTGCAAAATACTTATTATGCTTAGCATTTTATGTGGTTAGCACTGTCACGTTAAAAATTGAATATCGTTGTTGTTATTTGCTTAGAAATATTATGAAGTATTGTTATGAGTAATTTTTGAATTTTAGGGGGTACATGTGTCGTATGCTCAGTTGTGCATAGTTTAGCAACAGCAAAAGTAGTGTGAAATGGTGATACTCAATGTCGGACACTCTATGAATTTTTTAGGTTAGATTGGATGGAGGGGTAAACTGTGATAATTACAATGAAAATAAAAATGCTTTAGACTCTGAGAAATGTAAGTAATATTGAAATAACCATTGTGGCTTTTTGTGCTTTTTTTAAGAAATTGACAGCATTTAATAAAGAGAAAAGTTTAGTAAAAAGACAAAAATGTCCATATGAAAAGATGAAAGCCTCAATTTATTTTAAAATGCAAAAAACATCAAAAAATCATGAATTTTCTAGTTGTTGGTTAATATGTCAGTCAGGTAACAGGGCCTATTGTGCACTTGTTTTAGGTACGCCATGTCAGACATTCAGGATTTATTTGTGTTCTACGAGGATCATCTTGTACGTGACGGACTGTACGGGGCGGACTTATCAAATTGTGACGAACTATGATCCGGGCTCCCGGTCTGAAGGGCATGGGCCTCTTAGAGCTCAGGAGGTGCGTCCGTTCTGCGTTCGATCGCGTCATTGCAAGGAACAAGCTGCGCATTGAGGCGTTGTACGCCTCCATAGTAGGTGGTTCAGGGGATAGCTTATGGCAACTTCTGATGATGACAAGTTACATGTCGTGGGCCAATTACATGGAGGTTGTCTGCAATCCTGCTGCTGCAATATATGCTAGACCGACGGTGTATGTTCAGTTCGTGGAGTGGATGGAGTCATCGAGCATGCCTGATTCCATGAAGGCGGTGTTGATGTAGTTCTTGGGTTGGTCTCTAGCACTGATGTAGATGGTGCTACTAGTGGAGATGCGGGTGAGGCGGTGAGTGATGGAGACCTGGGAGGTGTGCTGCAAATTTTGAGCCCAACGAAGGCGCACAGGGATGGTGGGCAGCCTGCATTGACTACCACGAGTAATTGGCAGACCAGGTGAAAGAAGTGGAGAGTAAGGAGGGGGAGTACGTGAAAACATCTAGTTCTACAGACATAGGAGATGGAGAAGCTGTTGCGGGACGTGTAGTCAATAGTGTTGTTACCACCGATGGTACTTATATCAGCTGTAGATTGGACGACAACATTGCGACATCGTTGGTTCTGTGGCAAAACATGCCAAAACATGTTTTGTTCACACATATTACAAAATAAATTAACCAAGTACACTGTGTAACGAGCCTTAAAAATATATTTCACAATGTGTCCACCTCATTTTCTATATTACAAAATTCTGTAACGATTAGTATACGTAAATTAATTTCTGAGGATAATCCAGAACTGTCATATTCTAAAAAATTACACAACCAAGTACACCAACCCGAAACGACGCGTGTAATGTTCAAAATTTCTGCAAAAATTACATTACCAACTATACTATGCAAGGAGCATTCAAAAAGTTTTTGTAATGTTTGGACTTCATGTCCTACATTAAACATTTTGTACAAATAACAAAATTACATAATTTTTCACAAATAATTCATAAATGTTACATCTACAAAACAAATTATGCAAGTGAGTACATTATGTCGGAAGGCTCTACAAAAAATTTATAGTTTTTTGAACCTATTTTTATATTTACAAATTTCTATAAACAAAAAAATTAAAAAACTAAAATGCTCCTCACGTGGCACCTGGGCGCGCCACCTCACTCACGCGGCACCCGAGCGCACCACCTCACTCGCGCAGCACCTCCCTCGTGCGGCACCCAGGCGCGCCACCTCACTCACGTGGATCTCCCTTGTGCTCCTACCGACCGTGCCATGCCACCTCCTCTTTATGTGATTGCCAAGCGTGGTTCCCAAGCATGTCAGGGGGGCTACAATTGCCATTTCGCCACATTGGGGGGCCAGTTCTGGGATTACGGGGAGCGCCCGGGGGGGGGCTAGAAGGGGCTTCCTTTGTAACTTTCTGCATGCATGGCTCAAAAAGATACAATAAGGCCTACTTTTTTGGATTTGCTAGCGCCCGGACGTCTGATCTCAATATGTTCCAACTATGTATGCAACATTTTGATTTCATGTATGTAAGAAAAACAATTGATAAAAATCTCAATATTGCACACATAAAATCTCAATGTTGCACACATGAAATCGAAATATTGCAGACATAAAATCAAAATATTGCACATGTGAAATAAAAAGGTTGCACACATGAAATCAAATAAAAATATCAATATTGCACACATAAAATCGAAATATTGCACAACTTAAATCGAAATGTTGCATATATAAAATCAAAATATTGCACATATGAAATGAAAAAAATGCACACATGAAAGAAATACAAATCTCAATGTTATATACATGAAATCAAAAAATTCCACATATGAAATCAAAATGTTGCATACACGAAATAAAAAATGTAGCAACAAAAATATGAACTAAAATATTATAAATATAGATGAAAAATATTATAACCGAGCATATATGGAGCCAGCTCTCGGATCGGACGTCCGGCGGTAGCATTTCCCCTTTTTTTGTTTTGAACTCAAAAGACCAATGTGTTCTATTGTCTTGTCCCATAGCGTGTTAACGCAGGATAATGTGGGCTTTGAAGCCCAGGATAAATGGAGTCCACCACTTGGGCAAATGGTATTCGTTTTCGTTGTCCCCCGTTTAGGCATTATTCTCAGCGAGAACGCCATGGCAGCGAGCTAGCGACTGACCGAGACATATCGATCAAATTATCTAACCGGCTTTAACAAAAATAAAGGCGATTAACTCCATCTGTAGTGCCTAAGAGCAAGTTTAATAAGGCTGACTGTGCTAGCTATAAGGGAATCCATGTCAGCATAGTCCTATGTGGAGGGGAGAGAAAAGGAGAGAGAGCCAAGCCGACTCCCATGCAAGAGTCAGGCTATAGCACAGAAAAAGAGACGTTATCCATGCATGTACCAATAGAACTAACTGCTATACCCATGCATGTATTAAATGACCAATACTCATGTATGTATTAAATGATTGAGAGCTCTTGTAGAGACAACTTATAGCCAGCTTATTGTATGAGTTGGCTGCATCTTACCTTTTGATGACATGGAAATGTATTGGAGGTAGCAGCTATCTATACTATTAAACTTGCTCTAAGTAGTATGAATTAAAGCCACTAGTCATTCTAATTAATCCCTCTTGATTAGGAAATTAAGGCAGCTTCTATCTGCTAGTACATTAATGTATACTCCAACTTGACAATGTTGACATAGACAGTCTCTCGAGCATACAAATTAGGCCAGTCTCAGTGGAGGTTTCATGTTCCAGTTTCCAACACACCTATATTTTGGAAATAGTGCAGAAGAGTTTCATCCCCATGAACTCTCTCTACTCCCATGAAACTTTTATCATCTCTCTCTTCATCAATACAGTGCCATGTCAGCGTATTTAATGCCTATGAAACTCCATAAAACCTCCACTGAGACTGGCCTTAGTACTATGTACAATCATGGGGCCATGCAATGGGTAGATGAGACGTTGCTTTATAGTTAGTACATACCCTTGTATCTAGAAGCTTTTTAACTTATAGTTTATGTTTATGGCTTTTGTTGAACAAACAATGAGACAATATCTTCGTCACCTTTTTAAAGCGGTTTATTGGGATAGTTTTTTCAAAATAGTTTATCAGCATTTAGTTTATTCATACAGATACTTGCATTAAAACTAAAAACCATCGACCGCAGCCACGGCCGAAAAGAAAGACCGGCTACTCCCTACATTACACACACATGGATGCATGCTTAATTACTCGTTGGCTTGTCGCAAGAAAGGTAAAAGGCTGCAACTGCAGCAATCCTGGTTCTTCGTTTTTGTGTGACCAGACCGAATGGACTAAATTTTCCTTTTGAGAATAAAATGGACTAATATATTAGTAAAGACTAAAGACAATTGAAGGCCTATATGGTCGGATCATGCCCGTTGGGCCAATTTGGATCTCGCCAATCCAAACCACATCACGGCCCACTCGAAGCGGCCTGCCAATGAGAGCGTGGGCCCCATCGCCGCTGCTCCAGCAGAGGAGAGGATTCTCACGTTCGCCGCCTCCGCGGCTCTGCCTATCCCATCCTCGGATACTCCTAACCTCGCGCGTGCGCATCGCCGCCGCCGCCGCCTCCTTCTCATCGCAATGGGGCTGCGCCCGCCGGAGCTCCGCTTCGCCGCCTTCGCCGGCCTCGGCGCGTTCTCCCGGCCCAGCCGCATCGCGCCCTCCCCGCTCGCCGCGCTCGCGGCCCCGCGCCGCCGCCGCCGCCGCTCCCCGTCCCCGTCGCCTTCCCCCTCTCCCTCCGACTCCAACCCGTCCACCACCTCCGCTTCCGTTTCCACCGGTAAGTCTCCGCTCCTCGTGCGGCTCTGGTAGTCTAGTTGTGATACTCCCATGTGTTCGCTCGCTTGCTTACCGAATGGGATGGGGATCTCTGCAGACGGGGCGGAGGGGCAGATGGGGCCGGAGTGGAAGAAGGTGAGCGCGAAGCGGTTCGGGATCAAGGAGTCCATGATCCCCGACGAGGCGTGGAACGTCCTCCACCGCCTCCGCAGCAGAGGTGCGCCCCTGTCTCGCTGGCTTGGTTGCTTTATCGTCGAAAGATTGAAATGTTGCTGTTGACCTGAAGCACAAAAAATGTTTAATTTCTCGTGCGGTTTCTAACGAGATTCTGTGGTTGCAGTTGTTGCTGAAAACATGAGGGTAAATGGTCATTTTGTTGCGTTGTAGATATGTCCAGCAATAGCGTTAAATTAATCTCACAGTTTTAAGTGGTGGGAAACATGAGATGACATACTGAAAGGTTTTAATAGTAGCAAATGATCTTTTATTTTGATCTCATCTGTTGATCTCTATTTAGTGCGAAGGTGTCAAATTGATCAATATTCCTTATATAATGATATAAAAGTTATTTCTTGTCGAAATATTGCTCCTTCATTATATCCTTGTGGTAATTTGCAGTTCCACTATTACAGTTGTTAGTGTAGAGCTAGCATTTCTTCAGGTCTGATAAATGGCTTGGAGGAGAAAGGAGAAACCTTATTGCATATTTGCTTTATCTAACAAATAATTTTAATTCCACTGTGCTTTCCGTGCTGTTAACTAGGTGCAAACATTCAGTGCTTTTGGACCGGATAATTTGATTAAAACTTTTTTTATATATTCTAATTTATAAGGCCACTGTGATAAGCTAATATTTTATGTGTTCAGCTGGACTACCCTTTTAACTTTTGCTTTTTAGCTGTTGCACTCTCTGGTCTGATGATACGTCTCTTCTTTCTGCAGGATATGATGTCTACCTGGTTGGTGGTTGTGTTCGAGATCTCATAATGAAGAAAACCCCAAAAGATTTTGACATAATAACGACAGCTGATCTTAGGCAGGTTATGACTCAAATTAACGAGCTTGCTATCCTGATGTAGTGATGTTCTTAAAATGGAATTGGTACCAAGTTTTAAGGCATACATATTCAGGGAGCTAGTTTTTGTACTGACATGTGGAGATATTAGGTTTTCTAGAATAGTTTTGCAAATATCAACTACAACGAAAACATGTAACTTATTTGCTTGGTATTGTTGACAAAGCTACTTTCCGTGTATTACATGCATGCAAAATTTCATATTCTAAAATAAAGGGATACTTTAAGCATTCATCTATCCATAATATGTAAGGGCCCACAAAAAACTTTATTTTTAATTTTGCTGTACTTTTGTTTGAGGAAAAACATTTGTCGTGCTTGAAAGCTGCATCACATATGTTTTGTGTCATCTTTTCTAGTCATGTTACAGAACAAACAGATAATGGAATCTCCCAAATGATTCACTATCTTTGTAAACCAACTGCACTACCAAATGCACCCAAAGTGCTCTTCTTTTTAACACATGACGTAAAGCTTATAGCACCATACTTTTTATTGTAAACACCACTTGTAAATCACTTGGTAGCTGGATCTTTGAGTGTTTAAATGGTCCATGCTCAGCAATGCCCAGTCATTTCATTCAGTGGTTCTATCTATTAGTGCTGTTATAGTCCTCTTTTGAGTTTTTTTTTTTTTGAGATGTGATGATGCCTTGCTTGGAAAATGGAAATGATGATCCAGTTTGTAGAACTAAATGGAAATGATGATCCAGTTTGTAGAACTACTTTCTTAGCTTCAGATTTTACTGTTTCTTTTTTATGCATTTGCATGGTGGCCAGTGCTGCATAGACAGTTCTACTTGATGACATACATGTCTAGTGCTTCCTCCAAAAATAAAAGCACACGTGCCTAACAATTTTGGATACCTGAGATGGCTCTGGCTCATATTGGAGAACCAGCAGTATTTTGGTTCCAATTTTAACCTGTAAACCGCATGATTGATATGCAACCTAGGACGTGATTCCATACAAGAAGAAGTTGGTATTGTTGGATAAATAGGTCAAGCTTTTTAACTTATGTATCAATATGGTGATTCCATACGAAATAATATATAAATGAGATAATTTGCTCAGTGCCATCGCAAAAAATGGCAACTTGAAAATACCATCGCAAAGAAGAGGTGCTGTGAAATACCATCGCAAAGGCCGAAAATCTGCAAAATGCCACCATCGTGACTTCTTCCATCCGCGTTGAAGCGAATTGACCATTTTGCCCTCATTCCTCCTCCTTTTCTTTATTTTTCCTTTTGTAATACCAGTCTCACATGTCATTCTTCCCTCCAAGAGCATGGGCCAGTGGACGACGTTCTAGGCCAAGAGCATGGAAGCGATGGTGATCAACTCCTTGGAGTACCTGTACTTCTTGGATGCAACGATCGCCTTGGAGCACCTCTAGTATCCTCCTCCCGGTCTTGGTGAGCTCACCGTGGCTATTGAGCCATGTGCGCCCCGAGTGGCCAGCGTGTTGGTTGGCCGACGCCTTGGAGATGGGCATGACGAATAGGTACTTGATCTTGCAGAACCCTAGGTCGATCACGTACTTGATCCCGTCCATGGTCAGCATGGAACGGACTGCTGGGACCAAGGCGAAGGTGGTGACACATGTGGTTCAGCCTGAAACACGGTGGAGCGATGACAACGCCGACGACATATGCTTGGAAAACGTCTGCAATCACTGCCAAGAATTTTTCAAGTTTTGTTCGCATCACATCGTGTTCTAGCATCTAAGCAACCTATTCTCTAAGTTAATTTGATTTTTGTGTAGCTAATCACCCGGAATCGAACTTTCCTCAAAATTGACCAAATTTGCTCCTTACCGTTGATTCGTCATCTCCGGTGAGCCATACTTCGATTCCTCGCATCTCAACGATCCTCTCTACTCCCTCTACCTTTCCCTCAAATCAATTTGAGCAATGCACCACCGTGGAACCCTAGCACCGGCGCCCTACCCTTCATTGCCGTCGCCCGCCGTCGCTAGCCATCTCTGGCCATCCTCTGGTTGAGCCGACTGCACGGGAGCACTCCATGAGGTCACGCCATGCCCATGTGCGTGCCGCTCTCCGCCGGCCGTTGCCGGAGCGCTGCCGCAACTGTCGCCCGCTCTTGTCCACCACCCCAACCGCTGTTCATGCCTCTACCATGCGCCGATGCCCGCACCGCCACCTCCTATGGCCCTGCTGTGGCCATGGCAACCCATTTTACTGGTCGCCCATGTCGCCCACCACTTCCCTCTCCGGCGCCGCCGCCTACCCTCTGTTCCCCTATGTTCTCTGCTTTCTCCAGAATGCCAAAGGGTAAAAGTGTCATTTATAATTTCTCTCACCTAAATGGCAATTAATGGAGCAAATGGATGGAAAAGCTAATGGCGATGGCATTCTTCAGAGTTTTTTGCGTTTGCGATGGCATTTGTAAGCTCGGTCTCCTGGCATTGGTATTTTGCAACTTGCGAACAATTGCACTGGTATTGAGCAAATTAGCTCTATATAAATATGGCACATGCTTAAATTTCTGTCTACATATTTATAGCTTTAGTAGTTATATAGTTTTGGCGAAAAGTGCATGTATTTTCATTATCATACCACACGTGGGTCGCTGTTGGTGTAGTTAAACCTAAGGCTCCGTTCATGCTGTGGCTTTTGGCTGAAATGATACTATAGAGGTTGTTAGTTTTTTTTTTGAGGTATTCAATTAAAGGAAAATGAATAAAAATAGGAAAACACCATTATATCTCTATGGATAATACAAAGGAAAAAGGAAAAAAGGGAAAAAGGGGGAAAAAGAAGAAAAAAAAGCCGCGTTAAGAAGGCAACTCGTTCCAAACGGCTTTTGGCTTCTAAAGCCAGAAGCTTTTTGGAACATGGCCTAAATGGTGTCACTGTCCGACTCTTTATTCTTTTTCAAGGCTTCAGGATTGTTACTTGAGATGACAAAGAAAACTTTGTTGGTACAGTGTGTTTACTACTTTATACTGATTAAGGATATTGCTTTCAACTCCTGCAGGTGAAAGACACTTTCTCGGGATCGGCTGTTATAGTAGGAAGGCGGTTTCCAATATGTCATGTATATGAGAGCAATTCCATTGTTGAGGTTAGTACATCAGCATTCTTACTGATTGTATATTTCGGCACCCTGTGCATCATATCTAGTTTTTTGGCTGCTACATTGCAAGCTGTACACTTTGTTGTTGGCATTTAACAAAATTAGATTTTTTTTTCTTTCGCGCTACAATGTGCATCAAGCTGGATATTTCTTATGACTTCTTGTTGGTAGGTATCAAGTTTTAATACTTATGCATGGGGTTCAAATGGCAATCACATGTACACTTCAAAGAGTCCCCATTGTAGCAAGAATGATTATGTGCGCTGGAAAAATTGCCAAGGGAGGGACTTCACTATAAATGGGTTAGTCCTTCTGTCCTTTATGAAGATAACTGGTTGTGATCTTGCAGGCTGTAGGATATATATTTTCTGAAGATAAATGTGTGCAGGTTAATGTTCAACCCATATGCAGAAAAGATCTATGACTACTTTGGAGGCATTGAAGATATTAAGAAAGCTAAGGTATGTTGTACCTATTTGATCCATCTTTGCATCAGCTCAACATCGTCCTTTTCCTGTGTTCATTCTGTAATCTTCCTTTTCCCGTTTCACCAGGTTCGTACTGTAATTCCAGCTGGCACTTCGTTTCAGGAGGACTGCGGTCAGTATATAAAGTTCAATTGTATCTTTCTTGTCTTTCTGCTTAACATTTTTGTTTTTCTGTGTGAGCTTTTGGCATTAATGTGTTCATGTAATTAACAGCTCGTATTCTACGTGCAATCAGAATTGCAGCTCGTTTAGGGTTCAGCTTTCCCAAAGAAACAGCTTATTATGTGAGAACTCTTGCCTGCTCTGTGGCAAGACTTGACAAGGTTTAATCCTGGCATGCACAATGTGCTTTCACTTTGTGAATGATTTTTTTCCTTTCATTTTAAAAAATTGTAATGAAGTAGCTTATATGTTTGCCTCTAAATGATTATCTTTTACAGGGAAGAATACTCATGGAGGTTAACTATATGCTTGCTTATGGTTCATCTGAAGCTTCTTTAAGGTTGCTTTGGAGATTTGGTCTTCTTGAACATTTGTTGCCCTTTCAGGTATAACCACGGTCAATATGAATAGACATATATAGAAAGTGAGTATTATGTGGCTTTTAGTTTTTGTGCTTTTGGCTGAATGAGTTGATTTAACTGTACAGGCAGCATATTTTTCTTCATCTCGTTTCAAGAGGAAGGATAAAGGGACTAACATGCTACTAGTAAGTGCTAGATTGATTTTGAAATGTTCTTTTTTGTTTGAAAGGCAGTTCCATGTTTTGGTGGCATGCTACAATTCGTGCAGTGGATTTTTTAATGGAGTTTTAGTTGCTAAATTTTTTCTATTGAGCTTATTGTTTATGTGTGCAGGTCTTATTTTCTAAGCTGGATAGGTTTCTTGCACCTAATAGGCCATGCCATAATAGTTTATGGTAAGAGTTGAATTATTCAGCTTATTATTTACAGACAAGGCCGAATTTTTTTTTTTGTCTTGGTTGTTTTATCTCTTGCTGTTATGGACTGTTAAACTTTCGAAGATGGAATTAGTCAAGTTACTATGAATGTTACTAAAGAATCAAACCATCAAAACCTCTACGATACAAGATGGATACATGTGTTTTCCCATGGGATTTACTCTTGTTCCCCAAGATGATTTTCTACTTGTTTGCTATTTCTACAGGATTAGCATTCTAGCATTTCATGAAGCATTGGTACACCAACCACGGGATCCATTGGTGGTGGCTACTTTTGCACTAGCTCTCTACCTTGGAGGTGATATGTCGTTGGCAGTGGATATTGGAAAATCAATCAACCGTCAACATGATGCTGGCTTTTCAGAGCTCTTAGAACCGAAATTGTGGGACGATAAGCATTTGGTAACTGCGGTACAAGGCCTTGCTGCCTCAATGAAGCGAGCGCTAACTGAAATGACTGACGAGTACTATGTCGCAAATGCTATGGCTAAAATCCCTCAAGCACCATCCTCAGATCTTGTAAGCACAACCCTACTCCGCCTTCCATTTTATTTTAGAATTTTCTCCAGTGCATGGAAGTCATAACTCATAAGGTCTGTTTATTACTCACAATCTAACGCTCCATAGTAGAAGTTACCTGTGAGAATGGTACTGTGGGAAAAGCATCTTATATTACCATTTCTTTAATAAATGGTCGATACTGTTTGTCTGAGTGGTGGTACATCCAGGCGTTCAGCACAAAAAAAAATCTCATAGTTTATGTTATTTCTCATTAGTACTAATTTCTTTGTGCACACTGGATTGAATCTGGCCTAAAAACTTGGACAATCTAACTTGTGGTCACTTTGCCAGGAATAGCTAGTCCTAGACTAATGCATTGCATCCTAGCATTTCCTGAATGGACTGTTTTTCCTCTGATACTCTTGTGACTTAGTTATAGTATTTTTCTTCCTCTTTTTCTGTGCACAACATTGCTATGCTTGGTAGAAATGAATAGAAAATTTTGGCAGCCATGCTATGACTGTTTCTTACATTTTAAACAATAACTGACTGATATTAGTGATGCCACTCGCTGTGCTGATGCTGATTTACGGAAATGGTTAGAACATATGGCCTGTTCGTATTGGCTTTTGCTTCTGATTTCTGTTTCTAGAAGTAGAAGTCAATATGAACACCCCAGCTTTATAAGCTGCTTCTATCAGGCACTACTATTTATCAGCTACTACTTTCCGCTTTCACAAGTTGTAACATATTTTGTAGTGCCTTTTGTTGCACCGTCTTTTTTATATAATGTACTACTATTCATCAACCGCTTCTGTTAGTCACTACTATTTATCAGCTGCAACTAAAAGTTATCAACAAAAGCTAATATGAACATGCCCTAATAGACCAGTGCAACTGTTTATATTAATGTTCTGTGTATTTCCTATTAAGGAACCATATCTTTTATATTTTAGGTATTTATCCCACTACAAGCATACCTGAAGGTTCTCAAATTAATTGAGTGTGTTCAACATGGAAAGGAGCATGGCTACGAACCAAAAAGTGATGGAAATATTGATTATCACAATCTATCTAATGGTACACCTGCAGAAGTAAGAAATGTCTTTACATTGGTTGTCTTTGACACAATATACCCCTCAAACCTGGAGAGTCAACATGACCTGAGCTCTTGAAGATCAAGCTTTCTGGGCATGATCAGTGATGAATTATTCAGGGCTTCCGTATGGGACCTGGTGCTGCCTGCAGCTTATACTGCAGATTGTAGGATGGCTTTCTGCTGAAGCTTCCAGAGCTTGAATGGCTTGAACTGCTCTATCAAATCAAGGCAGAACAACAGATCTTATTACTAGGTCTGATACTGTGGGTATAATCTCATCTTGCGCGATAGGTTTGTCATCGGCCTATGGTGTGCGCATAACTGCAACATGGCAAGAGCTTTGGGTTTCTGGGTGGTATAATTCTTCCTAAAGTTATCAGATGTGTCTTCCTAAAGCTATCAGATGTCAACATTTCATTCTGAATAGTTGGAAATGCTGTTAAATTATGGAAGTTCGCAAAAGGATTTTCTGTATTGCTAATCGGTAAGCAATGCCCCCTACATATGATTCCTTTTTTTTTTTGGTCCGAATAGAGGTTGCAATGCTCGTTTACGTTAATTCCCAAAAGCCTTGTGATAGTTGCAAATATTGCTAGCCATAAAACTATTGTGCACCTTGCATTGCCCATTTTCTGTTTCGAGACTAGTTTTCCTGGAGCAATGCTATTTTTATGCAGTATATTTTCCATTTATTCGTACTTTGTAAGTCCGGTGTTTCTAACTTATCTGACCAAACAAAACGGTGATGCTTGTATGTATTTTTCACTGTTGAGTTGGTGTCTTTCGTGATTAGAGATGGCAATGGGTACCTGATACCCGAATACCCGACGGGTTTTACCCGATAAAGAGACGGGTATGGAAAATTTTATGTACCCATGGGTACTTTATTGGGCGAAATCCTCTACCCGCCGGGTAGGCGGGTGCGGGTATATACTACCCATACCCGCCTACCCGCGGGTAATGAATACCCGCATTAGACAACTAGACATCCCACTCAAATGTTAATTTTATTATCTACTTGTTGTTGATTGTTTATTTGTTTGTCATATGTTGATATGGTCATGTCAAGTATGTTTATGTGATGTACTAATTTTGATCATTAGACGCTTTTGTGCTTGGCATGTATGATTAATGAATGTCTAAATTGATGATATTCTTATGTGTTGAACCGGGTATGCTTACGGGTACGGGTTACCCGTCGGGTAGTAATACCCGCGCGGGTACGGGTATGGGTAAATTTTCCTACCCGCGTGCGGATACGGGTAACCCGACGGGTAAATTTATACCTAGCGGGTACGGGTATGGAATGGCAATACCCGATGGGTATTTACCCATTGCCATCTCTATTCGTGATATGTATTTTAGCACTTGTTAGTCATCATTAGTAGAAGGGTGTTTGTATTGGCTATGATTTGTAGGTTTTGGCTGAAAATGAATAGTAATAGCTAAAAGAAGTGACTTTTAAAAGAAAAAGTGAGCAATAGGGAAAGTGAGGAAAAGATGCATGTGTGAGACGGAGTGAGACAAGTGGAGTGTACGATGCGTCCATAACTCTTGACCTTATTCTTGGAGTAAGATGGGAACAAGAGAAGTGAAGAATCTGCTTTAGAAAGCAATGTGTTCATATTAGTTTCTGGTTTCTTCGAGCAGAATCTAAAATAGAAGTCAATATGAATTGGGCCAAAGTCTCCTATAGCAGTTCATGCCCCCAAAAAGAAAACTGAAAGTAAATGCAATATGGAAGGTTCATTACTCCATATCTATGTTATAATATACAGACACCAAGCGCACTCCCATATCCACCTAGACGCATGCAAAGGAGGTTGTTAGTTAAATTCTTGATTCCCTCAATTTCAAATTTCTTGTTTGCCAACTCCCAGATGAATGTCCTATATTTTGTTGGCGTGTGACAATGAGAGGATATTTTGAGAAGAAAAAAAAGAACCGTGAAGCACCCCATTGAGGCGACAATCGGCTTCCGCGTTTTACTTTTGGATCCTTTTTGACTCATTGGATTTGCAAGCCAATAATCAGTTGATCCACAGAAGGTTCTTGCTAGCTTTGCCTTAATGGAAGACTCGATCGTCCTAACCTTCAACTGAGAACCACAAATTAAAACATGTAAAATGGGCAAAGTTTTAGGGCCCGTGAGGGATTGAAAAATCGGTGACCCAGTGGCAGAGTTTGCTTCGAAGTTGGGAGTGCGCCAAATACGAAAATACTACTTGTTCTTTTTCCGACACGCGTCAACGATGATCAGTCAGTAGAGAACAAGAATATTCTATTTTATCTCCTCACGGCATTGCCCATAGATTGTCCAACAATAACGACGTACCTTACATGTTTTCTTAAGTGATTTTTTGCAGAGACCTAGTTCAAAGGAGAGTTTGTCAAAAACTTACTGCATCGAATAACAGATTTAGAACAAAAATAATATAGGGGTCTTATGCTTTATGTATATACTTATTAATGCAACGACCTACGGGTATAATCAAGGCAAGTACAAACGAATATCACTCATTTTGTATCATATTCTGTATTTTTCCTCAGAGTCAGAGTTAGACATTGATAACGCTGGATATCCATTTCTCCATTCCGTATTTATTCCATAAGTGTTTGGATAGTCGGATGAAAATTATCCGTTTCTTTTGCACCCTACACAGGACATTGGACAATAGGGTGCAATCAGAGTGAGCACAGAGAGACTAATTGTCGAGATATCAAAGGAAGAGCATTCAGTATTTCCTACATATTTAGATGTAGCAATCTGACTATATGTTATCTTGTTTCTAAGTGAAGTCACAACAGACTTCCTTATATCACTTGACATACATATATATATACAGATGGATATTACTTATTCCGTATCTTGTTCCATATTTTTTTTCACGGAATCGGACATGGAAGTGCCGGATACCCATTTACCCCTTCTGTATTTGTTCCGCGAGTCTTCGGTCGATTGGTCGGGTGAAAATTATCCGCTCCATTTGCACCTCTACATCCATCAATAATGTAGTAGATAGTAATACATTCTAAATTTTGTAACATCAACTAACTTCATGGCAAAGTTAATAATATATAAATATTTGTTAGACAATATACCAAAATCAAGAAACCTACCATTAGTGAATGATCTAGGATGAATCCGAGAATCTACTATTACATGCATTTTTTTGGAATGTCTTGCTTTGTCAACGTCATACATGTTTTTCTTTTCTTTTTTCTCTCTGTTTGTTAACGTGTTTAAGCCTTTTATTTCTTTTAGATAGATATAGTTCTTACATATGGGATACTAGTTTTTGACATGTGGGGTACACATGTGTAAGTTTGGACTATAAGCAACAAAAATTAAAATCGCATGGAAACCTGTGCCCCCACACTTGTAAACGTGCATCCGCCAATGCATGTATCTTAAAGTACATCAAAAATCTACCGTAAGTTTTATGTGGTTGTGAATACCCCTTAGGGCCAATTTACCTGCTAAAGCTCTTACATGGCACTCATGTGACCATCCCAATGGACTGATCTTGTGGACTATATGCGTGGAAAACATGCCAGCACAGGATAGAGCACATGATGCGAGCATAGGAGAATAAAGCGTGATGCAAGAGTGAGATAATAGAGGAACAAAGAACAAGGATGATCAGGAGCGATCACCGACATTGTGGTCACCTGAGAGGATTCCTGTGGTTTGGATGGACTTATATGTAATCCTCTCAGCGAGAGATAGTCAAGTTAGTAGTTATTGACTTCGAGGAGCTTTAATGAGTAAATTGATTGTTTGGAGGATGGATTTACAACCATATAGATAGGTTTTAAACAGACTTTAATATGCAGATAGTTTTTCTAATTAACTCTTCTACTTATATGTGGGCTTTTGCAAAAAATAATTTTTCTCCTATTTTTTTACTTTCCTGAATGGAAAACTACAGCTGAAAGGTGCTCTCGATTTGCAATGAAATATTTGTCCACGAAAATGGAAAATCTGAATGTTGTATCACTGTATTTGTTCTTCAACTTGGTCTCCTGCCGGTAGGAGTTACTCCAAATCAGTCGCGATGGCGTCTGCGTTACAGCACTGGTCACTAGATTGCCACAATCTATTGTTCTGGCTTGGGAGTTCATGTGTACGATCGGGCGTTTTCTTCCACAAGCTAGAGACCGGATCATCAGGCATGGCTCCCAAACTACTCTAGAGGTCGTGTTGACTGCGAGAACGCGGTGGTGGATCGAGTGATCGAGTCCGCCTACCTGGCCTCACACGAGGACAACGCGCAGCCGTCTCAAACTTTTATTCTCGCATAATATATTCCCACGTAATCAATCAAACCACCGCTTAATTAAGATGATATTCCAAAGTCTTATCGGGGTCTTCTTTTACGAAACGATGGTATTTTTAGGCTTCTCGTGTGGTTTTTGGTTTGAAATAATAGGATAGTTTTTCTAAACGGTTTTTTGATATAGCTTTTAAAGTGGTTTTCAAACCCATCGATGCGTGTGCTATTAGCGTCAACATCTCTACTGTTCGCCACGGTCTAAAAAAACACAACCAAAAATTACCAGACATGGTCAAGAATCATTCGTCTAGTCTAAAAATCAGGACAATATATATAAACAAAACAATATAGAAGCAGACAGGCACGTCGTCCAAGTATAGAGCATACATGGCTACAGTGGCAGAGCTAGGATTTAGTTACGCCCTAAGCTCAGTGGTAAAATGATATAAACTATCTAGTCTGGACCATAAAAATATTATCCAGATTAGACTTAATTTACTTGGACTGTACACTAGATATTTTTCTATACCTCAGACTGAGGCCTATCCTATCCAGGGTGTATCTCCGCCCCTGCATAGCTAGCAGCATTCCATCAGCTGGGTGTAATGAAGTAGGCAAATGTGTAGTACTGTTGTACCTGTTCTCTTATACTGGTTTTCGTTGTCAACACTGTTCGCGATACACACATTGTCTTTTCTAGTTGCTCTTATATGTTAGCAAAACCCATTTAAAATATGAAAATAATATGTAGTAACGGATCCAGATTAAAATATAGCTAGAATGGATTCGCAAGCGTGAAGCAAACAATATTATCCAAAAACAAAATAATCTATGATCAAACTAAGTTGTAATATGTGATTTAATGTTTTTGTTACTGTCTTTCCTAACCACTACCTAAGTACTCATTCAGCTAACTATTGACCTTCCTTGGCATACAGAAACTATAAATGATGACTGATATGCAAATTAACACCAAAAGGAGATCAATGAAATACAACAATCCTTTATGCTAGAGAATGTGGAAGGGTGACATGAGATCAACAAAAAATTGGCTAGCAGACAACAAAGAATATTAAGAAGTTAATGCTTCAGTTATATAAAAAAACATTAAGAAGAAAAAAATTGAGCAATTAGATGAAATGCAGTAATCAATAAGAGTTATTAGTTCGTACCTGGCATTGCACTTTGCACATCAATGCCTTTGCTCTTGTACTCACCATAGAGACATCTCAAGAATTGATCGATGTACCTGAGAAATTCAAAACAGCGCAGTCTTATTGCTTGTTCTAATAAATAGTTGAGTTCAAAAAAGATAACATTCACTTTAGCTAAGATCAACCAACCCCTTTGAGTTTGCATTTAGTTATATCTTATAGGCAGCCTTTTGAAACAAATCAACGTCTTTCTACATTATGAAGGTCAAGGTGGAGTTGGTTTGATCGAGACAACCTCTGGGAATCTATCTCCACCTATCTAAGCACTTTGATAGCAAGTTTATTAAGAAAACCCGGTTTTGCTTGATTTGGCCTCAAAGTGTGATTTCTTGATCCGAGGGTTTTTGACATGTTTTCTTTCGTGTTCTTGCTTGCTGGGACATGTAGGAACACATCTAAAGCCATCTTGACCATCGTTCATCCACAAGTAAGTTGTATTCACTGATTTTGGTTTTAACTCCGTTTTAGTGCACCTTTGTTTCAAACTGAAAAAGGTCTCAACTCTGGCTATGATTTTTATGATCATTTCTTCGAATAGGTCCCTACAAAATTTCATATCATTTGGATCTATAGATCAAAAGTTCCTTTGATTTTTGGATTTGAAACAGCTTTGAGAACACTATTCATTTGCTGATTTTTCCAGTCAGACTGGTTTTGGCATGACAGTTAGACTGCAAATGCTGCACAAGTTAGACCGCCATCTAAATTGAGGTCAGACCGCCAGTAGTAACTTTTGGGCAAGATTTGTTTTCGCGAGAGATTTGATTTGAGTGGTTGGTGCGAGTTGTATTCTCTGTAACTTCCTAATTATTGGAGAATAGAACCTAGAATATTTAGGGGAAAACTGAAAGAAGGCACTATTCACCCCCCTTTGTTGCCATCCAATCTTACAAGTGGTATCAGAGTCCAGTTAGCTCTTCTCATATATTTTAACCAGCCTTATGAGCCATGGCAACAAATAAGTATTCTAGTAAGCCTTCTATCTTCAATGGGGTCGACTATCCCTTTTGGAAGAGTAGAATAGAGTCTTACATTTAGGCTCAAGGCTATGCGATTTGGAAGAAGATTAAGACTCAATTTGCTATTCCTGCCTATGATAACATCACGGTTTTGAATACGCTAGATGTTGAGGCAAATGATAAGGTAAGGAACATCATCGTTCAAGGTTTTGGCCAAAGTGAGTTTGATCACATTTATCATCTTACGTCGGCATATGATATCTTGGTGACCCTCGATCACATCATCGAGGAGGGAGAATATCAACCAGAGGTTCATCGAGCTCTCCACCGTCATCCTTGAACTCAAGAATGTTCATATATATTTCACTTTCTTTCTTCTTTCTTTCTTTGATTGATTACCTCTTCTTTAATTTTATGATTTTCACTACTCCTCCTCCTCCACTTCTTTAATTTTATGATTTACATATATTATTTCACTTTCTTTCTTTCTTTGATTGATTGATTAGCTCTTCTTTAATTTTATAATTTTCACTTCTCCTCCTCCTCCTCGTCATCTTTTTTAATTTCATACTTATTGTTAACATTATCATCAAGAAGAGCTAGCTTCTCTTTGGGTTTATTAATCTCTCTCTTTTTCTCTCTTTATTTTTACTATGTACAAAGTTGCCACTGAGGAGGTGAGGCTCAAGCCTTACCAAGCTCCCCCGGTGGCTACGCCCCTGCCCAACTGGTACGGACCCAGGTAGGTCAACCTGCACATTTTAATTAACCGCACGTGTTAATTAATCATAAAACCATGCGGTGGTCGATCTAGTGTGATGTGTATTTAATTTTTCTTATGCTTTTTTATCGATGTTTAAGTTTGTTTTTGTGCTTTGAATATTTGGATTTTGCTATCAAAGTGGCGGCGGTCTGATCGGCCTTTGGCTGGTGGTTAGACCAGCCAACGGTGTAATCGGTTTGTGGTCTAACTGGCCCTTAGCTGGAGTTGTTAGGGAATCTACGATCCTTCTTGATAAAATCCATAAGGGCAGTGACCATTATGGGTCACTCCCACCAACCACATTAGAAATCCAAAAATTCACAAACAAATCTAAGAGCACAGGATTTGCACGAAAACTAAGCAAATTAGTGGGTTAGGTCTATCCCATAACTAGATTTGTGGTTGCACAATTTGTGTGTAGAAAAGATGAGTACACGAATTCAGGTGAGACCAACCATATACCTAGAGCTAGTGCAATCCCTGGACAGCTTTTGAAGAAAGGACACATGCAATCCCTGCATGGTCCATCCAATAATGGCACGTGCAATCCCTGCATGACCAATCTAAAAATAACATGTGCAATCCCCGTATGGCCAATCCAATATGTGCAATCCGAGCCTCCACCATTTTAGAAAATATTTTTCTGTTTCCAGTGGTAACCCATGTTACCATTATTATCATGTTTTCAAGTTCAGTTGGTGATGTTTGTGTCGTACTTCATTTTACCACTACGTTATTTCTAAGCACAACCATAGTCTACTAGAGTTTAACCAATAGTGAAGTTATCGTTATTTGTATGTATCCTGGGGAAATATGGCAAAGGAATGTCAATAATCAATGAGGGGGAATACTAAGCATCAAGTGCATGGTATAACTTGGTATTCAACCTTTAACATAGCATTGTAACAATTACCATAATAAGCATGCATGTATATTTGAAAGTAAAATATTACATTTCAAAACTAGGTCTAACATGATCAATTATAAGGACTTACCTTGATCAAATGTGGCTAGGGCGGGATCTTGTTCGTCAGCAATGGGAGCATCCGAAGTGTCGAGGTCTACACATACAAAATCATCCACATTCAATCAAATATTCAAATAAAATTAAAATAAACTCCAAAAATTATGATTTTGGTGCTATTGGAAAGGTTTTGAATTTAGAAATAAAAATCACTAGATTTGGATTTGAAATGAAGAAGTTGTGTCCTTTCAAAGTTTGAACCAAAATAAAATTTCTAAAATTCAGAAATTTCTGATAGGTGAGGCCATCTAGAATTTGTTTTTATTTTTGAATTGTTTTTCTGAAGGAAAAGTCTCGGTGGATGATAGGTGGGGTCGACTAGAGGTTTTCTTTTCTAATTATTTTCCTTAAGGAAATCATTGATGGGCTGACGGTGAGGTCCAGGGGTTTTATTTATATTTTCTATTTATTTTAACTAGGAAAAAGGTGAGGCTGATAGGTGGGATCAGCTCATATAGATTTGGTTCACACGGCCATTCACCAAGAGGTGAGGCCCACCGGTTAGTGATAATGGTCCATAGGATGGGTCTATGTGATGGGTTAAGGGATGTAGGGCCCACATGTCAGCAAGTTATGTTTTAAATCCTAGGTTAATTAAGAATATCAAATCTCTAGGGCCCACATGCCATACTTACATTAATTGCATCATTAATGGCTAACTAATCTACTGGTTAATTAACAGCTCGGGGCCCACTTGGTAGTGGCTCCCGGTCATCTTCTTCCTTGGTCAAGTCAGGATAGTGGCCATGGTGGCTCGACCAAGCTTGGCGCCGATGGTGAGGGGCATGGTGTGTTGGCATAAAGGGCAAAATGGGATGTAGAGGTTGCTACGGTTCTATCAACGGCGACCGCGAGGCTGGAGACGACATGAGGTAGTGGCGCGATAGTAGGGGCGATGGCAGTTGCCATGGTGTGCATGGCACCGGCTACTACTAGTTCTAAACTTCAATACAAGGTAGGCTTCTGCTTCTACATTGTGTTGCGACGCTAGGGCCGAGGACGGTGCGGCGAGGGCGATGGCGTGGGGCAACTACGATGAGCTAGGTGGCAACTATGCTAACCTATCGTATTGGCTATACTTTGAATAGCATGGGAACGACAAAACTTACCAAAGGACGACGCGGAGGGGGAGATCAAGTGGTAGTGACAATGGTGTAGACGGCACATGGTGGCGAGTCTTGGGTTCGACGCTCCTAGGAGCAAATAATCGTGAGGTAAGCACGGGGTAGGAGGAGATGAGGCAAACTCGGGAAGCATGATGGCGTCGGTGGGTACTCACCGGAGTTGAGCAATTTGGTGGTGGAAGCTGACGGCTGGAGTTGAAGACAAAAGCTTGATTGGCTTTAATTGGAGGCGAGGATAGGGGAGAGTTCAAGGAAAGGGAAGAGTGAGGGGAGGCACACTAGTTGACATGGTTGGCCATGGCTTCTATAGAGGGGAGGAGGGTGAAAGAGCTCGGGTGCCATGAATGGCCTTGGGTGCCGAGTGAGAGATAGCGCGAAAGGGCGAGAGAGAGGCTAGTTGGCAATAGGACTATCTCGCGGAGAAGAGACAAGGTCGTGGCGCACTTGGCTCGAGGCGTAGAGGCTTTCATTGCTCATTTGCATGTGGCTATAGGCGAGGGGATGAGATTGAGCGCACACACGAGGAAGAAAGAGGGAAGAAGAAGAACAGTGCACGCTGACGGGTGGGATTGGGTCCGCTTGTCGGTGGCATGTGGGGAGATGGTGGCGAGTTGGGCTGGCATGCACACGGCATGCGTGGGCTGCGAGGCACAGAGCGGGCCAGCTGGCTGGGCCACAACGTGGGAGGAAAAGGGAGAGAGGACTGTGTCGACTGGCTGGTTTCGGCCCAATGGCTTTGGAGGGAATTTAAAGAAGATTTAAACTTTGACTTTGATTTGAATTTAAGTTTAAATTTCTAATTTGAATTCCCAAAGAAATTTGCACACAAAAATTTTAGGAAAAATTCTTAGTAGCCAATTAACTTTATAAATTTTGAGTTCAAATTTAAAAAATGCTTCAACAAAGCTTGGGAAAAATTTTAAAAATGCACCAAAAATTTTAAAACTCATGGAAAATCATGTATGTTTATTTGGAAGTCAAAATTGGGCAATTACACTCGATCACCCCTGCTATGTTTTTTTTTAAAAAAATCTAGAGAATAGTATAACATTTCTTTGCCCAACTAACGTGATGAGATACTAATGTTTGATGCGTCCCGTGCAAGCTATCCGATGGACTTCCCTTTTCCTATCCTTATCCAAACATGGCTGCTATTGCCACCACATCTTCCTCTTCATGTATTTCTCTCTCTCTCTCTCCCTCTCATACTCTCGTGCAACAGTCAACAGGGGGTGCCGTCGCCATCGAGTTGTTCATTGCCCCCTCGCGGATGTAGAGGAAGGCTAGGGAGGTGGTGGGAGGCATCGGAGAGCGGTGGGTGGTGGTGGAGGGGCGATGGGTGATGGTGGAGGGAGATATGGCATGGCGGCAACACATTGAATATAAGGTTGGACGAGGTGATGGTGGTGGAGGAGGAGAGGAGGGGTGGGGGGAGACAAAGGAGGGGTGCAGAGCTGCTATCGGTGCCAACAGAAGAGAGAGGGTGTTAGTGCGCATGGAGAAGAGAGAGAGAGGGGAGGAGAGCGGTAGGAGAGAGGAGGGAGAGCCTGCTTACGCCGGAGAAAGGAGTGGGAGGAGACGAGGAACGGCGGAGGATGACTTGCGTATGGTGGGTCACCTGATTATTGTTAAGAAACCTGGGCCTGGGCCAGCAGCCCGCGGCCCATGGTGGGCACCTCATTGTAGTCTGTAAATAGGGAGCCATACCAGCATATTATGTACACATGAATGAAAGCAATAAAGAAAGACCAGGAGTTCTCTCTATCTCTCTGTGTGTTCAATCTATTCTTCTGTGATTGATTCGTTCTTGTTCTAAACAAAGGAATCGCTCGGACTGGTCGCCATCGACGGTTCCTCAACACGTTATCAGCACGACTTCGCTCCGGTGAACGAGGTAATCATCGAAGCACAGATTGAATTTTCTAGATCGCTTTTGAATCTGTATTTTCTTTTCGCGTTCTAGATTGAAATTCTACGGTGCAAATTCGCCCTAATCTGCCGCGAGCAGACTTGAAATCTCCGGCACAATGCCGATCGGTAGATTGTGAAATGGGGTAGATGTTGATTGCACTGTAGATTAGAAACGATGCAAATCCGCCCTAATCTACCGCGAGCAGACCTGAAGTCGCCGGCACAATGTCGATCGTTAGATTGTGAAAAGGGGTAGATGTAGATTGCATCATAGATCGGAAACGAAAATTTTTTTTGCATGAATTTGTTTGATCCCACATGATCACTGTACGAAAAATTGGCATTTCTTTTCTCTGTTTGGCATCTGCATAAGCGTTGCACGAAAAAAAACAAGGAAGTCATTGACGGCCTGAAGCCGCCAGGAGGGCAGTCAACCTCGCATGGGCTGTGGCCGCCGCCGTCGTCGCCGCTCAGCCTTGGATAGCGCACGCCCCCGCACGGGCCGCCACCTCCCCGCACGAAGCGCCGCTGTCGCGCATGAAGCCACCGGCCCATAGCCAACCTCCACCGTGCCCAGCCGCCTCGAAAACCGGCCAGTAGCTGCGCCGCCAAGGCTCCCGTGAGAAGCCACTCCGCTGCTAGCTTCCCAGCCTGTTTGGACGCACGCTTGAAGCACCAAACCCGAGACGGCCGCCCGAGCCTTGACCGTCACCGTGGTTGGCCGCACTGCAGCATGGCATCTCCTAGCACGCGCCCGCACGCGCTTGTACTGTGCGCCTCGGCCTGTAGCCGCTTCCCTGGTTGCCTCGGTCTTGCGCGCTGCCGGCTTGTAGCCGTACGTCGTCCTCCCGCGCCTCTGCACAGGCCGCCGCCGACATCCGAAGAGAAACATGCCTCGCAGCCCGTTCGGTCGCCGTGCCCGAGACTCGAAGCTCGAGGCCGTACCCGAACTCGTCCGCCACCATCGCACCAGGCCTTGGCCGTCGCCGTCACGCGCCATGCGACCCGCCTCGAAGCCAGCTGGCCGCTCCGCTCCCGAGCACTCGCCGGCCTGCACCGTTCGGCCAACACCCGGCCCGAAGCCGGCTAGCCGCCCGCCGCAGCTCAGGCCGCCGCGTCGCATCACTGCGCCCGGAACCGCCCGGTCCCACCACCCGCGCCGGCCCCTCACCACGGCCTGCAGCCGCCTGATTCTCGCCCCGCACGGCACCGGCCGGCTGACCTGAAACGCCGCACCTGGACCCGTGCCCGCACGCGCCGGCGCCGCCGCACCCGGCCTCTCCGCGCCGGTAGCCGCCGCCTCCCGCACGCCGCTTGAAGCCGTGCACTCCGGCCGCCGCCACTTGAAGCCATGCCTCGGTCGCCTCCGCCCGCACGGTCGACCGGTCTCCCTTGCGCTGCCTTGTGCTGACGCCGCCGCTGTCTTGTGCCGGCGCCACCGCACCGGCTCCTCTCGACCTCCGACTGCCCCGAACGACGCCGCCCTTCCGGCCGCACAGGCTAAACCCGCCGCCGCAGCTAAGATGGCTGGGGGTAGGGGAAACCCTACCCCACACCCTTTGTTACGTGCGCATGGGCCGCCCGGTACACGAGCCGAAGCAGGCCGGGAGGCGAATGGGCCGGCAAAGAAAAAAAAGAAAAAAAGGGGTGACAGGTGGGGACGCTAGCCGTTTTACAGAAAGACCCCTAGACTTTGAGAAAATGCAGATAGGCCCTTAATTATTTGATTTAAGTCCTGATTTTTGCAGAATAGGCCTCGTAGTTCTAAAAATTACGTATAAGCCCTCAAATTTACGAGTGGGTCCAGAATTTTGCAGAAAACCCCTCTGTAAATCAGGAAATTGCGCGAATTTTCTCTGAACTGAAAATTTGCGTAGAAACCCCCAGAAAATGCAGAATTCTCTGAAATTTCATATTCTGGCATAAAAGGGCCTCGGAAGTCCGAATTTTGAATTATTTTTAGCATTTGAAGCTTATTTATTTATGCCATTATTATTCTCTGTATTTTCTGTATTTATTTACTGTTTTGGTTAATTGTAATTGTTGAAAATTACTTTTAATCACTGAAATTAGCAGTAAAATTATAGAAAATGCACAGAAAATTATGGAACATTACGAGAACCTTTTGTACCATTTATCTACCCGCAGTAGATTGTTCCGTGCATGATTATCAGTAGTAAACTTATACACATTTAGATGACTGGCATCACGAACCGGGAGTTCGAGGAGTTGGCACAGCATGGCCAAAACTACCTGTCATGGGCATCCGATGTCGAGATTGTGCTTAGAGTCAGGAAGCTCCGCGCAACTATTGGAATTGGCGGACTGAATGACGCCCAACCCACACCTGAGGAGAATGATCAGGCACTTCATTTTCTCAGGTACCACCTCTGCCTCACTCTCAAGAATGAGTATATGGCGGAGAAAAGCGCGCTAGCACTCTAGACCGCACTCAAGAAGTGGTTTGAGAGGCTAAAGTACATCATTCTTCCTCAAGCAGAGTAGAAGTGAATCAGACTGAGGTTTGCCGACTTTAAGACGGCCAGGGAAAACAATTCTGCCTTGCACAGGATTTGTACCCCAATACAAAAAATTGAGAAAATCCTTCCACACCAATGCAGTATAATCCGCACGCAATTATCGTCAAGACGGCTATGAGGAATATGCCGAATTGATTGATATGATGCAGGTTGCAGAGGCTCAGGACAAAGTTCTCCGCAAAGAACAAGTCACTCAGCCATCTAGGAGCTCCACTGGCCATGAAATCAACACCGGGAGCTACATGGTGCGAAAGCCCTTGATAAAGAAAAAGGGGAAGGAAGGGTAAGACCGCAGCTCAGAAAGGCAAATCAGATGCTCCACCTGAGAATAAGGCTAACAAGCCAAAGCGAGATGGCAAAGGACAGCATGAAGCCCACTCTACATCGACTGAGGGGGAGTGTTCTGAGCAGCTGCCTGCACCGATGGAGGTCGAAACCATCACGACAGCAACATCTCCTCTCGACCTACAAGCAGCCACCGCCATGATTTCTCTTGAAGAGATTATCACCCCTGAGAAAATAGCAGAAGAAGTCTAGTGCACAGAATGCATTTAGACTTAATTGTCATTTATTTTGTGTGGAAGAATATGTTAGAATTTGCATGGATGGTACTTAAGAATTGTTATTTTCTCGTGATGGTTGGATGATATTTGAAGAATTCATTCATTTATTCAGTTTATGATGGCATGATATGTTCTGATGTTAGCGTATTTTATTTATGTGTTGATTGCCTTCTCATGCATGTTAAGAAAATACCCTATATTAGAACACGTGTAGCGCCCTATGAAGGAAGTGTGCTTATTTTGCAGCGGCACAATGCATACCATCTTAAGAGAGATTAAGAATTTTCAGTCGATTTGTAAGAGCATTGGCAGCCTTACGACTATCGCCAGAAGCGATGCATGAATAATTGGTTCACGAAGAACCACAATGGGCACAACATTGGTCATTGAAGAAGCTTTATTGTACCCAAAATCAACTAGAACTCTCCTAAGTTTTAAGAATATCCGCGCCAATAGTTTCCATGTTGAGACTAAAGAAGAGTACGGTAAGGAATACCTGCTCATCATGAAGCGCGAAGAGAATGAAAAGAAAAGTGTATTAGAAAAACTTTCTTCATTAAAAACTGGACTATATTATACCAACATTAAGGCGCCTGCAGCGTACACTGTCCTGAAGACGGTATTTAGAAGCTCTGAATTATTCTGTCTCTGGCATGACAGATTAGGCCACCCAGGTCTTAGGATGATGAGAAACATAATTAATAACTCCCAAGGGCATAATATTAATGTGAAGAACTTCCCGAATTATGAAGATTTTGTGTGCCCTGCATGTGCCACCGGGAAACTAATAACTAGACCCTCCACTCTGAAAGTGAAGGATGAAGTCCCTGCATTTCTGGAACGCATCCAGGGAAACATTGCGGTCCCATTCAGCCTATCTCAGGGACATTTAAGTATTTCATGGTGCTCATTAACGCTTTCTCGAAGTGGTCATATGTGGGTCTATTGTCCACAAGAAACCATGCCTTTGCAAAATTGATCCCGCAGATCATTCGCATCAGAAATGTGTTTCCTGATCATCGCATCAAGTCCATCAGAATGGACAACGCCGGAGAATTTACTTCAAAGGCATTTGATGATTATTGCATGGCGATGGAAATTGCAGTTGAGCATTCGGTACCGCATGTCCATACCCAGAACGGTTTGGCAGAGGCTTTAATCAAGAAAATTAAATTTATTGCCCAACCTTTTTGAAGAATTGTCGGCCACATGTTGGGACATGCAGTTCTACATGCAATGAATCTCATCAATTTTAGACCATTGGCCTACAACATCTATTCACCTATGCAACTAGCGCATGGGTCACCACTGAAAATTTCCCAACATTAGGGGGAGGAAATCAACCCCTTAATGAATAATGTCGGGAAATTACGTGGCAAGCCATGAGAATCTATGCAGATGACCCGCGCATTAGTTAAACAATAGAAGTCCAGAAGACAATAGAAGTCCAGAAGACAATTGATTTGCAAGCATTAGCAAATTAGCTGCCTGATTACTTTAATGATTTGAAGAGTGTGACTAAGTCGCATGTGCCTGCACGCACTGCACCAGAGAGGGTTGAAATACCAAAGAAAGCAGAAGGTATCCCTAATCTCGTCCAGAGGCCTCAGAAAAAATAATAAAGGACGAGAACTCCGGTTCCTCGAATCCTAAGTAACCGGGTGAAAAAGGAAAAGAGGGATTTATCACAGCCGATCATTGAAGTCCCCCAGAATGAGAAGGGGAGCCAGTTGAGACCTGGCACAAGTATGACACCTTCAGAAAAGGGCATACCGGATCTGAATATCCCCATTGGCATGGATGTGTGCGCACACATCGGAGCCGAAAAACTAAAGGGACTTGCCACCGCAATTGAAAGAAGAGATGTGCAAGGTAAAGCTCCAGCAGAAGCAATCGCTCCAGAAGAATCAACTCATGAAAAAATAGCTATAAATTATGTGCACACGGGAGAGTCCCTGAATAGGATAACAGCTAATATCGATATCTACTTCGCAAAGAAAATTACCACCATCATCGATCTTGATCCTGAGCCTGCATCGCTCGCTGAATGTAAGAAAAGATCAGATTGGGAAGATTGGAAGAAGGCAATAGCAACTGAATTGTTATCTCGGAACAAAAGAGAGGTGTTTAGGCCCGTATGCCGCACGCCTCCCCACGTATACCCCGTTGGGCACAAGTGGGTATTTGTTCGAAAGAGAAATGAAAGAAATGAAGTGGTGAGATACAAAGCAAGGCTGGTAGCCCAAGGTTTCACTCAACGTCCTAGAGTTGATTATGAAGAAACCTACTCCCCGGTCATGAGTGGAATTACCTTTAGATACTTGATCTCAATGGCAGTGAACTTGAACTTAGAAATGAAATTGATGGATGTTGTAACTGCATACCTTTACGGTAAATTGGATTCGGAGATTTACATGAAAGTCCCTGAATGAATCCCTCTCCCGAACCAAGACAGAGCAAATAGAAATCTGTACAGTGTGAAACTCAGAAAGTCACTGTATGGACTGAAACAATCTGGAAGAATGTGGTATAATCGCTTAAGCGACTTTGTCTGCAAGAAAGGCTACACGAACAATAAAGACTGTCCTTGTGTATTTATACGGCGATCCCAGAATGGATTCTGTATAATCTCTGTGTATGTAGATGATCTGAATATCATCGGGACAGCCGAAGACACAAAAGAAGCAAGCTCCTACTTGGAGTCAGAATTTGAAATGAAAGATTTGGGCAAGACCAAGTTTTGCTTAGGCCTGCAGCTTGAGCATGTCCCTGAAGGAGTCTTGGTACATTAGTCGACCTACACCCAGAAGGTGTTTGAAAGGTTTGGCTTCGAGAAGGCATTTCCCTCGAAAGTACCGATGATCGGTAGGTCTTTACAGCAAGAAAAAGATCCTTTCCGACCTAGGGAAGAGGCGGAGGAAGTCCTGAAACCGGAATTCCCATACTTGAGTACAGTGGGAGCACTCATGTACTTAGCAAACTGCACTAGACCGGACATTGCATTTGCCGTGAACCTGTTAGCAAGGTACAGTGCAGAGCCCACCAAAAGGCATTGGCAGGGCATAAAAGACATCTTCCGATACCTCCAAGGAAGCAAGGACATTGGACTGTTTTACAGAAAGAATCAAGATTTGAACTTGATTGGCTATGCAGATACTGGGTATCTGTCAAACCCGCATACCGCTAAGTTACAAACAGGCTATGTATTCCTGTGTGGTGGAACGACAATTTCATGAAAATCGTCTAAGCAAAGCCTTGTAGCTATTTCGACGAACCACTCAGAAATCATAGCACTGTATGAAGCCGCACGAGAGTGCGCTTGGCTCCGCTGAATGGTTCACCACATCCAGCAGTCATGTGGGATGAACATTGTGCAAACCCCCACAATTATCTATGAAGATAATGCAGCTTGTGTTGCACAAGTGCAAATGGGCTATGTGAAGAGTCATCTCACAAAGCATATCAACCCCAAGTTTTTCTATGCACACGAATTGCGAAAGATGGACGAGATTAAAGTACTGCACACTAAGTCATGTAGACTTGTTCACTAAGTCACTCCCCGTATCTAGTCTTGAAAGGTGCGTGTGAGGGATTGGAATGATGAGACTTAGAGAAGTGCAGAATTCAGGGGGAGAATTCTCTCAAGCCCGTTAGTAAATCTTGATCATGAAGATTAAGTTCCCAAAGAATAAAGTCCTGAAGACCAAATGAAATTGGGTGAATTGTACTCTTTTTCCCTTGACGAGTTTTCCATGAAGTTTCTCGACCAAGGTTTTTAATGAGGCAATTCGTGCATCGCAGTATCACATGTATCATGTGTTCTTTCTCCAAATTTTTCCCACTGGGTTTTTATGGAGTTTTAGTGAGGCATGAACGTGCGGATAAGTGCCCAAGGGAGAGTGTTAAGAAACCTGGGCCTGAGCCAGCAGCCCGCGGCCCATGGTGGGCACCTCATTGTAGTCTATAAATAGGGAGTCATACCAGCATATTATGTGCACATGAATAAAAGTAATAAAGAAAGATCAGGAATTCTCTCTATCTCTCTGTGTGTTCAATCTATTCTTCTGTGATTAATTCGTTCTTGTTCTAAATAGAGGAATCGCTCAGACTGATCGCCAGCGACGGTTCCTCAACAATTATATCCATATCCTGTTAGATGAGCAGATGGTGTCCCGTTAGGCACGACCTGGTCGGTGCAGCGCCGGGTAGCCGCGTCCTTCTATTACGCCACAACCTTTATGGGCTGAGAAATTAGGCCCATCTCTGACAAGCCCAACTCGCGCCAGAACTAGGGCTGCGAAGCCCCGCTGTCTCTCCTCTTACACAACACGCCACACCCCTCGCCCGCTCTCCGTCCCGTAAAACCCTAGCTCTTCCTCTCCCTCCGCGATGGCGACCACCGACGGCGAGCCCCAGCCCGTCGCCGCCGATCCCACCCCCACCGCGGCGCCGGCCCCCTCCCCCTCCCCCTCCCCCTCCCCCTCCCCGGCCAAGCGCAAGTCCGACGCCGCCGCCGACGCCGACCTCCCTTCCCTCGACCCGCCCCCCAAGGCCGCCCGCCCCGACGCCGACGAGGAGGCCGCCGCCGAGGCCAAGGCACGCGCCGCCGACAAGGGGAAGGGCAAGATGGTGGTCGAGGAGGAGGACGACGAGGAAGGTGACGGCGACGAGGAAAGCGACGACGAGGTCGGGGAAGGAGGCGACGGGGAGGGGGGCGACGAGAGCGACGACGGCTTCTGCGAGGACCCCCTCGCCGAGGTCGACCTTAACAACATCCTCCCCTCGCGGACCCGCCGCCGCCTGCCGCCGCAGCCCGGCGCGTACCTGGTGCCGCCGGAGGTGGCGGCTGAGGACGACGAAGACGACGAGGACGCCGACATCGACATGGCTCCCGAGGAGGAGGAGGAGGAGGACGGGGAGGAGAGCGACTAGTGTCGCGGCGGAACAAACTCACTAGGTAATGATGCCTTCGACTCGCGCTTGTGATGCGCAGATATGTTCCTACGAACGATTTGCTCGCGGAAGTACATTACTGCTCTGATTGCGATATTGCGTCCGTTTTGGGGCCTCTGGTTACCGTATTCATGTATTTGCAGCGTTTAATCTCTTAGTTTTCTCATATACCGTCTAATTTTATATTTTTGGCAAATATCACTGCTGCTGCTTCTGCAATGTGTTACCTTCAACCTTGACCTGGTTCACTTAGATGTTTCCATGTGTTGTGCTTGTCCCTTGGATGTGCATACGCATTGTGCTTCTTACATGGGAATGTGCCCTATTAGGTTGAAATGCGCTTAGTTTTTCTTGCACTTGCAGTTGGATAGCATTGTCCTAACTACACTGTATGGAGGCTGGAGCTGCAGTTGGATAGCATTGTCCTAACTACACTGTATGGAGGCTGGAGCTGCAATCAATGAGTTCAGTCAGGCGTGTCTTTAGTTGTCCTAAACTACTAGTTACGTGCTTGCAGTAACTTTTATTAGCCTCTGTTTGATGTATCACAATTATCCTTGTTTGGAGTATAGTTGCCTCAAGCCTTCGACCTTGACCTTGTTCAGTTGGATTTATCTTTAAATTTTGCAAGGCCAAAGTACCTCTCACCCTGTTGCTTTTGAGGTCCCGATTGTGCATTTGTGAACAAGTTTAAGGTTGAAGCAAGTATATTGCTGTGTTGGAATCATGCTTGTCATGGTGTCGCGGCGGAGCTAGGTAGACGCCATGGCCACTCGCCACGTCTTGGGTGGGGGGTAGGCAGCTGGGGGAGGAGGCGGCGGCTGACGGAGGAGGACGAGGCTGGGAGGGGAGGTGCCAGGGGGAGAAGGCGGTGGATGGGGGAGGCGGACGGGAGAGAGAGGGAGAGACGGGGTCGCGTACCGTATGCATATACGTCGCTCGTATGGCGTTCGCCTTGGCATCGCCATGGCGTGGCCTAGGCGTCCTGGCGCCCCTCACTCGCTGTGGTCGCCAGTTCCGCCGTGACAACCATGGTTTGAATGAGCCGTGTACTGTGAAAATTCACTAGTTTTTTTCCTACAATGGAACCATATTGTCGTAATTGCATGTTTTGGACCTCTGCTCACATGGCTCAGCTAGTTATCCTAATTGTGCATTTGCAATATATAGTTTCCATATTTCTTTGATGTATTACAATTAGTCCTTTCGCAACTTTGTTGCTTCAACCTTGATATTGTTCAATTATATGTGCCCTACCCTTTAAATCATGCAAGGTTGACGAATCTATTCTCCTGTTACTGTGGAGTGCCTTGTAACTCTCATCGTTAGCACTTAGGTTCCTAGTAGATGTAGCTTTGATTGTATTTTTACCTTCGATGGTAGAACATATAGTGGTGCTCATTTCATTCATGACCTTTGGACTGGTTAACAATGGTAGACTAAATAACAGTGATAGTTTTATTTTCTTCCTTTATTAAGTCAAACTAGATGTAGGACAAGCTATGCTGTTTTTTTGATAATCAGTCTTGTTTGATATTTGAGCACCCTGGAAAGAGGGGCAACAGCGACACTGTAGGTGTTGGATGCTAACGATGCATGCTCAATAATGTTGCTAAGAAGTTTTTAAACAAATTCCTGCTGTTGTTTGGGATTCTAATTTGATTTGAATGTTTCTTTCATTGTCACTCATGGTTAACCAGGTAATGGCTAACGATTGATTTTTCCATTATCTTCACTAAGATGGTTAAATGCGACTAACTGATGGTCCTCCATAACCATTTTGGAACCTGAAGTTAGCTGAACTTAAGTGAGCCCAGCCAAGCTGCACTATGGCCTTCTTTTAGCTCTCTGAGCTTGGCTTAGTTTGTATACAAGGTTGGAAGACCAGCTCAAGGTTAGCTCTGTTTAAGCTCAAGCAATCTTTCACATAGGGTTTGAAGTGAGCCGTACTCAAGTGAGTACAGCCAAGCTTGGCTGACTCCATCCTGTTTTTAGCACTCTGAGCTTGGCAAGGCTGTTCTTCAATCTAAATGTGCAGCAAGCATATGCTGATATACTCAAAGAGGGAAATGAGAACGCTATTACCTATGTTGTCGAATGTGTTATTCAAGAAAGTCGTTATATGTGCAGATTTGACTTGGGAGTTGGAGGGAAGGAGAGATCAGGCAGGAGGGTTGGTGCCAGGGAAGAGTTGCCAACCAAGGGTGGCCAGAGAGATGGTAGTAGTAGAGCGTCTTGGAGAAGGGTAAATGGGTTTCAACTTCAGAAACCCTAAGTGCTTAGGTGGTACACTATAGATTGTGTAATGGATGTTTTTCTTTACTAAATATGACATACATATACATCCTATCTGAGCTGAGCTGTAGATTGGCTCGAGTGAGATTATGATTTTGAAATCACAAGCCTTGATCAGTTTGCCCATCTCCATCTTCACATATTGCTTTTTCATGGTGTGCAACTGCATACCATGAATGAAGACCTGCGCTTACTACTGTAAACGGCATTTCTAGGGCATGCTATGCTATATCCTATATGCCCACAACCTTCTGGAGAGAAGCAATGTATGCTGCGGTAGTGATTTGCATGTTGTGAGATGCCACCTCAGCCAGATTCCATACTCAGTTATATGCTTTTAATCTTATTTCCCTGACAGAAATATGCTTTCCATTGATTTTTTTTTCATGTTGCATAATTCATGTTTGAAAGCATAGATGCAAGGTTGTCAAATGAACTGTACTTAAATGAACTTGTTATTTTCTCAGTTTCAATTCAACCCTGTTATTTTGATTGTATCAGAAATTATCGTTTTCAGGCACTTTTACACCAGATCTTGGCCAGGCATGTGGTCTAACCATGCATGCAATGCAAAACGTTGATCATTGAACTGCGTTAGTGGTTAGCAGTTAATGTATTGCTGTCTTGTGTGGGGCTTTGCTAGATTATTTAGCTGGTTATTATTGTTGAGCCATATGGACTGTTTCTCTGTTGTATTGTCGCTCACCTGCAACATAAGAATGGGTTAGGGTCTTAGGGATTTCCATAGAGAAACATGCAAATACATTCTAGAGTTGCTTAGTGGTCCTTGTGAACAATTTTTTCATGCATTCAGCTCTCTGAGAACTTTTTCCCTGGGTCTTACATTGGTTAAGTGGCCCATTACTGAAGTAATCACAGTAGCAGCAATTACGGTGTAGAATCAGTTTGTGACTTTGTGTTTGCTATTGATTTGACAGCTACATTCTTCATAGGTGATTTGCAGAAGCATACACTTTGTTTTGTCGGTACTTTACATGTCAATTTCCATGATTGTTTGCCCAGCCCCCACCATCTTCCAGCTACTTTTGCTAAACTAGGGTCAAGCTTCTTGATCTCCTTCCAAACACTGCTGTCTGCTTAGACAATGGTTATTATGTTGCCACATGCATTGTTTATAAGTCAATCCAGCCCTACGTGCTGCTACCATGTCATGACCCACCATCAAGTTGTTAGTGTGGCTTGTTTTCCCCTGCCTATGCTAATCTTATGTGTGATCTGTGAAGTTGCCTCATCACCTATGTGAATTGCTGTATGCTTTAGCGAATATCCGTGTAGTTGGACTTGGAGTGTATGTGTTGGATATCCGATGCTTCTTTTAGTAGTATCCGGCTGTTCACTTTTGTTTAAACCATGGTTATTACGGCGGTGCGGCGAGGCGCGGCGCCTCACCACCTTCACACAACAATATCGCTTATGGCGCGCGGCGTGGCGACGCCATACGCATAAGTAGCCACAACAATATTGGACTTCCGGGGGTTTAAACAGAAGAAATATAAAGCAAAAAGGACTTTATTGTAATTTCAGAAATGAAGAGGACTAAGTTGCAAATTGCAGAAACCCTAAATCATTTACTGGCGTGGAGGCGCCGCGCCCACCCGCTCAGTCTCCTCTCGCCCGCTCGGCCGCCTCTCCTCTCGCCCTCTCGCCCGCACGGCCGCCTCTCCTCTCGCCCGCTCGGCCGCCTCCCTCCTCTCTCCCTCTCTCCTTCCCCCATCTCCTCCGCCTCCGGCGAGGCCGAGCCAACTCGCCGACGGCCGGTTCCTCTTCCCGCCGCCATTCTCCACCGCCCCCAAGCGGCAGCCGCAGAGGAGGCGGCGAAGACATGTTCCCCGGCGAAGCAGGAGGCGGCGCGAGCGCGGATCCGGCTGCGGCGTGGGCGGAGGCAGTGGATCCGGCGGCGGCGACGGCGGAGGCAGTAGATCCGATGGCGGCGGCGGCGGATCCGGCTGCGGCGACGGTGGATATGGCGCTCCTCCATGCCGTCCGGACGGCATGGAGCCTCCGGTCCGCCACGGCGATATGGCGACGAGATATCGCCGATATCTCGACGCCATAACAACCTTGGTTTAAACCTCTATTTGATTTGGTTTTTTTTCATCCTATGTGGCATTAATTCATCAATCGATGGTTCTAAACAGTAGACATTGAGTAGTCATGCCTATGCTCCTCAAAAGCAGTTTATCATGTACCCATGTTGAACCATAACATGGATAATCAATAAGGTTAGCGTAAATTATATGGATATTAGTTAAATGTTATATTATGTTGATGAAAACTGCTCAAGCTAAATCTAGTGGACTCCTAATAACAACAGAAGCACTGCAGCATTATATTTTCAACATGGTATAGGACCTAGATGATCCATACGATTAACAAAGCTAGGCCATAATCATCATTCATCAATGACGAAAATTCTTATCTCTAGGAACATTTTGCAGCCAGGTCTTGGTCTAATGCGGTGGTCAATCTGTGATAGAAAGTATGGTTTAATGGATTTGTAATGTTTAGATTGGAATGTTGCAGATTCGTAAGTCAATAATAGTCGGATCTTTATGTTGCAGTAATTTTTGAAATGATAAAACAGCTATTTATTTATTCGAATGAACTGCATGATATGGGGCCCTGCCATGTGTTGCTACTAGTGGCTAATTAATAAACTAACAAAATCGACCCTGCTACTGACCACTCAATAGTCGATAGTTGATGTGCTTCTATCCATTGTTGATTGGCCAGTTGGGACCATATGAATAAAGCTCTTTCTTGGTGGTCTACTAAGCACATGATTGAAACAGGGTCTACAGAATAAATTCTCATGACGTGTGTTGTTCGAAAGATGGGAGTCATGCTTTTTTTGGGGCCCTTTTAGATAGAAACCCAGTAAATATTGTTACTAATATGTTTTTTTTCTGCAGGAAAAATGGCGGTTGCTGGTGCTAGATATTATCCTACCTGCAGGGACCCAGATGGACATGTTTTCTTCGGGAGTTGATCATGGATAACCCAATTATCGTTCTGTAGTTGTTAGAGCTCTGTCACCATGATTTGCAGCATCAATAGGGTTATTTGAACTACTAAAAGGGGGCAGCCAGTACTATGTGGTATTAAGAGTTTTCAACTTGTTGTGTTGTGATCATGGTTGAGCACCTAACATCTCTCTTGCATACAGTAGTTCTAGTTCCCGGTGACTGGTAACTTTCTGCGTAGTTACACTTGCGTTGACATGCAGTTCTCCCATGGTGTAGCCGTGGTAGGTGCAGCCGTGTAGTAGAAACCTCTTCTGTGCTTTAAGGAGATTTGAGTACCATTATTTTCTGTTCCTATTATTTGCCAGCTGCTTAGGACAAGCTCGCGGAATTCCAGAACATCAGGACAGTACCAGAGGAAAGCTCTCGAATGAGCTGTTCTGAAATTCCAGGAACTTATATACGTCTACCATTTGCATTTACATTACTATGCTGCAATAAATATTAGGAATATGCAAGTATCAATGGCATCTTAAATTCTTGGTTCCTACATAGAAAGATGAAAATAGCTGTTGATGCTGCTGTTGCGGTAAATTGTTTATCTTGCAAGTTTTAGCCCGAGGGTGTTTGAAAATTTTTTGGAGGACAGGTCTATATGAAAAGTTCCCTCGCAGGTTGAAATTTACAGGTTCAACAACGAACCATGACTTCTGGCTAACCTGTCATGGTTCATTAGGCAGAAGGCACTGATGGGGATGGCACTGTTCCCTATGTTGGGGATTTTTTCAACTCGCGGGTCCGTGGACAAACCGGCGTAATCATTCTCTACTCACGTCAATCAATCCTCTTTTACCAGCATGTCGGTTGCTGGCGTTTTCTCGTCTCATCTTCTACCAGCAGCCGCTTTAGCCCTGTTTGAAAACGTATGCATAAATTTCACATGAAACAGTTAATTTTTGTAGGAATAAAAAAATTCATGCATTGCAATTGGCGCTTAGTACTTATTTTTTGGGCTGCGACTAATAGTTTTTAGTTATGAATAACTTTTAGCTGCGTTTTTCAATATAGTGACGAACGGTAGAGACGTTGATGTGGATAATATGCACGTCGATGGGCTTAGGAAGCCGTTTGGAGAAGTCGTTTCATTTGTTTCGGCTTTCAAGGAAGCTGAAATCAGAAGCCAAAGCTAAAATCCCAGAAGAAACTGGGCAAAACTTTTCACTGATGCTGATTTTAATCACAGGTTACCTTACAAAACCATCATAGTATCCTTTAAGTAAATATCTTGTTCCACGTAATTTCCATAGACATTTCTCTCACCAAATTACGCGTTGATCGCTGTGGTCTAGTCTGTCCTCAGGATTTACTAAGTACCTTTTACCTAGGCCCAAACCCTCTTTGAAATAAGTATGTAGGAGTAAGTGCTTGAGTTGTATCCAAGTCCGTATCGAACATAGCTGTTCTGCGTATAGTGCCTTGTATAATCAGTCAGTCTAGTTCATAGGTAGGTGGGCTATTACTCTAGCTTGACATATCTGATTCCTGTCACTTGATTTTTCACACTTATCTACAAAATGCTATTTATTTGTTGAAATCTGCTAGAGCCAAACAAAACTTGAGATTACTTGACCCAAAGTGCCCCCACCATCTTCAGTTTGAGGGAGAGAATCATCACATCATTAGACACTGAGCATGGTGCTGATACACACTCCAGCCTTAAAGAACAGGACAGCATACTCTGGTCCGGTTCATATCAACATACATGACCAAAAGGCAGTGCTGATCACAATGCACAAAATATGCATGGCTGCTAGCTCTTTACAGGCAAGGCCCCCCTGTCTGTCTAGCTCAGTGGTCAATTCCTGAATCTTGCTTGTTGGCCCTCCTCTCCTTATCCCAAGCAGCAGTCTTTACATTAGTGGCTTCTCAATGTGCAGACATGAAATGTCGCGCGTGTTGGCAGTATTATTAACATGTGCCATCTTTTCGTTGAAGCAGCAGCAGCTAGCTACCTTTGGGCTCTGCCATTTATTCCCAATTAACGGGCATTATTTGCCTAGGGCCCCTGCCATGTGTTGCTAGTTGATACGCCTCTATCGATCCATCCATCCATCCATAGTTTTCTCTTTTCTTCTTCTTTTTTGGCGGCATTCTGTCTATCTATCCTTGGTTGATTGCTAGTAGCTGATCAGCAAAATTGCATTATATGATGAGGGCTAAGTAGCAAAAATATAGATAAAATTCTATGCATCATAAAAAGATATAGTGGTAAAATTTGAATCATAAAGAGAGCCATGGCCTGAGTCCCCGCTCCTTCGCCTCTGTATAAAGCTCTGCTTCTCTTAGGTGGTCCTTGGTGCACATGATTGGAATCGGGTCTACAGAATAAGTTCTCCCCCATGGCATGCTTCGTTTCAGCCATCAGAGTGCATCCATTTCTGGCCCTCCCGCTCTTGAGGGGGGGGGGGGGGGGGGTATGGATGTGTAAGTCGATATAAATGTCATCTGTTTTTGATGTGCATTGAAAGGAGTCGAGCTGGACGAGGGCGATGATGGATCTGCATGCAAGCCCTGTGACGATGGATCATCCAACTTGCTGCAACAGAGAGAGAGAGAGAGAGAGAGAGAGAGAGAGAGAGAGACAGAGACAGAGACACGGTTGTTTAATAAAAAAATCCTTGTGAAAAAATCTATGGATGTACAAGACAAATTACTATACAAAAAGATATTTATAATGGAACTCTTACACTTTATATAGACTAATATACACCCTGGTGCCTAGGCACCCATATCAATACCCGTTGATTTGCTTTGAGATTCGCAACGTTTGATGTGGGTATCTTCATATACCCATAAAAAGTATATTTGAGATGTCATACTCCGAAAAAAAATTAAATTCAACTTCAGTTTAATTAGTTTGAACTATTTTTATGGTATATACTCACTGTAGTCGCATTTAACTCAAAAGTAGTTCAAACTAGTTTGAACTGAGTTCAAAACTTACTTACCATAAATATATCAAGGGTATAAAATATTTCCATACCCAATCTCAAAAAAAATTATCAATCATACACGTGTATCGGACGGTTCTTGATGTGGGTGCCTAGGCACCCAGGTGCCTTATGTAACGGTTCTTGATGTGGGTGCCTAGGCACCAAGGTGCCTTATGTAATTTTCATATATATATATATATATATATATATATATATATATATATATATATATATATATATATATATATATATATATATATATATATATATATATATATATATATATATATATATATATATATATATATATATATATATATATATATATATATATATATATATATATATATATATATATATATATATATATATATATATATATATATATATAGGACGAGGAAGACGAGTTTTAAACGGAGAAGAAAATTGAATCAAAGTCGGTTGTGGTGGGTTGACACCACGTCTGGTGCATCCCACGCCTGGCCCTAACACCGGTTTTGTCACTCTGACATGAGACGATGCAGTATTCTACACGAACATGGAATGAATTCGGATTAGACTTCAACAATCTTCACCTTTAGCCGAATTATCTCCAGTAGTCGAAGAACGCAGCAAACTCTTCCAATTAAATTAGGATAAACGCCTTGTACGCCGAAAATCCAAATGACTAGTAACACCAACTAAATCTAAGCTCAAACTTAGCGGCAGGAACTAACTTTGTTAACATATTAGCCGGATTATATAAGTACTTATCTTACCAAGTTTAATATCACCTTGAGTAATGACACCTCGAATGTAGTGATATCTAATATCAATGTGATTTATTCTCTCATGGAATATTTGATCCTTTGTAGGACAAATAGCGCTCTAACTATCACAAAATATTGTAATGCAAGACGTACTTCTACAAAGTTTAGTAAACAAACCTCTCAGCCAACGCCTTCTTTGCAAGCCTCAGAAATAGCTATACACTCGACTTTTGTAGTGGACAAGGCAATAGTAGCTTGCAGACTTACTTTCCAACTAATAGCATATCCTCCCATAGTGAATACATTATTAGAAAGAGATGTTCTCTTATCCAAATCTTTAATAAAACCATAATTCACATAACCATCAAGTCCATCTCTAACCTTCCCAAACTGTAAATAAGCATTAGAAGTGTCCCGCAAATATTTGAAAATCCATTGAACTGCCTTCCAATGCTCTTTTTTAGGATTAGCCATGTATCTACTAACAATACTCAATGCTTGAGACATATCGGGTAAAAACATACTATCGCATACATAAGTGAACCAACTGCACTGGTATATAAAACCCTAGACATATAATCCACTTCATCATTTGACTATGAACATGACACTGAAGAAAGTCTGAAATGTGTAGCTAACGAAGCACTCGCTATTTTGGCCTTATGCATGTTGAAACGACAAAGGACTTTATCGATATACCTTTTCTAACTTAGGTATACTTTGTCAAACTGTCCGTCTTTGATGATTTTCATACTAAGAAGTTTCTTTGTTGCACCAAGATCCTTCATCTCAAATTCACTGCTCAATTGTGCCTTTAACTTTGAAATTTCAGTCTTGTCTTTTGCAGCAATTAACATATCATTAATATATAGGAGCAAGTAAATAACCAAACTATTAACAATCTTTAAATAAACATAGTTATCATAATCGGATCTTCTAAAATCCAGAGAGATCATAAAGAAGTCAAATATCTTATACTATTGTCTGGATGATTGCTTCAAGCTATAAAAAGATTTCTTCAACTTGCAAGCAAATTTCTCCTTTTCCAGAAGCAAAATCTTCCGGCTGCTCCATACAAATGTCTTCCTCCAATTTCCCATGTAAGAATATAGTTTTCACATCCAATTGCTCAAGCTCATAATCATGCATAGTCACAATAGTGAGTAAAGTGCAAATAGAACTATGCTTCACAACTGGGGAAATGGCATCTATGAAATCAATACATAAAATTTGGTTATATCCTTTGGCAACAAGCCTTGCTTTGTACCTAATCTCTTTAGTTGGTGAAACATTTTCTTTCTTCTTGAAGATCTATTTGAAGCGAATAGGTTTCTTCTCATGTGGTAAATTGACCAGCTCCCAAGTGTCATTCTTATCAAGAAATTCTATCTCATCTTGCATGGTAATCATCCATCTTTCTGAATTATCAGAAGAGATAGCTTTTGAATAAGTTGAAGATTTTGCAATACATTCAATATCTTATACCACATCAAATAATAAGCCACAACATTGGCTTCTTCAATCAATCTCTTAGGAGGTTCAATATTCCTCTTAGATCTATTGGTTGTAATGCAATGCAATGTTGTGTCGGCTGCACAATAATAGGGATATCCTCTATGTTTTTCTTTTTAGCTTCTGGTGTAGATTATGAATCAATAACATGCTCCACCTGCATGCTTAATTTGTATGACTTCTCTATGGGAACATTGACCGATGATTATTATGCAACATAGCAGAATCATCAAAAATAGTACTTCTGCTAATAACCACCTTTCTAGTTTCAGGATTCCACAATTTATATCCTTTCACACTAGATTTATAACCAAGAAAAATACACTTAACAGCTATAGACTCTAATTTACCGTTGTTAACATGAGCATAAGCATGGCAACCAAATATTCTTAAATTTGAATAATCTGCTGGAGAACTCGACCATACCTCACCTGGAGTCTTCTTATTAACAGCCATATTAGGTGATCGAATAATTAAATAACAAGGAATGTACCTTAACCACGATGTTTATGTTTATACACTGGGTCACACCATTTTGTTGAGGAGTACTAGGGATGGTGTAATGTCTCACAATGCCCTCTAACTTGCATAAAGCTTCAAATTCTCTAGAACAAAACTCTAAGCTATTGTCAGTATGTAGCTTGTTAACATGCTTATTGATTTGTTTCTTAGTCATAATCTTTCACTTCTTGAATGTCTTGAACACATCCAATTTGTGCTTGACGAAATACGTACAAACTATTCTTAAGTAATCATTAATGACGGTAAACATGTAGCTTGCACCTCCAAGGGATGGAATGCGTGATTCTTATCAAAAATCACAGTGAACATAATCCAGTATGTCTTTTGTAGAGTAAGTTGTAGTGCTGAATTCCAGTCTCTTTTGCTTGGCAAAGACAATGTTCATAAAATTTTAACTTGTCGATGCTTTGACCATCAAGAAGTCCTCTTTTGCATAACTCCATTATGCCAACTTCACTTATATGCCCTAGGCACATATGCCAAAGATTAGTAGCATCATTATCAGATAATTTATTTGAGGTAACAACAGCATTACTTGAAATTGTAGTGCCTCACAGATGATATAGGTTATAGCCTTTATACCATCCGGCATCATAATAAGAGAATCTTTGGAGACTTTCAAAAGTCCATCTCCACCTAAATACTTGTACCCTTTAGCATCAAGAGTATTCAACGAGATAAGATTTCTCTTCAAATTCAGAATATGTTGAACATCTGACAAAATTCTAATGGTGCCATCAAAGATTTTGATCTGGGTAGAACCAACGCCTATACTCTTGCATGGTGAATTATCATCCAGCCTTCATTAGTAATGAACACTCGTAGTTCGGGTTCATATGGAAAGTACATACTAAATCAAGAATTGATTTATCACTAGTTTTAGATTTACAGGCAAATGTAATGAGGACATCTCCATTAGAACATTCTTTGGTAACAATGGTGGCGTTAGCTTTATCCTCTTGTTGATCCTTCTTGAAATCATTGTTCTGCAATTTCCAACACTTGAATATGTCATGATCATTCTTCTTGCATTATTTGCACTTCCTATTTCTAGATTTATATTTGCCTTTGTATCTGTTTGAGCTTCTGCCTTTGAAATTGCCGTTTGAACCTTTCTCCTGTTGCCTACCCGCAGACAGACAAACCTTTTGCATACATACTTAAACTTTCACTAGAAATCATAAGTTTTATCTTTTCTTTTGTATATAATGCTTCATAAACTTCACTGACAATAAGAGTATCTCGACTATATAGAATAGTATATCTGTAAGTAGAGTACGAACAAGGCAGCAAACATAAACTACTATAGAGAGGAACATACTAGACGTTGTAGGATCGAGGTGGTTGACTAGAGGGGGGGTGAATTGGCGGTCTTAAAATTTTTCTTTCAATTAATATCAATTTAAAGACCTATTCTATTTGCCTAATCCAAGTATATAATACATAAACTTAAATCAATTTAGTTTAGCACAAATAGCGCCTAGATCAAATAAGTTCACCTAAGTGCACTAACACCTTAAGGCTATGTCAAGGTTTTCAATCCTAGGATGACAAGCAATTAATTTAATTCTATGTATGTAAATTGCTTGAATATTAATTGAACACAAGGAAACAAACCACAGTTGACACGGTCCCTTTTTACCGTAGTGTTCGGAGACCTGCCAGTCTCCCCGAGTCTATGTTGAAGTAAGCCCAAACTAATTGGACCGGCTCCACGAATTAAGCCTTCCTCCTCAAATCCACTAGTGGTAGATCTTTCCCGCTCCGGGTAGGTGAGCTCCAACCTTCACAACTGTACCGGGTCTTCTCACAATTTTCTTTGAGAAGATCACGCGCACAACCCCTCCAACGCCGTCTACGAGTCGAAAAACTCTAAAAGCAACAAGTCAAGCCCCTCGCTTGGCTCTCACCACGTGCAACGAATGCAAAAGCTCAAATGGACACTAAGTCCACTTATAAATGCAACACATGCAATCTAGATCTCTTCTCCCTTCTCACAAAGCGCAACACATGCACAATTAAGTGGAGAGCCTCACACTAGCTCAAGAGAATAGAAATGGGTTAATCAACATTCACTCCAACTGGCCACAAGGGGTATTTATACCCCACACCAAAAAAACTAGCTGTTGGAGCCAAATCCCTAAAAAATCAGGGTGACTGGAAGTACCACAATGCAATGGCCAGTACTTCCGCACCTGTTCTGACAGAATAGTAACGACTATTTTAGACTTTCTGAACTAGCTATTGGAAGTCGGCGTAGAACTACCGCTGTTGTAAATTCGGTAGTTTCGATGTTCGAAAGTTCGGCAAAGTTGACGTGGTACTTCCGTTTGAGTCGAGGCCAAAAGTTGGCGCTCTCTGAAAAAATGTTCCGCAGGAAAATCCGGAGCCTCTGACGTCCGGTAGTACCGCGCAAGACATGCTGGTACTTTCATCTTCCGGTAGTACCACTCACACAAAATTGATACTTCCAACGGCTGGACGAGCCGCTCATGCAGAGCCGCTCAGACCACTCGCATCCGGTAGTACCGCGCAACACATACCGGTACTTCCTATGTCCGGTAGTACCGCTCACACAAAGTCGGTAGTTTCGATTTTCCTGACAGGTGCAGATATCTCAACAGATTTTGCAAAACACATTTGCAAGCATAGTCCTAAGTCACATACTACAAGGATTATATATGAGCTTAAACCATTTGCAAATATGAGCCTCATATTACAAAAAATGAAAACATGAACTTCAAGCACTTGCAAAACATATTTACAATGCATAATCCCATATTACAAAGATTCAACACATGAGCTTCAATTATTTGCAAAACAAATGAGCAAATGCAAGCCTCATGCCAAGATGAGCTATACGAGGTAAGATTGGGCTATTAACACACGATGAGACTCAAACTATTAGATATGACCCCTCTTGATAGTACGTCAACCTATACTAGCAATCCGGTCTTCCAACCAAACACCAAGATCAGTAAAAGAGTAGGAACACATCCTTAGCCCTAACTAGTCATACCTTTGCTTTGAGAATCCTCTTGAAGTTTGATGACACATATCACAACTTCAAGTCTGGGTCATTGTCTTCACATGTATCAACACATAATGCATCCTTTTCTCCAACTCTATCAACTCATGATGGTCTTCACTTAACTTGATGATAAACATATGATCATTTCCTCTTGGATATGCATCAAACTTATGATGCATCTTCTTCTTAATGGCCTTCAACACATGAAGCTATCTTCTTCTCACATCTTGATTTGATGATCTTCAACACATGAAGTCATCCTCTTTTGTAGAACCTAACCTATTCATCCAACTCATGAAAAATATTTGTCCACAAAACAATTGTCATCAATTACCAAACTTCACCATTAACACATAATGGAGAGACTATATTCAACAATCTTCCCTTTTGGTAATTCATGACAATCTCAACAAACAATGAGATAAAGATTGATTTTTGAGTATATAACATGTACACAATAAATGCATACTCTAAGATAAGATTTTTCTAAGCAAAGCTTACGTATCCAATTATCATTAATCATCTAACTATTAACACAAAATGGAGAGGTTAAATGATAACCCGATTGCATATATAAACTATACAAGCTATATATACTCAAGAATGTGTTTTAAAGTAAAGATCCTAAATATGCATATTAAAGGAAGCATGTATCAATACTTATGAAATTCCAAAACATAGAGAAAACTCCCTCTAAATGTGTACATACAAGTGTGTATAATGAAGACATATGCATATATTCAATTTAGACTATTTGTGGAGTTCAATCTATATTTTGGATTTAAGGAATGCATTAATATATATGAGAATATGCTTTCGAATGCATACCTTAATGATTTCACCTTTTAACCATGTGAGACTAAGTAATATCATAACAAATAAACAAGGTTAGTCTCTCAAATGCATTTGTAATTATCACCAAAATCTCATAATAGTATTTGTCATTATCACTAAAACCAACTTAAATAGAGCCTTACATGGAGTTTGATCTTTCAAATGCGTCATCACAGATAGTTCCCTAAATCCGTCAGTGTTGCAATTATCACAGATGATTTTACATGTGTGACCATCTATGTTAGTAGTGATGGATACAACTGTCTGTGATACATAATTATTATAAACGGCTCGTATTAAGAACTGTCTATGAATTACCACAGACGGTTCTAAACCATCTGTGAAGTCTTCCATTATCAAGAATCGTCTGTTGTAGTTCATATATGGTTATTAATAAGAACCGTCTAAGATAATTGCAGATGCCACAGATGGTTTTTAATTAGAACCGTATATGATATTACCATAGATGGTTGTTAATACAAACCACCTATGATAATTATGTATCATAGAAAATTTATGGTTGGAACCGCCCTCGATGCGTGTGTCTCTTTGATCATTTTCGCTCCTTGATGCGCCACTTCATCTAGTGCATTGAATTTACTCCTTGTTATATAAAAATGATCATCTGCCACTGAAGATTAATCCCCACATCGCTGATCTGCTCTTAAGCACAAATAAATAGCTCCATACTCTTCCTTGTGGCCGGCATTGATGACCTATCTAGCCATCCTATACGAGCACATCCAGTGGGCTAATCTCGCCATTGACATGGTCCTCCACAATGACATTGCACATCTCCAGGAGGCTTACAATCACTTGGACTGCTTAGTCGAGGCGGTCGGCGACCGAGTCAATCTTGCCGAGACCCCCCCAAGTAAGGGAAGAGAGTCTATGAACTCAATTCGACTTGATTGTTCAGTCGGAGGGTCTTCGGGAGACACTCGAACGAGTGTGTCAACGGGTAGACGCATTTCGGGCTTTGTTTGCTAATAATCTCAAACTGTCTGATGCCGACTACGTCACCTACCAAGTTTTAAATATGGAGATAGCATGCTATCACTGCCACTAGAAAAACGTCGAAGCAGTTTGGTTTCTGCCTTTTTGAATCTTTATAAGAAGCGATTGGCCACGTTGTTTGACTATATGTAAATGCAAAAAAAAAATTGAATTTGTATTTACTGTCTTTTATATATTTAAATGGTCTCGTCATAACAACACAACAGTGTTACTAACCTATAAAAAACAACTAAGTAATACATATTTACTCCTAAGCAGCGGCGGATCCAGCGGTGGGGCGGGGGGGGGGGGGGGGGCTCGAGCCCCCCTACCGCTACCGGACCCTTGGAGCCCCCCCTAAATTTTTAGCCATGGATGTATAATGTAGAAGGGGCTGAGGTCGAGCTGAAGGTACTTCAGCCCCTCCAAAAATTTTTCCTGGATCCGCCACTGCTCCTAAGGCATTATTGAATTTGTATTTATGTATATGAGAATGTATCGTAGATATGTGAATTTGTATTTATGTATATGAGAATGCATTTAGAACCATCTGTATTTATCATAGACGGTTCTACTTTAGAACCGCCTGTGATGTGTATTCATAGATAGTTATTAATACGAACCGTCTGTGATAATTTTTATCTGTGATAAGAAATTATCACAAATGGTTCATATTAATAACCGTCTATAAAGCCTCCCATTATCACATACGGTTCTTATTACGAACCGTCTATGATAATTCATAGATGGTTCTAAATGAGAACTGTCTATGGTAATTATGTATCACAGACGGTTTGTAGTTGGACGCGTCTGTGATACACCGCGTTATTAAATACCTAGCCAAGCCACTCCTGATAGATCTATCTTCAGTGCGCTACTTTGAAGGAGGTGGCCAGCTTTGGGAGTTTGATAAAAGCATGTCGCTTGTAGGTCGATTTTTTCTTGGTGATTTGAAAGAAGTATTTGCTTCTAATTATATGCTTTGTAATAAAAATATATGATAGCTAGGCTTAGATCTAGCTTGGTAGTTTGCTCTAATTTAAGAATGGGTCACTACTCCTAATTTACTTCAATATATTCTTACTTGATATATATATTGCTTCATGAATAGTACGTATCTACTTTAGATGGACAATTTTATTGAGGTGAATGAAATTATGTGTAAGTATTAGGCTAGCTAGCTATAGTAGCATTAATAATCTAATTTGACACTAATTTGTTACATGCGTAGCGTAAATGGACCGAAGCTGGATGTACGTTAAGAATCGTGTGAGTGAAGAGTACATTGATGGCGTGTCTACTTTTAGAAGAGTGGCTGAACATGATATGTTGAAGAAGGGGATGGAATATATATATATGGACCATGCATTAATTGCGATAATCTGAAACTATTTTCCAACTCAGTATAGATCGAAGCTCACTTAATTTTAATGGGTTTCAAAAAGGGGTATACATGTTGGACCAATCACAGTGAAGAAAAGAATTTTACGGCGTTGTTATGTCTCCAAGCGAACATCCTTCTGAAGGAAAATGTGTTGTTGAGAGCCACCTACCAAGCCAAGAAGGTTCTTTGTCCATTGGGAATGGAAGTAGAAATAATATGTGGATATCTAAATGATTGTATCCTCTACCTAAAGAGTATGTAAACTTACATGTTTGTCCGGTGTGCAAAGCATGCTGATACAAGCGTAAGAATAACTCCGATGACGGCGAGGGCATCAAGGTGATAAAGTAAGGACCTACGACTTAGGTGTTGTTGTATAAGCCTGTAATTTCTCAATTGAAGTGTTTATTTATGAACCAAAAATATGCAAGATTGCTACATTGGCACTCAGGGGAGCATAAGAAAGAGGGAAAGATAAGACACGCTGCTAATTCTGCCCAGTGGAGGAACATCAATAGGATGTTGTAGACTTCAGCACCGAACTAATGAATATAAGGCTTGGATTGAGTATAGATAGAATGAATACTTTCGGTAGCATGAGCGGCCGACATAGCACATGGCCCGTGAATGTATGCATGTACAACCTTTCTCCTTAGCTGTGTGAAGCAAAAGTACATTTTGATGTCATTACTTATCCAAGGGCTGAAACAACCAAGGAATGATATTAATGTGTGTAGGATCGGAAATGGCAACAGAGGGGGTGAATGGTGCCTTTTAAAATTTGTCCCCTCAAAGTATCCACAAAGACTTCTCCTCTCCGATAGCTACAGGAGCTAAGAAGAGGAAGAGTTCATGCTCACTGGAAACAGGAGAACCAAACCCCTAGAAAGAAAGCAAGGAGCTAAAACCAAGAAGACAAAGATCAACAGCACAAAGTGCAGCAGGCAGAGGCCAGTCTGACCGCCGTTACTAGGCCGGTCAGACCGCTATTAAGCCGCCGGTCGGACCGTTTGCACCAGGCCGGTCTGACCGCCTATTGTCGGCCGGTCTGACCGCATTTTTGCCGCCGGTTTGACCGCCATGCTCAAACCGGTTAGACCGGTCCAAACCCTAATTCAGGCTGAATGACTGAAAACAGAGCAGATTTTGCAGATCTTCAAAAAACAGGGAAATTGAGAATTGCTGCTGTTCTTCTCAGGTCAAAGGAGTAAGATCCTATTCTAAATAACACCAAGACCTTAGGAAACAAAAGGATCAACCCACAGAGCAAAGAGCCAACACATTTGACAAAAATCTAAAAAACATACTGCAGGAGAGACAAAATGCCAATTTCTTGAGATTCTTGGGTTCTTTCTCAAATGGTCTAGAGTATTTTCCCATCACAGAGCAACCAAGAACCAACAATTCAAGCAAAAGATTCAACTCAAATTCATTTCTAACAGAGAAGACCGGAGACATTACTGAAAAAGGAATTCATCACAGAGAGAGCAAGAAATGAAAACAGCCCAACACAATCCTTCTCATATTGATATTGAGGAAGAGAGATGAATGATTACAAATGGTTTGTGCCAACTCTCACTACATGCTTCACTACTGGAAAAACTCACGCAGGAGCTAAGCACACTGGACACACCCACAGAGCACACTCCCTCTCCTACTACTCAAGCAAGCTGAAACACACAGACTCACTCCATTTCTTGCTTACACACATGAGTAACTACTACTGCCTCCCTCTCCACATTTTGAAGGCAAGAGCTCACCCCAAAGAAGCAAAATAAGAAATGTCATACACTGTCCACTTTCCACCTCTCATACACATGAGGCAAGAAAGCCAAAGTGCCCAGGAGAATGGAGGGAACCAGCCTCCCACTCCAATACTTGAGTCAATTCTCCAAATTGCCCCTCAAGCACCTTCCCGGAAGCTTCCCGCAACCGGTACCTTGACCGTCTAGACCTCGACTCCTCCCTGAGTCTAGTCCCGGTTCGCTTCACTGCACACGACCGCACCTGGCATCCTGACCGTCTGGACCTCCGACTCCACCTGAGTTTAGTCCCGGTCCACCTCGCCGTTGCCCGTCGTGTCCATCCGACACTGACCGACTGGACCTCCGACTCCTCCCTGAGCCTAGTCCCGGTTCGCTCGTCGTTGCCCGTCATGTCCACCACCGGCAGCTCCAGCTCTGGTTCCTCGTCTCCTGACTCGCAACCACCTCACCAACCTCGATTATCTTTGTCATCACCGACCGTCTGGATCTCAACACCTCCTGTGCCTAGTCCCGGTCCTCCTCGCCTCACCATGACCTAGCTCTGAAGTTCTGCAGTCACACAGACAAGCAAACCGTCATATAGCACCGCACGAAACAGCATAATCAATATTAGCATAAGTAAAAGGTACTCAACTCTAGAATACACAAAACAAACTCAACGCACGGCATGACTTGATCACTATGAACATCAGGACCAAGTTAGCACTGACCAAGATCGATAAGGCTAGACGTAGCTCCCCCATCTTGCTACACTCTGTCTAAGGCTAAGAGAACTGAACTATGCCAGTGTTTGCATGGTATGAAAGTTCCGTCTGGTTACTCCGCTGGCATTAAGAAACTTGTTTTCATGAAATATTTATAATTAATTGGTATAAAATCTCATTACTGTCATGTGCTAATGACGCAATTGCTTCCTGTTGCAATTCGAAGTGTTTTGCTAAACAAGGTTTGAGTGACAATCATGAGACTGTGTTATTTATTTAACGCAATTACTCATAAGGTCATCAATCCTGATTGACTAGATGCTCTACAGGCCAAGGCGGTGACAACTCTATGTCATCGTGAGATGTATTTCCCTCCTTTATTTCTTGATATCATGGTCTATCTCATTGTCTACCTTGTGAAAGAGATAAAAAAAATGTGGCCCGTGTTTCTAAGTCATATGTACCCATTCGAGTGGCATATGGGAATTCTCAAGTCCTATGTACGAAATCGATCTCGGTCGAATAGCAACATCATCAGGTTATGCAACTAAAGAGGTCATTGAGTTCTGTGTCAATTACATGTCTCAGGTCGAACAGATAGGTGTGCCTCTATCTCGTCACGAGGGGAGGCTAGAGGGTATCAGAACCATCAGAAGGAAAGTAATAACTCCTGATCTAGATACGTATGCTCAAGCCCATTTATAATTGTGATATGACAAGAATATGACGTAAATGGGTATATATTTTATACAACAGATTAGGATAGAAAGAGCACAGTTTAGAACTCAAGTATCCGCATATATGCATTTCATGAGCAGTTCAGTCTGCTGGCCCAAACCCCTACTATTGGTTTGTAGAGGAGATTTGGGAGATTGACTACATAATTTTTATGATCCCTCTATTTTAACTCCCACAGGGTGTAAAGGTCAATAAGTACAGCGTTACTACTATGGACCTCGAACGTGTTTGATACACAGATGAACCATTCATACTTGCGAGATAAGTTATTCAAGTTTTTTATGTAACCGACCCAGAAAATAAGAAGCACCATGTAATTCTTCATAGAAAAAGAAGAATTGTCAAAGTTGAGAATATCGTAGATGAGAAAAGGTACAATCAATTTGATGAGTTGCCTCCATTCAGAGATAGCATCAAGCTTGAGGAAGAACCAAGCGATGAAGAAAACTATATATATGCCAATCATCGTGAAGGGTTTTATTTAAAAGGAAATAGCCAAGTGGAATGATCCTATACCATAAATACCTATTTGGAAATTATTCAAATGTAAATTAAGGAACTATTCTATTGTAATTGATTTAGTAATTAAGAAATAGTTACATCTGTGATTATATTTGCTTACTTATTTTCAGAGGGCATGCCAAAAAACAGGATATGTTGTAGCTACAAAAGAAACTATCACAGACAATTTAGTGGCACAAACCATCTATGATATGCTTCCACATCATAGACGGTTCCATAATAGAACTGTCTGTGATATGTACTACATCATAGATGGTTCTATTATGGAACTGTCTATGATACTAATATCATAGATGGTTTTTTAATAGAACCGTCTATGATAGTTCCTCCTATAAATGGTGCCCTGCTAGGGTTGGCGTCCTCACTCACTTGGCCACATCCTTTTGCCTCCTCACCTCCTGATGCCTAATTGAATCCAACTCCTCGTTGTCACCCTAGCCAGATCGACCACCTCGCCATCGCCCCCAACTGGATCAACCACCTCATTGTCACCCTAGCCGGATTCGTCATTGCCTCGGCTGGATTTGCCATCGGCTGTTGCCCCCAAGCGAATTTGCCATCACCCCAGCCGAATTGGCTGTCGCCCTAGTACAAGTTTGTGATTTTATTAGTGATGCTTGTTAATTTTTGGATTGTTTTCCTAGAGTAATTTTTGGATTGTTTAGTTAGTCTATGTTATGAACGATTTTGCTATGATACTCTGAAAGCATCATTCAATTGTGAAGCACACAATCTTAAAAATACAATAGAATACATTGTTAGTTGGATTATTAGTATTGTTCATTATTTGGTTAACACCAAATAGAACTTCTTGTAACACAATAGACAAATAGCTGGTTGGCAAGAGTAGTACTCTTCATTCTTTGAAAATACTAAATTGTTGAGTTCAGCTGGTAGACGATGATTTAGGCCTTCTTTTGTCATCTAATTCTTGGTCCTACTCTTCATTCTTTGAAAAAACCTTGTGCACACTGCACACCAAGGAACAAGTGCTACAATTTTGTGGTGTGTTTTAGTATTTTATAGTTATAATATATAGGGTAATGTACATTATAAGGCATATATTAAGGCTACAATTACAATGCCTATATGTTCTAAGGCTCATTAGAAGGAGAACCTCAATGGTATTAATATCATAGCCATAGTAGTAGTGGCTATAAATGAGTTTTTGCTAGTCATTTCGTAAAGTTTTCAAGTTTCGCCCTTGTAGGTTTTTGTAGCTACATGGCAGGCCATCTTAGCTTTCTCTTACATGTCACATCACTCAAAATTCTAGTGGGGGAGAAACAAATTGTCAGGGTGTGTGCGGATAGAAGTTGTGGTTAAAATAATAAAAATAGCTAGAGAATAATTTTAGAGATAAGATGTTAGAGCTGTGTTTCTAAGTGAGTTGGAGTTCTTAGAGACAACCTTAAGGGAGGGTAGTGTACTCTATCGAATATTGAAAGCAAGCAATAAACAATCTATTCTCCCCCAAATATTCTCTCATCTCAACCTTAAGCATGATTGACCTTTTGTCTTTGACAGCTATCCTCTGTGATTCACTTTGTTATTGGTACAAGATCTATTTGGAATAGCATATTAGTGTTCCAAAGAGACATTGTAGCAATAATATATGCCAAAGAGACCTTCAAAGGGCATAAAGCAAATTAAACACTCCAGTGTGTCAGGTTCTATAAAGTAAGTGATGGTTGTTGTTTCTTCTTCCTCATCATGCTGCGTGTTGGAGTTGGTTGTTGCCTTTGGCATAAAAGAACCTTTGGGTTGTCGTGCCCTTCATTTGTTTTTTGTTCTACATAAATGAATAGCACGGTAGCCCAAAAATTCTTTCACGGCTAAGACAATAACCAAACCCAAAACACAGCATGATGAGGAGGAAAAGATTCCAGCCATGACCTACTGCATAGAACCTGAGACACTGGACTGTGTAATTTGGCATGTTAGTGTGGCAAAGAGACTTTGTAGCAATAATATATGTCATTGAATGTTCTTATTACTGAACAACTATATTAAGAACATTAAAGTGCATAAAATCAACCATGTGTCAATGTTTACGCTCATAGCTCATTATAATTAGTTTTTTCGTGTAACATATATGACATCTGCACAGTCATTGCCGTCATCATAGACGTTGCCGAATGAGTTTGATGCTCTGAAGACAGGGGGTAACTAAGCATGGCATAGGAATATCGAAAAGGCCTAAGGGTCGAATGACCATCCCGAAAGTCTCTCCGGATGGGGTCACTCTACAACCGAAGAAAGCAGCGGCAACATTTTGGATTACCTGCGGGATACTTGGAAGGGAATGGGTCCCCATCACCATAGCAAATAGGAAGTCTTTGATAGATGTAGAGCAAAAGTAGTTGTGGGTGGACATTTCAAGTTCGTTCGAGATCCCAACAGAAGTCTAGGGGCTCGTGCAATAGCAGGCGTTCCTCACGATAGGAAAAGCATGGAAGACCTTTAATAGCATGCTTGTCATGCAATACATGAACAAGGATCAGACGCCCTTCACGAGGTATCCTTTCATATCGCTAGAAACATAGGAAGCCTTTGTGTGGATAAAAATGACGACCGAATTTTAACAGCAAAGTGAAGCGCACAAGGCTCTCCAGGCACAAAAGACTCACCCCCACAAACTCAGCACCACTGGGTACACGGATAAAATTCTACAATAGAGGATGTAGGACAAGGTCACAATCCAATCGTAGACCTCCCCGCCATTTGCCAGGATCATAAACAAGCGCGTCCAAAACTAGTTAAGAGCGATGTCATCAACCATATCTTTGAGTGTCACCTCTTTCAAAAACCCAGCAGATGAGGAAGTGTCCCATCATCTGGTAAGATATGTTAAACTTTCTAGTTGTTAATAGGTCCATAACTTCATAGGGTCTAAAATAAAATAATTGCCTCTTGCAACAAACATTGAGTACCAAATCTTTCCAAGACTCATTCGAAGTAGTTAGGGAGAGGGATATACTATTCACTGCCCTGAAAAATAATGAGCACCTGGGTTGCACGCAAGGCCTAGGGGTTTACGTACCTCGGAGGCTCGGATTCCCAAACGACTCTGAGGCATATATGAGTAGCAAGATATCTAAGGCTGAGTGTGAGGACTAGTTGAAATAGTAGCATCGTGCACAACTTCAGCAAGAGCTATCTGCCTCACTTCGAGCAGAGATAGATTCATTGAAAGAAGAATTGAAAGAAGTCTGTAACCAGCGTAAGCCACCCCGTTATTGTGGTAGCTAGTCCCCCTCAACGTCGGAGTAACTGCGCATCCATGCCACTTTCTGAACATAGCGACGCTCACTTACCTATCAATGATATTCATGTAATGTACCTCTCTAGAATGTTATATAGATAAACCTGGTGGATGTCTTAGCTTATCGTGTATCGTTATTTAGAAGCCCACGATGTGCGTCCTCAAAGTCAGGCTTGTTTACCCATTCTCGTTGACACTGGGCGGGATGGTGTATCCGTGCCTACTAGGGACACTAGTGTACAGTGCCTAGGTAGGGAGCAGTTTAGCTAAGGTCCAGGTGGATATTATTAATGATATTTTCAGGGCCGTCCCACTAGAGAAGCCCCCAAACGAAGAGATCATGACACTAGCGGATGCTGTCCACACATTCATCCAGTGGCCCAAGAGAGACATCGCCCTGGACCCTTCTGTGCCGCGATCTCCACATGACCATGCCCGTCAAATAGAACCCTCTATGACTCCACCTCAAGCTCTACTTCAGAAGGCCATTGCATCGGCTCCTGTGGAGATGCCGCTGAAGATGTATCTCAAGCGACACGCTAAGACCCAATCGAAGAAAATTAAGTCACCTCCTAAGCTTTGGAAGTACTCCAACAGAACGTCATTGGTCACCAAGTCACAATTACCTGGCCTTGGACTGGTTTGAGGGTCTTTGCATGCCTGGTAAATGCAGAGGTCCAATAACCAGAAAAACTGGTAGAGTGGATTCACTGTTAGATACACAGAGGTGTATTTCTATAATGCCAAGGGCTACATCATCATGGGATTCCAAGACTTATTTGAACTATTCAACGTCAACACCCTCAACGCCCCATTTCTACAATGCTAGATACTTTAAGTGTGTACAATCAAGTTCTAGATTCACGTAATATCAATAAATGTTGTAACTCATTACTTATGTACATATACATGATTCAAGAAGCCCGGCCACGCTGAGAACCGGTTGGTTTCCTCGACCCACACTTGATCTTTGAGCAATGCATTGACGATAACACATCTTTCATCAAAAATTACATAATGAAGGGATTGCTTGCTCACAACAATAAGGACTGCATTCTGGCACCCTACAACCAGGGATAAGTACTTCACTAGTTGCTATATAAGTTTCATTTATACTTTATACGTAATATGAACTTAAGTTTAACGACTATGATGACATACATGAATAAGTGGTATTGGATTCTGATTGTGATTGTACCAAAGTGGAGCAAGGTAATATACCTTGATTTTCTACTTAGGAACAATCACGACTTCACCCTTGTGCAACAACTACTCAATAGGTATGCTCCATACATAACTCTATTGTAGTCTTTCCTTCATTTACAATAGCCGAGGTAAACTTTTTGGAATCACATAAGTCGTTCAGTGCTTACGTTGCCAATGGAGGGAGAGACAAGTAATTCAATGCCACACCGCAAAACAGGACGTGATCTATACTCGCTACAACACAATAATACTATATCACACTTCATAATAATACCTCTAGAACTAACTATACATATGTATGTAATTCTATTTTTGCAATGCCACCAACAGCTACAGGGCAACATTTGTGCATTCTACGTTTGCCGCCATATGCCGAAAATTATAGGTGCTAAGAAGAATGATCCAGAGATTTGTCAATCTAGCAATAATTATTTTATGATTATCAATACATATATATAGTATAACTAACAGGGGCACCATGGTGCACAGGCTCCATGATTGAGACTTTTTATCCATGATTGATTCAACATGCTAAATCAATGACTTCCTTTCCAAATCGATGCCTTTTTGAATTAATGAATGTTAACGGATTTGCTTGATATATTAATATCATTGCACTTGCACGCATCTAAAAGCAATCCAAAGGCAGAGAAATTTGCTGCCCAGACACCATGGTGCCCTATTTCAACATTACGACTTTACTTCTCCTTATGACAGGGCAATTGACAAAGAGTATTCGATCTTGACGAACTCATCGAAGTTCGAGGACTACTCTCGGGCTTCTTGATGGCGGAGGTCGTTCACCCAAACGGAGAGTTCAACCCCAACAAGAATTAATAGATGTTCAAACATTTGATTTAATCGTACTTCATCAAACAATTCATTCAATTATAATTCATTCAGTCTATTTATGATATATCTATCTATTTGTGATCAAT